>CM048824.1:42849917-42967733 GCA_026586065.1 Dioscorea zingiberensis
CCTTATCAACTTCTCCCAACCCTTTTGTATTTGATCAAATGTCCCATGCATTGTCTTTTTAGCTATTAAAGTCACAGCCGTATGAATCCACATGTGCACGAAGATTCATTTTTCATGTCTCGTGACTTGGTGTGGTTTAAATCAATGAGTATAAATTTGGTCTTCTTTCTCTATAATATTTTTAACTTCACTAAGGTGCTACATATAGGTCTCACATTATCTTTACATGTGATCACTTATGTTTCCGCGACTCACTCCTTTACTTTTTGTCACGTGAAAATTGGCCTTACTGTTGGTCTTACGTGATAATTTGTTTGTCCTCTCCCCGACCAGAATCTACGAGTCTCGGTCAATAGTCGGTAACGCAGCGGGTGCCAGCGTATGGCATAATGCGAGATGCATCTCTCGTCGGATCAGGATCCGAGGAATGTGAAACTCGGCTTTTAATTCCCAAATCCTTACCCATGCACTGCCATGCTTTCGCGTGGCATTACAGGAACTATCTCGGTCCCGACCCGGATCCACATTTTCCGGAGTTTGAATTATTCACACATTTTCTATTAACAAATAATTAACCTCGATTACTTTCAATACTTAATTAATATGGTAGCTTAATTAATCTGGATTGTTCATGACTTTGTAATTCCTCCCGAATTACACTAACCTACCATATTAAATTGCCATTGTAAAAAAAAATTTTGGGAAATAAATCTTTGCATTTATTTTGGGTGGGTTTACAATCTCCCCTTATAGGAGTTTAGTCCCTAAACTCACATCTAGACTTCACATAAAGCGAGATTCGAGGTAAGCGTTTCTTCACTTATCATCTTGGCAGCTCCCAAGTAGCTTCACCACCGGTGTGGTTGTTCCATCTTACCTTGACTAGAGGAATAGTTTAGATTCCTCGGTTATTTGTTCCTTGTAGTCAATTATTTCCACGGCCATTTTGCCTCATAAGATAGATCACATTTGGAGTTCCGCTTAGGCTCCTTATTCTATGATTTTTGTTGGAGTCGGTCATGCATTTCCTCCTCAACATGGAGGCGTGAAAAGCAGGCGTACTTTGGAGCCGTCGGGGAGGCGGGGCCAGCCGATATACTCTTGTCCCAGCTTGGGTTCTAGTATCTCCCGAAGGGTCCAATGTAACAGCAGGCTAAGCTTCAGCGTTTTAGAATCTCATTACTCCCTTCATGGGTGATACCTTGAGAAACACTCGCCTTACCGCCTACACGGAATTCCAACTGTGAGGCGTTTCTTGTCGGCACTTAAGCTCTTACATGCGACTCACAGGAAAACTATCCTCGGTCTTTTCCACTTTATTTGAGCACTTACTTGTTCTTGACGGCCCTTTGTACTTTAACTTCAGGTCCTTCAGAACTTACGGTCTCCTATATGTCGTTCCAAAATACTTAGGAGATGCGACCACGGTCGCCCATACAAAGGGGAAACTCGCATGAACGCCATCACGGATCTTTCGCTGATAAGAACATGTTGTTATAAAGCGAACTCACGTAGCCTTAGCAATTATTCACATCCATGAACCAGCTTGAAATCAAAATGCAGGGCTCTCAACATGTCTTCTAATATCTGGATTGTCCTTTACGATTGACCATCGATTACGAGGGATGATAAGCGGTGGTAAAGTGTCAATCCGGGTACCTAGGAACATGTAAGACTACTCCCCCGGAATTCGAGGCCCGAATCTAGGGTCGATCGGATATGATGCGTCATTTGGTATGCCATGTAGACAAAGCAATCTTGTCCATGTATAACTGGCTAGCAGCGCCATGCTCATCTTCACGTCTCAATGCCAAGAAGTGTGCCGACTTGGTCAATCGGTCCACGATCACCCAAATGGCTGTGCATTACCCTTTTGGAACAGCAGGCAAGCCTACTCCCACTTGAAATCCATGGCTATGTGTTCCCACTTCCACACCGGTATAGGTAGGGGTTGCAATAGTCAGTAACCGGCCACGGTGCTCGCCCATCACCCATTTGGCTGGAGGTAGGCAATGAGCCACAAAGGCTTCGGCTATTCCTCAACCGCTTACGTATCAACCCGCTGAGAAGGTAGTCTTGAGCCCATTGCTGGCCACATCGCGTGCCTCCGAGGTGGATGGGTGTAGCCTAGAGTAATGGGCTTCCTCTAAAATGTCCCTCTTTAGCTTCAGGGGGGACTGGGAGTCGGGTTTGCACCTGAACCCGAATCTCCTGCGCCTACGGGGTACCACATCCTCATGCACCGGAACTTCGGTTTGTATGCCCATTGAATCTTAACTTCGATGCTTAAATGAGTCGGGATCCACTGTATTTGGGCTGCCTTGATCCCTCTCCAATAGAGTTGGGTCCGGATCACCACCGAGACTAGCCATGCTCACCTCCGAGCTTGGCTCGATCACTTTCCGACTCTAGTCTCCTCATTTTCTTCTAGAAGGTTGTTATGCGCTTTCCTGGTAAGATTTGCGGCCCGTTCCATAGTTGACCTTCCATTTCGGTCATTGCATCGGCCACCAGCATTAGCCTTGCCGGGTGGTGAGTGGATACTTTGAGGTCATGAGTCTTTGATCCCGGTTCCAACCCGAGCGCCTGCTGCCTCATATTCAACTCTCTGTACGTGGCAGATATGTATTTCGAACTTTATGGTGCGTATACACGCGCTTCATGTGAATTGCGCCCATTAGAGAAAGTGGCGCCAAATTTTAATGCAAGAGACCCGCGGTACCAATTCCAAGTCATGGGTGGGGTAGTTCTCCTCGTGTGACTTTAATTTGCCTTGAAGCATCAACTTATGACTTCGCCCGTTCTACATGAGCTATTTACCCCAGGCACTGTCTTGCAGAAGCATCACTAAAGATCACGTATCCGCCTCCACTTTCGGGTAGAGCCAAGGCAGTCTGGACACCTGTCGGTTCTTGAGTTCCACAAAACTTTGTTCCGCGGTCTTAGATCCGGATGAAGGGGAGGTATCCCCTTTCGGGTTAAGCTTGGTCATAGGTAATGCCTAGAAGCGCGAAAACCCTTCTACAAATCTCACCGTAGTAGCCATTTAGTCCCGAAAGCTCTGATTTTCCACGGCCGGTGCTTCGGTCTCCTCCAATCTACCCTAACTGGCTTCAATTTTTCTTGGGGTCCAGCTGAAACTCCATCTCCTTTGATGGCGGTGCCCCAAAAAGCCAGCATTTATTTAGCCGAAGTCGCACTTGGAGAATTTGGCGTACTGATTACCTTCATCTCTCCAATGTCTCCAACACTAGCCTTAGAATTGCTTTTGCATGTAACTACTTGCTCTTGGGTAGATCGAATATAAATTGATGAAGGCGACCGTAGATCGGTCTAAGTAAGCGTTGAAAGATCCGATTCATCAAATCCATGAATTCGCATTGGGGCATTAGGTAGAGACCAAAGCGGCATCACTAGAAATTCATAGTGCCCATACCTGCGTCTGAAAGGCACTCTTAGCATGATATCCTCGCCCGAATCCGTACTTGATGGTATCCGGATCTCGAGTCAATCTTAGAGAATACTTGTGCTCCCTTGCTTAGTTGATCTAACAAGTCATCAATCCTCGGTAGAGGGTATTTGTTCTTGATCGTCACCTTGTTGAGCTCCGTTGAAAAGTCAATACGAGTCTCATCAGATCCGTCCTTCTTCTTGACCAAAATGGGGCCGGGGCTCCCACAAGGCGACATGCTTCGATTCGGTATGAAACCCTTCTCTCTGAGTTCTTCAAGTTGTTGCTTGAGCTCACCGATTGATCGGCGAGGGGGCCATCCGGTATGGGGCTCTGGATATATGGCCGTCGTTCCGGAGGTCAAATCAATGCCAAATTCCACTTCCCTCTCAAGGGGGAGTAGTCTTGGCGAGGTCATGCAGGGAATCACGTCTGGAAAGTCTCGGACCTCTCTTGGAATTTGTGCCAATGTATCTTTGAGAGTATTCCCTTGTCTCTTATGTCGATGCTAGAAATCCCATGCAGCCCCTATTGATCGGTTCCGAGCTTTCGGAAAGGGCGGATATCTCCCGAGCTAAAGAGCGTAGCCCTTGCTACCTGCTGGAAGACAAATTCACAATTGTGCTTTGGCACAGGCGAAAGTAAACTCTAACTTCCTTCTGCTTGGTCCTAGCGCCTCGTAGAGGTGAGGAGAGCCAATCCATGCCGAGGATGGCGATAAGTAGTAAACATGAAGATTCCAAAGCCGGGTGTAAGAAATCGGTGACAAGTTTGCTTGACCCTCGATCACGATTGAGCATCCACGGTGCTTCGCTAGTCTATCCACGATCCTTAGCCGCTCCCACGGAGATATCGGCGCACAAGGTCGTGTGATAGTTTTAATCGCTTGCTTTAAAGTTATTTCCTCAGGGAAGAAATCCCCGGTAGACACGAAAGAATGTGTAGCCCAGGGATCAAAATAGAGTACAAGCATAATGGGAGACAAATAGAGGCGATTGCACACTTTCTACCACCCTCATGAGGAGAGCTCGAGGCATCCTCACGAAGTCGGGTTGTAAGCGAGCCACTGAGTAGCTAGGCTATTTGGAAGAGGAAGGTGGAGTGCGATGTCTTTGCCCTTCCCCCTCCATGCCCCGTGGCCTCACGACTGGCCTGCGACCTACAGGTGGGTGAGGTCAGCCGAGGCTCCTCCTGGCAGCTGTGGTGGAATTACGGCACAGTGCTAGCACTTTGGGTCTCATCACCACACGATGGTCGGTTTGGTCCAAGGGCTGGTCCAGCCTTGAAATGATGCGCACTACCACGCCGGAAGCACACCACATTCTCACCGTAAACCCGGCCATAGCTCTCGAGGCATGTGGTCCTCCACCACCGGAAACATTTGGCCCAGTCGATCGAGAGCCACTCCCGGGGAGAAAGCTTGATCCCTTGCCTCACGGATCCGGATAGCGATGATATGCAGAAGGATCTATCATAAGGGTGAGGTCGGTGTTCACTCTTGGACTGTCCAGAGCTCCCCCCAGAAGACTGGCTCTTCCTAGGGTTCTTTCCTGTACCTCTGCCTGTGCCCTGCTCTCGCCTGGATGGCTCCTGAGTCTCTCGCAAAGCGACCTCTTGGTCCTTTGCTATGTCCACAAGCTCATGGAAGGGCAATCTGAGTGATGGTGTCACAAAATGGAAGTCATTTGCTCTTGAGGCCACCCACATGGCCCCAGCCGGGCTTTGCACATGTCATCCTCCACTAGAAAGAGGAGCAAAAGTGGGACAAGCGTTCAAACTACGCCTCATACTCATCAGCCTTTGTCACGGTCCCTTGCTTCCAAATTTATGAATTCCTTTTGTGCATCCCCATGCGGGCCTTCACGCTTTGCCGAAATACTTGTTGAAGAGAAATTTTGTCTTAAAGCTACATTCCCCATGTGGAATGCTTCTTCACCTTTACCTCACGATCCTGACCTTAAACCAATTTTACGGCATGGCGCCTTGGCGTGTACTTGGCAGCCGAAATGGACCATATATCTTCTTGAGGGCTCTGCGCTGACTGGAAGGTAGCCTCCACATATCATCAATCCGGCTGCTTTCCGGCTCGGTACAGCCGGGTCAACACCCCCTCAAGCGGCTTAGTGCGGCCCATGCCCTCCTGGAACTCTGCCCGATCTGATCCATTTGTACTCTCTCTATGCGGTTGTAGGTGGGGGTGGAGGTGGGGTGTGCCGGTATTCTTTGTTGTTCTTTGTTATTTGCTGCTTTGTTCCCACTTCTTTGTTGTTGTTGTTCCCACTTCTTTGTTCATTGCCAACGGCTGTTATTCTTTGCTTCCAACTTTTATTTGCTTCTTGGTATTTGTTCACGCATAAATAGCATCATCTCATGCATCATCCCGAAAGTCTTTAGCTTGGGGTCCAGCGGGTCCCTCAGTCTGAGGACGGGGGAATCCTCGGCCTACGGGACACGGATATCCCTCCTGCGAGGGACGGGATATCCTTCCCACTTGGGACACACGGATATCCTCCTCACCTCCCCGAGGGCCCCGAGGATAACCTCCTGCTGTAGGACCCGGGATAACACTCCTCCGGCCGGGGCACGAGATAGCGTCGAGCTCTGAGCACAGGTACTCTCAGGTGCTTGAGGGGCTAGGTATCCCCTCCAACTCACCGGGATCCGGATACACCCCGGTCCAGTGGCATCTGGCAGCCACCTCTCCATCTAAATCATGTGTAGGCTCCGAGGGAGGGATCTCCACCTGCTTGCGAGGTCGGCCCGGTCGTCTTGGAGGCATGACTTCTGAAATTTGATAAAAGATTTCAAGTGTCAGTACACTACCCAACCCTCTCTCTCAATAAAATTCAGACTCAACTCTTAAGTTGCTAAGACAGCTGTGGTGACTTGTTTTGCACCACTTTCGTGATACACATATGCTTAAATCACATCAGCGCCAGAGACCAAGCGGAGGCTTGCGTGGAAGCGAGATCAGGTAGATACGGCCAGATACAAGCAGGGACGAGTCCCCATTCCAGATGGTACGAGGCCTCACAGCACCCACCGATTAATTAATCGAGGTAAATATAGCAGTAGGAATGATATATAAAGAAAGAAAAAGGAGTTACTACACGGCTGACTCATGCCAATACAATACTAAGGTCTACTACGACCCATACAGAAGGATCCCGTCCAAGTCACTTTACTAGTGTCTAATACAACAACAGCAAAATCTGAGATCTCACAAACACACACTGAAAATGAAAAGGAGGTGCACAGGACCTCAATAGAAAATAAAAGAACACTTCGAGGCACTTTCGAAGGTCCCCCTTCCCCGTCTAGTCCACGACCCTACTCCTAAATTCGATGCGATCACTTTGAGAACTGACATCAATCAAGTGCATGAGCCAAAGAAAGGCCCGAGTAGGATCGGCATTTGGGATGGCGGTATAAATATAGTAAGAATTCATAAGCTTAATGAATAAGCGAGCGGTTATATTGCCGCTGAGGCAAATGAAACTCATTCATGAACCAGCTGACACCTGACTCAAATAAGGTGGAATGAAATCACAAATGTCTTTGTGTCTCCAAGGACATATACCGGATACTACGATACTCCACCACATACTGGAGTCTTAGCCGGACCTCACTGTAGGAGTAGTGCTATAGCAATCATGCTAATACATGAGTCGGGGAAATACTTTGCTCCCAGTGAGCTGTGTAGAACAACACGTCACCTTGTCTGCTGCATGCGGGCCTACTACTCATACACAATGTATCAATTGCAGCATCGAAGAGACTACCGATCTGCGGAATACCTACGTCCGGAGTATCCCCAAATGCGCCATAGACACACCCAAGACCACAACATCTCGAATATGAAGTCAACGAATACCTACGTCAGGTATTCCAAATGTATAGGCATATCTAAGGCCACAACACCTCGAATATGAAATCAACGAATACCTACGTCAGATATTCTCAAATATATAGACATACTCAAGACAACAACATCTCGAATATGAAATCAACAACAAACTCATGGAAATAGAAAGGCAATATGAAAAGTACGCATTCATGGAGAATAACCATCTCGAATATATGAACAAACATAGATCTCAAGAAATATAGGGAAGAGACTTCAAGCAGGGTAGGAATTAGAAATACTCACAGAGACATGGTGTGCGAGAGCCTACCTGGCTAAAGTACTAATTTCCCGATCTTTGTCGCGGCTCACGTGCCCAAGTCAAGATCTAGTAAATAGAATAAAAATCTCGATGTTATTCACTATCCCTGAATTACTTGATTTCAAGTCCTTACAGACTCCTTAGAATAAGGTATGAATATTTATTCTCATATCAGTATCTAAGGTATTACAATACATGGGCTACTCATTATATACTTTCTCTAAACTGAAGGGTCAATTCAGCCCCATATATTCTCAGAGTGGATGTGCAACTACATGGATTACGACGGGGCATTTGAGAATCTCTTTGTGTCACTACAACAAATTAGAAATCTCTACTCACTAATTATTGTTTGAATGAAAGGAAGGGCCTCTTGAGGTTGTGAATAGATTACATTAATTCCCACATAATGGTGCAACTTATTCATAAACATAGGCATGACCCCTTTTAATATTTACGCACCATGAAATATTGGTTTCAAGTTGTATAGCTTAGGATAATTGTTAGCCTTGTACTCTCATTTGTAAAACCATCCAATGAAACTATCTTACCCGCGGGTTACTCCACTCCGGAAATACAAGGCGAGACATAGCATGATATTACTATTGTTTCAAGTTCATAAACTCCATTCAATGGAATTATTTAGTGAATACCCAACAAATTCCCTTTAGAGATACAATCACACTTTCAATTTGTAAAGTCCATTTCTATACAAGCATTCTCAACAGAACCTGTTATTGTTTGAGGATTATAAATCCCATTCTAACATGCCATAATCCATTGAGTATATAGGTATTAACTACACAAGAGTTCTAAGTACCTATTCTTAACAATGGCTGAGTCTTAATGCCTTACAGGTACATTGGTTCCGATTAAACATAATGTCATGGGGAAATTCTAGTCCTAGAGGTCTACTCTTGCGGTCTTGCCCACACCCTAGAACCACATCAACACAACTCTTGGTCCTTTATAGATCCACGGGCCGGGAGCTTCCTCGGAAGTGCTCTCACGCTTTCGAGAGGATTCTGAAGGAGAAGAACCAGCGGCCAATTGCCGGTTCGAATTGGCGGTGGGTCAAGCTACGTTCTGCGAGGGTTGCTTTAGAGCAGTGAGAGTCTTTCATTGCCGGTCAGTGCGTAGAGAAGGGAAGAAGAGGGCGTGAAGGGTTGATGAGCAGGATTTCTCCTTGCTTTAAAGAGTTTCAGACCCTGCAGCAGTCCAAAGAGAGGGTTGTTCCTCTCATTCATTGCTCCTGAGCATTGTCATATCAAGGTTCCTGTTTGTGACTAAATTCAGGATTCAGGTGTTACTAGGGTAGGTTCATATAGCCGTTGACCCTCTTTGTACCCCCCTCCTGCAATGGATGAAATCAAGTGATAATCTTGTGTCTCAATAACCTTTAAATCCACTAAAGTCCACTGTTATTTCATGTAGTTTGTAATGGTGATAATCCTTATCAACTTCTCCAACCCTTTTGTATTTGATCAAATGTCCCATGCATTGTCTTTTTAGCTATTAAAAGTCACATTGGAATCCACGTAATACGAAGATTCCATTTCATGTCTAAGTGACTTGGTGTGGTTTAAATCAATAGATGAATTTTGGTCTTCTTTCTCTATAATATTTTAACTTCACTAATTGCTACTACATAGGTCTCATTATCTTTACACATGTGATCACTTATGTTCCTGACTCACTCCTTTACTTTTGTCACGTGAAAATTATTGCCTGTTGGTCTTGTAATAATTTGTTTGTCCTCTCCCCGACCGAATCCTACGAGGTCTCGGTCAATAGTCCGGTGCTTGCGGGTGCCTTTGTAATATTCTGAGATCTGTCTCTCGTCGAGATCGGATCAGAGAATATCGACTTTTTAGTCAAATCCTTTAGCCCACGGCATACTTTGTGGCATTCACGGAACTATCTAGGTCCCGACCAGATCCACATTTTCCCGGGATTTGAATTATTCACCTGTTTTCTATTAACAAATAATTAACCTCGATTACTCAATACTTAATTAATATGTGCTTAATTAATCTGGATTGTTCATGACTTGTAATTCCTCCCAGAATTACACCGCTTACCATATTAAATTGCCATTGTAAAAAAAAAAAAAAAAATTTGGGAAATAAATCTTTATTTATTTCGGGTGGGTTTTACATAGGGGAATTGCAAAGCCAATATGAACCCACACATGTGCATGTAGAATCAATACACCATTGTGATGATAATTTCATAGTCCATTGTGCACTTATTAGAACATTGATAACTTGAAACTCATTTATGGTTGAATGTAGCCTTTACACTCAAATGTCTAACTTTTTCAATATTATGCTGCAACTTTGTCTCTTGTTTAGTAGTGATTGTCCTATACATAGAAAATCCGAGCTCTCGATTCTTGTAGTAATGCATTAGTGACCGATGAAAAGTGGCAGATACTAATGCTCTGATTGGCAAACCCCGCGTACATTTTAAAATAGAGTCAAAACTTTCAGATAAGTTGGTGCTATGACGCCCACATCGTCTTCCGCCATCATGTGCCATTGACCACATATGTTTGGGACCAATGGATGATGCAAATTCAGCAAATATGGGGCATCGTTCTGTTGGTATGTTGACCAACTCATCAAATTTGCGAGTAGATATTGTTGTTGCTATCTTCCAAAAAAAGTCTGAATTTGATTTACTCTTGCAGACTTGGAGGAAGTTGTCAGTAAGGTGTTATAAACAATAACAATACACATGACCAAATTGTGGAGGGAAAGCTTGCTTGACAACGTTGATGTGGCCTTTGAACCGATCGGAGATAATACTGCGCGTGGGGCGACTTGGATGTAAAGTCTTTTGAACATTTTCCAAAAACCAAGTCCAGCTTTCTCTATTTTCACCTTCAACCACAGCATATGCATAAGGGAATAAATGATCTTCAGCATCTTGACACATGTGCGATCAATAAAGTACCTTTGTATTTGCCGTGCAAGAATGTTTCATCAACTGAGAGCATAGGACGACAAAAATTAAATCCATTGATAGATGGACCAAAAGCCCAGAAAACCCTCTTGAATCTTTCCCACCCTGGACCTCATTCAGAATCAAAGTCAACAATTGTCCTTGGATTACAAGTGACTAGTGCTCCAAAATATTTCCTCAAGTCTACATAAGATTGTTCCCAGGAAACAAATATGCGTTTTATTGCTTTATTCTTCCCTTTCCATGCCTTGTCATAACCAACATGAACATGATATTCCCTCTCTACCATAGCTTACACTTGTGGTATACTTAGGTTAAGGCTGGCTTTCAATGTAGGGAAGATTAGATCAGAAATTAGCTTTGCAGAACATTGCCGACTATCAATACGAAGAGTCTGGTTGACGCAACTATGGTTTCTTGGGTAAGTATTGACGACCCACAGGCCATCCTTTGATGTAACTGAGCATGAAGGCGCCATGCACATTCTTCGTGAACACATTTAACTGTCCATCTTGACTTGTTACTTTTGATACATAAAAACTCAACCGCCTTTTTTATAGACCAACGACTTAACAAGTCTATTAGTTGTGCTTTTGTAGTGAAAGTATGACCAACCCAATTATCAAAGTTGAGGTCACCACCTTCCCAATTAAACCTTGGACATCACCATCATCAATTACCATAACATCATACCATTCATCATTTGGCTCAAAACCCGGAACATGATCGAGCTAATGCGTATTCATTTTGACTCAATATTTTTCACCTTGCTCCATATAGAGTCGTTGTCTCACTGGCTTCGCCACTATCACCACGATCTTGCATATGGGGTGGGAATTCCATCTTCATCATCAACATTGTTACTATCTGAAGATCCTCTTTCTTCTTGTATATCCTCACCTTCTTCTAGATTTTTGAGTTTCATTAGGCCCCTTATCGGTGTTATTACCTTCATCCATATCCCCAATAAATGTTATATGGACTATTCTCATTTACATATTGTTAGTCCATCCCAGGTGGAGGTAGTCTGTTGGGGTTTGCTATGTTGAACACTCTTTGTGATGGTTGTGAAGTTCTATAGAATAAAAATGCACAATATTAATTATGTGTTATAGTCATGTTTTTTTTTTTCAAATTGAATACCAAATATATTGTAAAAAACAGCTTTGATTACTTACTGTATATTATTGATCTGATCAATGTCATCTTGAACTGGTCTATATCCAACATGACGTTCTTGATGGGGAACATGCTGAATATTATTAATTGTTGGAATTCTTTGTGAACTTCCTTTACCCACATATCTATAAAATTGGTGTGACATCAACGATGTTGTTTCATTGCTCTTTATATCTACCACAATGTCAGTTTGCTGCATAAGAAGCCATCTGTACTTGATATCCATTTCATTCTCATTTAAGTTGAAGAGGATTGCATTGGAAATTTTAATGTCCAAGTCACTTAATGTGCTAGACTTGTTAACACCCAAAATGGTTTTATGACCACCATAATTTTCAGGGCCTCTCTCTATCTCCCTTAGATCTCCCCCCCAACACACTACTCACATCACTTGGTTTATTTACCCATCCTAATAAATGCATAAATCCATAAAATCAGTTATATTTTTATGAAAAACTCTAATAAATTTAGGCATGCTTAGAGATATATAAATTTCAATAAATTAAAGCATGCTTAGAGATATTTGTATGAAAGTACAATCCAAATTTTCCAAGAATGCAACTGACTCAGTATGAAGATAGTAAAAGTATATTCTTTGAAAGAACAAAGACATAATGAACATGACTTCCTATAAAACACATTCTGATTCACAACATTGCAAGAAACAAATACTTATCAAATCCAAGTCACAGCATTAAGAAATAAAGAAATATAAACCGATTTCCATTGTAATATCGAATGCATTGCATTTCCATATTAAAGCATTACAAATTAAAATCTGAAATACATCCTCCAAACAACTGATTCCTGCCCAACAAAAAAGCATATTGCATATCAAACATAAAAATAGACACACAAACCAAAATATCTTATGCAATCCATACCTATCCACAAATTTCCTTTAAAAGAACACCTTAAGCTCACACTTTTCAACTCCTCACCAAATTCATCTCCCTGATTTACTAAATTTAGTAAAGCAAAATTCAAAAGAGTCCATATATGCACAATAAAAATAATTTATCATAATAAATTGATGCAAAATTGATGGATCTAGAGGTTTGCATACCTACGATCATTCCAATGGTGGCGAAGGTGAGCAATCCAAGCACAAATTTAAACCGAACCATCACTGCATAGTAAGAAAGCAAGCTCTTCCGAGTGGAAACTGAGAAGGGAGGAGTGGATTGCGAGCAACGTCAGAAGGGCTTGGTTTCTGTAATCTCAGAAGGGCTTTGGCAGCTGTGGAGGAGGGGAAGGGGGCGGCGAGAGGCAATCTCAGAAACTCTTCTTGATGAGAGGCTTTAGGCGTTAAACCAAGATGTGAGGTGAAATGTAAATATTTTTAACCTAAACCCTAAAAACAAGTTCCAAAGGAAAGCTCTGCAACAAGTTCCAAAGGAAAGCTTGACAAACGTCCTCCCAGCAAGCATTATTAGCAACTTGCTGGAACTCACGACATAATGGCAATGAATCATCTCTAATGTGTGGCGGGACAACCCAGTATCGTCCCTCTGGTGAGGCAAGCGAAGCTTGTCGAGGTGTCCCCATCCACTGAACATTTCCCAAGCGGAGCCCCAGCCCCGGTGAATCGGCGGAAGACCAACAACAAATCAGGGATACCAACATCTCGAAACAGTCAAACATGCTCAACAGGAATCCAACATGATAGTAAATAAGCCAAAGAAAACTCAGACAAGTGGATATGAGGCAAGTGTACTTATCTCAAACAATGACGTCTGGGATCACTCAGCAAGAATCCCTCCTGTCATATCTTTATGTCGCAACCTGATAGTAGAACCAATATCAATATCGACAACATCTTAAAATCTCTAGTTGAACATGCATGATGCCCTAATCAGGCACAAGTCTAACGTGTGGGCCTTCCCTTGTATTCCAAATTATTTTCCTTTTATTTCTTGGCTCGGTCTAGTATGATCTCCCTTAATTGATTAGATCTAACCATCTATTCAAGTGAGCTAAGATAGCCTGGTGGCTAAGGCCCACTATTCCTATTGAGAGGTCCCTGGTTCCATTCCCTCCTCTTGCGTTTTATTCTCTAAATTTTTGCCACTTTATTAATTAAATTCCTTTATTCAGCCCAAAAGAACTAAGTAGCATAATGGCTAAGGTACAAAAAGCATAAGTTAGGGGTCCTTGGTTTTATTCCCTCCACTTACCTTTTATTTCTTTATTTTTTTTTTCTGGCTAGACATAGCCTATTTAATTAAACCTATCTCATCCAATCAAGATTGGAAAAAAGCCTTGGTAGTTGAGGCCGATCTTGTTAAGTAAAGGGTTTTGGGTTCCAATCCCTTCTCTAACAATTCCTTCCCTTTTTATTTATTTATTTATTTTTTGTATTATTCCAGCCAAGTCCAGACTTGATTAGACCCAACCCTCTAATCGTCTTGACCAAACCGGATCACCTTAACCTGATCCACTGATCTGGCTCAACCCATTAGAGCTTGATCGGACCCAATCCAATTCCAACTCAATTTGATCAAACCCAAACAAGTAAATTGAATTTAGAATTTCAGATCAAACCACATTAGACCAGGCCCGATGTACTACTAATCCAACCCATATCAATTTGATCAAACCAGTTTGACTTAAAATCAGACCCGAACCTAAAACCATATAACTAACGAGTTGGCGTAAACCCAACTTTCTCAAGTTGATTAGCCTTAATCAACTAACCATTTTAATTCACCTAACCCTTTTCCAATTTGACAACCTGGCGTTTGAAATCCTTCCACCCTGGCTGCCGGTGATCGCGGAGGAGGAGACGACGAGCAATGGCGCACGCGTGTAGAAGAGACACAACTCGTGCCTCGTGATCGAGTGATCTTCATTGAACGATCCTGATTAGAATGCTGCAATCCAACGGTTTTCATCATAATACTATGCCTCGGATCCATGCTTCGTTCATATGTGTGGTGACAATTTGCCCATCGATTGACATCGGGATTTAACCATAGTGCTTCAAACTTAAAAGGGCTAGACATGATGGACAATCACGATTAACTAAATCTTATGAGAGATATCAAGCAACTTGGATTTAATCCAGCGCCTTGAACTTTCTCGTCATCTATGATGAGCGGCCACAATTATCCCCTTTACTAATAATGGATGGAGGACTGAGATCGCAAATCATGCCTCGAACTTATGCACTTGACAAAGATCAACAGTGGAGATTAAATCATTATAAAGAAAGAATGGAGGAACAGACCCGACCATATTAGACCAGACCCGATCTACTACTAATCCAATCCATATCAATTTGATCAAACCAGTTTGACTTAAAATCAGACCCAGACCCAAAACCATATAACTAACGAGTTGGTCCAAACCCAACTATCTTAAGTTGATTAGCCTTAATCATCTAACCATTTTAAATCACCTAACCCTTTTCCAATTTGACTAACCCTAGACACTTATCATTATTTCAGGTTTGATCGTGGCTGAGCCTGGCCGGAGAAGAGGGCGGCACTCCGGCGGCCCTGTGACCGATCAACGACTTCCAGCCACAAGGTCCTCACCATCAGGGATGCTTTTGCCCCGCTCCCTTCCCTTTGGCGTCCAGTCCTACGACAGAAGATAGACGAAGGTCTGAAAACTCCTCCGGCTTCTACTCTTATATCTATATGCATGCATGGTGGTCTACTAAGAATAAGAGAGAAGGGAAAACTCACCGGACGATGGTCACGCTCGAGGTGCTCTACAGTCGGTCGGAGAAGGTCACGGGTGGCAGCACTCCTTTGCTCGATCTCCGGTACTATTCTCAGTGGGCACCCTTGCTCGGAGTGTGGTGGAGCTCCCTGCTACTTGTCATGGCTCTTCCCTGCTCCTTCGCCGCCCGAGGTCGTGATCTTCTCCTTCCTCTTGGTGGATACGGTGGCTGTTAGGGTTTTAGTTATTGGTCCCTATTATAGGGCTCGCGATTGCGATCATAATCCTACAAATTTGGAGCCACGATCGTCTTCTTTCCATGTTAATCCGGGGTTTGAAAACCTTCCATCCTGGTTGCCAGTGATCGCGGAGGAGGAGGCGACGAGCGGTAGCGCATGTGTGGAGAAGAGACACAGCTCGTGCCTCCTGATCGAGTGATCTTCATTGAACAGTCCTAATTAGAATGCTGCAATCCAACAACTTTCATTTTAATACTATGCCTCGGATCCATGCTTCGTGCAGATGTGTGGTGACAATTTTCCCATCGATAGACGACGGGATTCAACCATCGTACCTCCAACTTAAAAGGGCTAGACATGATGGACGGTCACGATTAATTCCATATGATGAGAAATATTGGGCGGCTTGGATTTAATCTAGCACCTTGAACTTACTCGCTCATCTAAGATGAGCGGCCATGATCATCCCCTTTACTAATAATGGATGCAGGACTGAGATCGCAAATCGTGTCTCAAACTTACGCACATGACAAAGATCAACAATGGACATTAAATCATCATAACGAAAGAATGGAGGACCCAGATCATTTCTTATGCCTCGAACTTAAACTCTCGTTGAGATCTTTTAATCGTGACCGTTGATTCATCTGGTTGTGGCCACTTGCATGGTTACCCTTGGAGTTTTACACATAAGTCCTCCAACTCTAGTCATGTTACATGAAGGTCCTCCTTCTGTGAGAGGAGCAAAACTTCCATCAAGTCCCTAGACTTTCTGAAATTATGATTTTGTCCCTAACAGCCCCAATTAACTCTAGTTTAGGAATTTGACAAATTATTCCTTCTTTTCCAATTAAATCTAGCTACTTTAAATTTATTTTATTTACCAAACCAATTAAAGGAAATTTAAAATCCATTTATTCCAATAAAATCTTGGATTTTACAATCCTCCCCCCTTACAAAAAAATTCGTCCCCGAAATTTAGAATAAAACTTTCTCAAGACTCATTAGTAATAAATAACTCTGGGTAACGCTCCTTCATCTCTTCTTCGCGTTCCCAAGTAGCTTCTCAATTGGAGTGATTATTCCATCTCACTTTGATTAAAGGAATGGCCCGGTTTCTCAATTGCTGCTCTTTGCGGTCCCAGATTTCCAACAGGTATTCCTCATATGACATATCCTCTTGGACTTCAGCCAAACTCTGGGGAATAATGTGAGATGGATCACGGATGCATTTCTTCAACATAGAAATGTTGAATACATCGTGGACAGGTGCCAAGTCCGGTGGTAGAGCCAATCTGTAAGCCACAGCTCCTACCCACTCTAGGATCTCGAAGGGTCCAATATAGAGTGGGGCAAGCTTCCCATGTTTCCCAAATCTCACAACTCCCTTCATAGGTGACACCTTCAAGAACACTATATCACCAACCTGCAACTCAAGCTTAGAATGATGCTGGTCGGCATAACTCTTTTGTTGGCTCTAGGAAACCTTTAGTCGCTCCAGGATAATTCTAACTTGATCCTCTATCTGTTGACAAAATCTGGAGCTTCAAGTTTTCTTTCTCCCACATCTACCTAACATATGGGCGTTCAGCACGTCATTCTATAAAGTGCCTAATAAGGAGCTATCTGTATACTTGCTTGATAGCTGTTGTTGTAGGCGAACTCTGCCAGACTCAGGCGTTTGTCTACGAACCAGTGAAATCTAAGGCACAAGCGTTCAACATATCCTCCAGGATCTGTATGGTTCTCTTTGACTGACTATCCATATGTGGGTTAAAAGGCGTACAAAATATTAGACCAGTGCCCAAGGCTGCGTACATACTCTCCCAGAATCTCGAGACGAACCTAGTATCACGATCTTAGTTGATCGACATAGGTACCCATGTAGCTTGACAATTTCAACAATGCTAACTTCTCCAACGTGGCCCTCGTCCTCAGGGGTATGAAATGAGCCGACTTGGTTAGACGGTCTACTATCACCACACTACTTCGTGCCCCTTCTGAGTCCGAGGTAATCCGATGACAAAATTCATATTAATATGCTCCCATTTCCACTCCGGAATGGGCAATGGTTGCAACTTCCCAGCTGGTTTTTGATGTTCCTGCCTTTATCAACTGACAAGTAATGTATTGGGCCACAAACTTGGCGACCTCCCGTTTCATGCCTTTCCACCAGTAGTGTTCTTTCAATCCTCTGTACATCTTGGTGCTTCCGGGATGGATCGCGTAGCTCGAGCAGTGGGCTTCTTCGAGAATTTCCTTCTTCAGCTCTGGGATATTGGGCACACAAACTCGTTCATCAAATCTGAGAGTGCCATCCTCATGAATCCAAAACCCTGTCTGTACATTCTGGTCAACTTGACCCCTGATCTCCTCCAGATATGGGTCTTGCATCTGAGAGTCTTGGATTCTTCCCAGCACCGAAGATTATGTGCACAAACTGGGCAAGCTCACTATCATATCTGGCAGTATTATCTCTTGCTCCAATATCCTCCAGCA
Source organism: Dioscorea zingiberensis (assembly GCA_026586065.1). Taxonomy (NCBI): domain Eukaryota; kingdom Viridiplantae; phylum Streptophyta; class Magnoliopsida; order Dioscoreales; family Dioscoreaceae; genus Dioscorea; species Dioscorea zingiberensis. The sequence goes on from CM048824.1 coordinate 42,868,088, forward strand.
ATGGCTTCTGAGAAGTCAACAGTGCGGCGACACCGTAATTAGATTTCTTGCTTAATGCATCTGCCACCACTTTAGCCTTTCTTGGGTGGTAATAGATGCTCCAATCATAGTCCTTAATTAACTCCAACCATCGTCACTGCCTCATGCTAAGCTCCTTCTGTGTAAAGATATACTTGAGGTCCTTGTGGTCGGTGTATATCTCACAAGGTACACCATAGAGGAAATGTCGCCAGACCTTCAGTGCAAACACGATCACCACAAGTTCCAGATCGTGTGTGGGATAGTTCTCCTCATAATGCTTCAGCTGACAAGAAGCATAATCAATGATTCATCCTTCTTGCATCAAGATATATCCCAGACCAGTTTTGCAAGCATCAATGTAAACTGTGTATCCACTTCCACTCTGTGGTAAAGCTAATACTGGTGCGGATACCAATTTCTGCTTCAGCTCCTGGAAACTCTTCTCACAAGAATCATTCCAAAGAAACTTGGCATCCTTCCTAGTCAACCTAGTCAATGGTGCCGCCAAACGGGAAAAGCCCTTATCAAACCTCCGGTAATAGCAGGTTAATCCCAAGAAACTCCTTATTTTTCTGACGGTGGTCGGTCTCTTCCAATCGACAATTGCCTCTATCTTCTTGGGGTCCACTGATACTCCAGCATCGCTAATAACATGCCCTAAGAAGGCCACACTGTCCAGCCATAACTCACACTTTTGGAACTTTGCATAAAGCTGATGTTGTCTCAAAATCTCCAGTAAGATACTCAAATGCTTCATGTGTGCATGGCGACTAGGAGAGTAGATCAGAATGTTGTCGATGAAGACCAGGTTCATTATGTCCATGAACACCACCGAGGCATTGGTAAGCCCAAATATCATTACAAGGAACTTATAGTTTCCGTATCTGGTCTGAAAGGCACTCTTCGGGATATCCTCCGCTCTGATTCGTACTTGATGATATCCGGACCTTAAATCAATCTTCGAAAATACCTGGGTTCCTCGTAACTGCTAAAAGAGATCATTAATTTTCGGTAATAGATACTTATTCTTTACCGTTACTTTGTTCAGCTCCTTGTAATCGTTGTATAGCCTCATTGATCCATCCTTCTTCTTGACAAATAACACTGGCGCTCCCTAAGGTGACATGCTTGGTCGGATGAAGCCCTTCTCCAAAACCTCCTCCATTTGTGACTTCAGTTCCTTCAGCTCCCCGGGCGTCATTTTGTATGGTACCCTAGACACAGGAGCTGTGCCAAGAACTAAGTCGATGGAGAATTCCAACTCACTCTCCAAGGGTAATCTTGATAAATCATCGGGGAACACATCTGGGTATTCGCTCACAACTGGAACATTTGTGATCGCGGATCCACTCCCCAGCTTTGCCTCTGAGATAGAGGTCAAATAGCCAACGCATCCTCCGTCAAGTAGTTTGCTAGCTTGGAGAGCTGAGATCTCCCGAACTAAAGAACAATGCTTGCTGCCACGAAAGGTAAGCTCCTCATCGCCCGACATCCTGAAGTGCACTCTCTTCCCACAGCAATCTACCACAACGTATACTGAAGAGAGCCAATCCATCTCGAGGATCACATCGTAATCCCTCAGGTCCATCACGTGTAGATCAGTGGGTAACTCCAGACCCTCGATCATTACCGCGCATGCCGGAACCATCCTGTTCACCAACTTGGCAGTTCCTACTATGGTGTCTACACTCAGCTCACATGGTAACTCTACTACTGACAAAGCATGTCTCCGTGCAAATAATGAAGATACAAAGGAGTGTGTGACACCCGGATCAAACAATGTACAGGCATAAAAAGAGCTAACAATGATTGTACCTGCTACGATGTCTGCTGATGCCTGTGCCTTCTCTATGGTCAGGTGGTAGACGCGTCAGTGCGTCATGGGCCTCTGCTGGGATGATGACTAACCGGATGTGGAAGGCTGGCCTATCACTGTTGCCTTCCCTTTCCTATCATCCTTGTGGCTTGGGCACTGATGCTGCTGACTGCTTGGAGGCACCAAATTACCGCTAAGGACATCCTTTCCTCAGACTCACGACCCAACTGGCCAGGCTATTGTGCCTTCTTATGATCCAAATTGCAGCACATGAAACATCCACCAGTAAGTCTTGGACATTGTGATTTCTTATGGGGACCCTTACATTAATAGTACCTCGTAGTCTGTAACCCCCCGGCCGAAAAACCCTTGCCTCCAGATGAGGTTGATGACTTTCCTAGCTTGTTATACTGCTGGGACCTGTGATTTGATCTCTGTCGACCCGAGCTCTTTCTAGAAGACTACCCTTGTCTACTACTTTGTCCTTTCTCTTGATTTTCCTTCTTAGATGACCGCTGAGAGTCACTCTAGCAGGAAGCATCGATGTACTTGGCACAGGTCACCACATTAGCGTAACTAGTGCACATGTGCCCGGATACTATCTTCTTCAGGGATGGCACAGACTAGTCTCAAATTTATGAACCATGCATTCCTCTGTGGGAACCATATTAGGAAGGAAGCGAGCAAGTTTGTCAAAGTCAATTTCATATTGTTCCACTGTCATGCCTCCTTGAACAAGATTGTTGAACTCCTGTGCCATCAGAAGGAGTCTTCCCTTAGAGAAATACCTTCCAAAGAAGGCTTTCTTAAACTCATCCCATGTTGGGAAAGACACACCCTTCATCAATTGTACCTCCCAGAGGTACCAGTCCTCTTCACAGCCCTACATCAGATATGCGACTGTCCTGAATCTATCTGGGTCCTCTGCCTGATACATATCAAATATCCTCTCTAGTTCCTGGATCCAAAGCTTAGCCGCCTGTGGGTCAGTAGTACTATCGAACGAGCAAGGAGAGGGCCTTTGAATGACTCCAATCAAGCCTTTACTGGCAACATGTGTGTTAGGCGGGAGCGGAGGCGGTGCTTGCTACTTTTGCCTCTGTTCCTATATATACCCCATTATCTCTCTCATGAGATCCATCATGGAAATAAGGGGTACCTCCCCCCTCGGATTTGGGCCTGCAGCATGTGGCCCTGCATTTCTTGATTAAGCAGGCAGCTCCTGCTCAATCTCCATCTTTGCTGGTTGTGGGGGAACCTCCTCCATTGGTGGTTGTGGTACCACCTCTACTAGAGGCTGAGGCACCGCTATGCGTCGACGCCATCCACTTCCGCCTCTACTACTCATCCTGGTAATTTGTCAGACATCTAGTAGAGTTAGCTCAGAAAACAATACAAAGACGAGCAATAATAGAATAGTTTTATTTTATTCCATAATTCATTATAGCATTTGTTGTTTATACAACTCAAACAGTTTGTAAGACTACAAAATTATTCCTAATAGTAAGAACTCGACTTAATCCTCCCTATTCGTGACAGCGGTGTAAGTGACATGTGGTCCATCCTCCGTTCGAACACATTCGTTAATGCTCGCAGGCTCTTTGCTCTGTTCGGGAAGATCCCTAATCACGGGGCCTTCTCTCCTGGTACCGTACAGGGCCGCAAGGCTCTTGCAATAATCTCGGGCCCTGCTCACACACCGGTGAACTCTCTGGCCCTCCCTCACTTGTTGTTGGACAAGTATCTCCAACACAGCTTGAATCCTATCGTTGCGCCGATTAGTAGCCTCGATAGCCATCCTAAGTTCAGCTAAGACACTCCCAGGTACTGCAAAGTCATTAGCTCGTAGCGGTGGAGTGTTCTCAAGTACCGACTCCACCTTCTCAAATGACGATGACACCTGGAAATATCTTCGTCCACGATATACAACTTCAGAGATCTTCGCTTCCTCTACATTAATGCAAAAACGTCAGTCTATTGTTTTTGCAAACTGTCTACCCACCCAACACTCATTTCAACTATTTGACTAAGTCACTAGGGCAACTAGGGGCACCCATTATCTGCATTTCTCTGATACCACCTAACTCTGTCATGCCCCAACCTGGATTCTAGGACCTTGGGTACGTGAACAGACTGGCCGTAACCAAGTAAGGCGCACCTTACTCAGATACAAGGCCTATGTAATCAAAAGCAGATAACATAATAACAAGATAATAAATCTCAAATATCAAATTAACAGAGTCTCAGCGGAAATAAAATAAAAGGGGCCCAGATACCCTACAGAATGCCAAGCCCTATAAGGGTCCTAAAATAAAAGTCTCTCACTCACAATGAAAATAAAAAGAGGTCCTCGGTCGTCTGCAAGATAACTCGATCCTCGATCGACTCCTGAACTCAAGTCTCCTACTCCTCAAGATCTGAAAAAGAAAGAACAAGTACATGAGCTTTTGAATGGAAAGCCTAGTAAGTACCCCTGCGGGGTTCATAAAATCATCATAACATCAATAAAATGATCATCAAATCAAACAATGGGGACACGCCCCTCAAAAGCTATCTCTAGGAGTCTACCACAAACAATCACAATGGTACGACCCCTAACTAGAATAGCTCTCTAGCTCTGCAACGAGTTCCAAAGGAAAGCTCGACAACCCCCCACCTCCCCTCCCTCTGGCCAACATCATCTGCAACTTGCTTGAACTCGACCCTCTGGTCTTACATCCCTTAAGTCGTATGTCAGTAGCGCTACCTCTCGTACGTGTCTACACGGCCAGCGAATCATCCCCAGTGACGGGCAGGACAACCAGAGTATCGTCCATCTAGCATGGCAAGCCAAAACGCTAGGGTGTCTAGTCCCTGAACATTTCCTAAACGGATCCCCACGCTCCAGTGAATCCGAGCGGAAGACCAACAACAAATCAAGGATACCAACATAACGAAACAGTCAAACATGCTCAACAGGAATCTAACATGATAGTAAATAAGCCAAAGAAAACTCTGAAGAGTGGATACGAGGCAAGTGTACTTACCTCAAACAATAACGTCCGGGATCAGTCAGCAAGAATCCCTCCTGTTACGTCTTTATGTCGCAACCTGATAGTAGAACCAATATCAGTATCGACAACATGTTAAGATCTCTAGCTGAACATGCATGATGCCCTAATCAGGCCCAAGTCTAACGTGTGGGCCTTCCCTTGTATTTCAAATTAATTTCCTTTTATTTCTTGGCTCTGTCTAGTATGATCTCCCTTAATTGATTAGATTTAACCATCTGTCCAAGTGAGCTATGATAGCCTGGTGGCTAAGGCCCACTATTCCTATTGAGAGGTCCTTGGTTCCATTTCCTCCTCTTGCCTTTTATTCTCTAAATTTCTGCCCCTTTATTAATTAAATTCCTCTATTCAGTCCAAAAGAACTAAATAGTATAATGGCTAAAGCACAACAAGCTTAAGTGAGGGGTCCCAGGTTCTATTCCCTCCACTTACCATTTATTTTTATTTTTTTTAATGGCTAGACCTAGCGAATTTAATTAAACCAATCTCATCCAATCAAGATTGAAACAAGGCCTTGGTGGTTGAGGCCCATCTTGTTGAGTAAAGGGTACTAGGTTCCAATCCCTTCTCCAACAATTCCTTCCCTTTTTATTTTTATTTTTTATGTATTATTCCAGCCAAGTCCAGACTTGATTAGACCCAACCCTCTAATTGTCTTGACCAAACCAGATCACCTCAACCTGATCTACTGATTTGGCTCTACCCATTAGAGCTTGATCGGACCCAATCCAATTCCAACTCAATTTGATCAAACCCAAACAAGTAAATTGAATTTAGAATTTCAAACCAGACCACATTAGACCAGACCCGATCTACTACTAATCCAATCAAAATAATTTTGATCAAACCAGTTTGACTTAAAATCAGACACGGACCCAAAACCATATAACTAACGAGTTGGCCCAAACCCAACCATCTCAAGTTGATTACCCTTAATCAACTAACCATTTTAAATCACCTAACCCTTTTCCAATTTGACTAACCCTAGTCACTTATCATCATTTCAAGTCTAATCGTAGGTAGGCACGGAGAGAAGAGGCGCCGTAAGGCCTTGTGACTGATCAGCGACTTCCTGCCATCAGGTCCTCGCGATTAGGGATGCTTTTACACGTTGTGAGGGACTTTTGGAGTGAAGGGCCTCTGGCTTCTCCTTCCCTTTTTAGAGTATGGCCGTTCACGGCCCGCTCCCTTTTCTCCGGCGTCCAGTCCCGTGATAAAAGACAGACAAAGGTCTGAAAACTCCTCCGGCATCTACTCTTATATCTATATGCATGCATGGTGGTCTTCTAAAAATAAGAGAGAAGGGAAAACTCACCGAATTATGGTCGCGCTCAAGCTGCTACACAGCCGGTCGGAGAAGGTCACGGGTGGCAGCACTCCTTTTCTCGATCTCCGGTACTATTCTCAGTGGGCACCCCTGCTCGGAGTGTGGTAGAGCTCCCCACTCCTTGTCTTGGTTCTTCCCTGCTCCTTCGCCTCCCGAGATTGTGATATTCTCCTCCCTCTTGGTGGATACGATGGCTGTTAGGGTTTTAGTTATTGGTCCCTATTATAGATCGCTATCATAATCCTACAAATTTGGAGCCGCGATTGTCTCCTTTCCATGTTAATCCGGCGTTTGAAAACCTTCCATCCTGGCTACCGGTGATCGCGGAGGAGGAGGCGACGAGGAGTGGCGTGCGCGTCGAGAAGAGACACAGCTCGTGCCTCGTGATCGAGTGATCTTCATCGAACGATCCTAATTAGAATGCTGCAATCCAACGTTTTTCATTTTAATACTATGCCTCAGATCCATGCTTCGTTCAGATGTGTGTTGACAATTTGCCCATCAACGGACGGCGGGATTTAACCATCGTGCCTCCAACTTAAAAAGGGCTAGGCATGATGGACGATCACAATTAACTCCATCTGATGAGAGATATTGGGCGGCTTGGATTTAATCTAGCGCCTTGAACTTACTCGCTCATCTATGATGAGCGGCCACGATCATCCCCTTTACTAATAATGGATGCAGGACTGAGATTGCAAATCGTGCCTCGAACTTACGCACTTGACAAAGATCAACAGTGGAGATTAAATCATCATAACGAAAGAATGGAGGACCCAGATCATTTCTTATGCCTCGAACTTAAACTCCCGTTGAGATCTTTTAATCGTAACCGTTGATTCATCTGGCTGTACCCTTGGAGTTTTACACATAAGTCCTCCAACTCTAGTTAGGTTACATGAAGGTCCTCCTTCTGTAAGAGGAGCAAAACTTCCGTAAAGTCCCTAGACTTTCTGAAATTATGATTTAGTCCCTAACAACCCCAATTAACTCCAATTTAGGAATTTAACCAATTATTCCTTCTTTTCCAATTAAATCCAGCTACTTTAAATTTAGTTTATTTACCAAACCAATTAAAGGAAATTTAAAATCTATTTATTCCAATAAAATCTTGGATTTTACACCATATTAAATCAATGTGCTTTACAAAAAAGGAATTAAAATTCTAGCTTTACTTTTCTTCAAACAGTTTTAAAAAAAGTTGTTTGTTTGTAGATGGATAATTTGCAAGAAAGTGATAAACAAAGGGTGTTGGTTGGAGCCTTCACCACAATTGTCATGATTGTTGCATTTCTCTTACAAGAAATGCGTAAGGCTAGGCCGGTACGGTACGTTGAACGTTCAATGGTCCGAGATCTAACTAGGATGAGACACATGAGTCGTATTCTCAGGAGTGGGAAAGATACTGTGTGAAATGGATGTAGGCCTCTTCATGCGTCTGTCGATGATTTTGCGTAATAAACATTTGCTACGTGACACTAGACATATATCAATAGAAGAACAGCTAGTTGTTTTCCTACACATTGTGAGGCACAACACAAAGAATAGGACAATGAGGACTGAGTTCCTCCGCTTCGGTGAAACTATTAGTAGGTACTTCAATAATGTCCTACGTGTTAGTTGCTTTGTATGCGATGAGTTCATGAAGCCTCCTACATGTGTTTGTCACCATGAGATCGAGAATAACCCCAAGTCATAACCTTTCTTCAAAGTAAGATTGTCAATAACTTTTTAGGTTTAACTAGTGTCAATTTATGTTGTAAATAAAAATTAACTTCTTTGATAACCATGTAGCACTGTATCGGTCTATTAGATGGCACTCATATTTTTGCATCTGCTCCCTTGCATGACCTACCACGCTTCCGAGCTCGGAAGGGTCCAACGAAGAATGTGTTGGCCGTGGTTAACCCTGATTTAATATTCACATATGTGCTGGTCAGGTGGGAAGGCTCGGCAAATGACTTCACTGTATTAAAAGATGCATTGTCACGCCCACAACCGGAAGTTCTCAAAGTCATTGAAGGTAATACTACTTTATTTTTCCACTTACACACACAAATTCATTGGTGGAAAAAATGTTTCATCGTAACATTTTGTTGTAGGTAAATATTACTTGGTAGATGCTGGTTAGATGATGATGAATTGTCTTATCGCTCCATACCGAGGGGTTAGATATGACTTGAAAGAACATAGTAGCCATGAACCAACCAACCCACAAGAGCTTTTCAACTTAAGGCACTCAATGTTACGATCTAAGATTGAGCGGGCATTTGGCATCCTTAAGAATCGGTTCTAGATTCTTACATCTCAACCATTCTTCCCTTATAGGACTCAAGTTAATCTAGTCCTAGCAACTTGTATCATTCACAATTATATTCCAGGTATCGATCTGAATGACACGATCATACAAGATGTTACAACGCAAAATGAAGAGCTCGTTACTTCATCCCAACCCAGATCCCAAAGAGAATGCTGGGAAGAAAGTAGGCAATAGTTAGAATTAAGGGATAGGATTACGAACGCGATGTGGATGCAGTACATTGGTGTTTATTAGTGTCTCTTTTGTTATTTCGTGCATTGTTATTTTCTTATTGGTGAACCTTGTGATTATCGTTTATTGTTTTCTTGCAACATTATGTTTGGTTACTGTTTTGTTGTTTATTAATATTGTGCTAACTTGTTTTTAACCTGCTTCATGATGCTTTATTAGCTAATTATTGTTTCCATTCATCACTATGTTTGGTTACTGTTTTGTTCTCTATTATTACTGTGCTATCTTGTTTTTAACTTGCTTTATGATGCTTTATCAACTAATTATAGTTTCCTTACATCACTATTTATGTTTGGTTACTGTTTTGTTCTATCTTATTACTGTGCTATCTTATTATTGTGCTATCTTGTTTTTAACTTGCTTCATGATGCTTTATCAACTAATTATTGTTTCCTTGTATCACTATATTTGGTTATTGTTTTGTTCTCTATTATTACTGTGCTATCTTGTTTTTAACTTGCTACATGATCCGTTATATATGGATCTATATAAAGTGCGATGGAGGCTGGTAGTACTTATGGGACTAGAACAAAACATGGATCCCGAAACAAGTGTTGGCCAACGACATATTCTAACTTTTTAATACCACTGTTGGTTCAACAAGTTAATTTAGGGATGAAGTGTGACAAAACCTTCAAGAAGGTAGCCTTTTTCTCAACTGCTTTGGCAATTAATTCAGCGTTCAAGACTGATTATTCTCCGGAAAATATTGGAAATCATTACAGAACATTGAAGACAAGATATGCGGAGATCAAAAAAGCAAGGGAGCTGAGTGGTGCTGGATGTGATGATAACCTTAAAATGATCACACTTGATCCAATGGTTTGCAAGACATACACAGATATAAGTCTATTATAATATTTATTTATTTTCGTTTCATTTTAATGCTAGCATGTATTTTTTCTCATATGATCATCTGATTAGTTTATAGGCACATCAAACAGCAAAGCCCTTAGTAAACAAGCCGATAAAAAACTATGAAGGTCTAAGAATCATGTGTGGTGAAGATCAAACCACCGGCTCCTATGTGACATCAGTTTATTCTAGGATAGATGCAGATGAAACACATAATGACAACATGGAAGAAAGCCCCGATAAAAATAGTGAGGAAGATGGGAACAACAATACTCCCCCACCTATATCTAATACTCGTAATATGTCATACACTAGTAGACCCCAATGTTCAAGTAGGAGATGTAGGGTACAAAATGAAACAAACATGGGTGATTTGGTCAAAATTATTGGGGAGATGATCTACTCCATTAAGAACCCCACTTATGAGAAGTTAATGGAGGTGGAGGGCATTGAAAAACGGCAGCAGGCGAAGGTGTTTGATTGGTTGTTCATATACGAGACTGAAGGAAAGATGTTCATAGTCAAGGATACGAAGCTGAGACAGGCATGGATGGAGGAGTTCCTTTCCCGGGTAGAGTGAATATCATGGATTTATGGGTTGTTCATTTAGTTTGTTGCAGGGTTCTCTTTGCTTTTTAATTTTTTGCTTTGCCTTCTCTTTTATTTGTTTGTGTCATCTTTTTCTGCTGAACTGACCTATCTTGTTTCATTTGTGTGTGTTTCATTGTACTTTTGTCAAATGGACCTTATTATTATGTAAGACTATCTGGACTTAATTCTTATATGCTTTAATATTGTCTTTGTCACGCCCCGACCCGAATTCTGGGATATCGGGCGCATAAACAGATCGGCCGTACCCAAGTAGAGACTAGCCCCACTCAAATACAAGGCCTAAGTAACAATAGCAGATAACATAATATAATCCAAAAGTTCATAATTCCATTAAAAGTCAGAGTACTAATGCGGAAGATAAAAATGCAAGGGTTCATACGCCCTATACAAAATAGTCTTCTAATGGTACTAAATTGGTGACTCCCACTCGGAAAAGAAAATATCGAGGTCTGCCGACCTCAGCAAATCAACCCCTCTCGGCTATCTACACGACACCTGAGATCGTATCACCTACTCCTCAGAACCTGAAAGGGAGGAAAAGAAAAAGAAGTGAGCTTTCGAAAGGAAAGCTCAGTAAGTGCCCTGCAGAGAAATCACGATATGCACTACCATAAAGTCAAGATATGGATCACATCAAGGAAACAATCAGATCGGCACAAGAAACCAAACAAACGGGCAGTTCTAGAGCTAGAATCTCAGAAGGAGCCCTAACAGGACATTAAGACAAATTTCAACCAAAGAATGGATGTAGAAGTAGGGAAGTATTTTGAGGGGGATGTCGAGCAAGCTTCAGAAGAAACCAATCGTGATGAAGATCTCGACAGGGAGGCTCGAGAAAACTTGGAACCATCCATTGAGGAATCACTAGAGATTGAACTGAAGAAGTTACCATAGCACCTTGAGTATACTTTCCTGGAGCGAGATATGGAGAACCTGCTTGAATATGCACTGCATTCTGGTAAGGAGAATGAAGACATTCATCCTCCTCATCGTTTTTCTTAGTGGGTATTGCCTCAAGAGCTGAATGAACAAATCAAGTCCATCTTCCTAGAAAAGGGAGAAAGTATGGAACTTTGCTCTATGAACCTTTACAAGGAGGGAGAGTGTTCTATCAAACCCAGCATAGATGCCATTATGACATACGAACACTTGGAACAAAACTATATTATTCAAGAATTCGACAGGTGGCACAGTAAATTAGTTGCAACACAAAGAGTAGAACAAAGATATCACTTAGTGTTATTGAAACAGTTACTGGGTGTAATGCGGATTCAAGGTATATGATCTTCCATATTCATTGAAAGGGTGTTCCTGCAAGATGCTAAGTTATATGCCGAGCCTATTAAGACTTCAAAGAAGCGGGGAATTGAATACCAAAGGGAAGGTCTAGAGACCTAAAATATGGCGCTTCTTAGAGGAAACCAAAAGTTGATTAGTTTTTAGTCTATTTAGGTTAGTTTAGGATTCTAGTAAGTATACATTAGTGGTGAATCTAATTCCTTTGATGATGTTCGTCGATTATGTGCATTTCAAAAAGTTTTAGCAACTAATCTTTTGAACTTGCAGCCACTAACACGCAGGAAAAAGGATGACATTGTAGAGCTGATAAGAGAAAGGAGCAACATAAAGTTGCACAGCCCTAAGCACGACCGTGCACCAGGCCGTGCATCTCTCAGGAAACTGATAGGAAAAATAGTAACGTAGAAACACGGTCATGCTTTAAAGAAGCGAGCGTACTCTTAAACACGGGCACGAGCACGATTGTGTTCAAGGTCGTTCACATCTCGGGAAATCGAAGCCACGAAGAACACGACTATGCAACTCAAAAGCACGGATATGCATATCATTCGAGACCGTGTTCAAAGGGCGTGTTCAAGGAAATCGGATCGATAACTAGGTCAACAACAATACCTCCACCACCAACCACTACATTCACAAAGGGTGATCGAGCCTTATTCCATTAGCTGGTGGGCGGAGTAGACTACCTTCTCCGGCAGCAAGGAACCAATTATCCGCGACCACAATGGCCCCGAATTGGGAGTAAGTTAGATTGGACACAATGGGTGATACCCTAATATCTCATAAAAAATCGGAGGAAAGGGACGTCGAAGTTTGGCGGCCAGGGCGTCTACATATACCACGATTTCGTCCTTACAAGGATTGCGCGTTCTCTCATCAGGGCTAGACACTCTACAAGAGAAAGGGGGAGATAAGAGGTAGAAACGATGGCAAACCCGGTCGATCCCATCAAAGGTGAGTGAAGTATAGACGGTACCGATCGCGACATCATCTGACACCTCCGAGGAGGATCCGGCATCGGCTCAATCCTCCCTAAGTGATATAGAAGATTTAGCCATTACATGGAGAAAAGGAGGGTGAACCGCGAAGAAGAGGGAAATCTCTCAGAGAACTCTAAAGCAAGCAAACAGAAGTGATGAAAGTCCTAACCCAGACCCAAATTTGTTTTGCTTTGCAACCCATCCAACGACCGGGATCTGCCTTGGGTATTTGCTTCGATGATTGATATTTGGTTCTGAAGCGTCCCTTGGAAGAAACCGGCACATGGACCGCCATCATCATATTCCTGCATAGACGTGCCCGCTCCTCGCTCAAACAACATCTATAGAAAGACGAGAAGGCACATTGACTCATAAATGTTGCGTGACGTTCAAAATAGATACGCGCCCAGTCCTATTGTAGCGACAACTACCTACCGCTATTAGCCTATACACCTCTCCAGACTGATGGGGTCTAGGTAAATAAACCCGAAGAACATAACACGGATCCTCTATTCAATGGAGTTCCAGACTGGTGCGTTGGTTCTAGCCATTTTGAGGGAACACCGACCGATCTACCTGCGGTGACCCGTGAACAGAAAGATCTCGGGTATTTTATAATAATTGTTTAATTGGGATATAATGGTTTCCATATTAGTGTGACCATTACTCTCCCAAAATGACTAGTATTTTGAATATTATATAAAAAATATTGGATGAGGGTTTTCACAAATAAGTGTGAGAAAAACCTAACCATCTCTCTCTCTCTAAAAAAAAAGAAAAAAGAAAAAAGAAATCAAAAAATAAAATAAAATAAAACAAACACACAAACAAACAAAGAGTTTTCATTGATTCTTAAACGTCTATTTTCTTCTCTTCTGATTTTATGATTTTGGTACTGCCTCATGAAACCATCAAATCTCTCCAAGTTGTCTTCTTAGGAGCGACTAGATTGGTCGAATTCTTAGGAAGTATTTTCTGACAAAACCTTTGCATGAAATGCTAGAATATGCCTTAGGACACCGATAACATCGTTCTTCGGGTAGTAATATTTGTTGTTTTTTATTTTATAAATCTTATTCGTTATTCTCATTTTTTCTTGCATGGAAATATCAATGATATTAATTTATGAGTATAATTTTTAATTTCTATCTTCATTTTATTTCATATTTACAATTGATTTTATTTATAGTGTAAAAATAAAAAATAAAAAACCGTTCTTGCAATTCATACTTAATAAAAACCATGATGATATATTAATATTAAAAAAATTTATCAAGTATAATGTACAAGATTATTTAACAACAACAAATTAAATATCTCCAAATGAAATATTACAGAGTTTATTACTCCATAATGTTGGGTTTTATGGAAAATCAAAAGCATGTATCATATACATGGCACAGCCGAAAAATTAAAATTTTCTAAACCCTAGCCCAAACGGATCCCCCAACGTTTATCAACACACAAGCAAGTAAAGTTGAAGGGCATGTACCTTTTGAAATCTGTACCGAATTTCTTTCTCTAAGTCGGAGAAGACGTTGCGTTAACCACAGCAGTCCGTAGACGAAGTGCCTCTAACGGTGATTCACACGAAGATCCGCAGAAGCAACCTCAAAGGCAACGGGGTGATCTTCCACGCAAGGTGCTAGCTATGGTGGAAGGTCTTGAGAGGATTTGGGAGAGAAGAGAAAAGACTATTGATCTCTATCAATTACTAAGAAGTTGTGTTGTATCTCTTTATGGCCTAGAGTATCACATATTTATAGCCTCCCTAATCAGATTAGGGTTTGTTTCGGATTGGGACTTTGATTGAAGCCCAAATCAAATTTGGCTAACAATCTAATCAAATTTGTCATTTAATCAAATTCGACTTCCAAGCAAATTTGACTTATAATCAAATTCGACATATAATCAAATTTGTCTTATAATCAAATTCGACTTACAATCAAATTTGACTTATAATCAAATTCGACTTACAATCTTTCTCTTTCCTTTAATTCTCTCGTTTGAGGATCTATTCCTGAAAACCCGTTTTATACCTCATTGATATCTTCTATGCGTGTGACCCATTAGGTTCCCGGTTATGTTGGCCATTCATAATCAACCATTGATTACAAATAGATCATGAGTGACATCTAGCAATACATTATGACCCCCAATTGACCTTAAAGTCAGGTGGTCTGACTTGGAACCTTTCAGCAGCCAATGTTAGTGTGCAATTTGTCCTTTACCATCTTATACCAACTTGGTTCGGAGTATGGCCTATGTGTCAACTCCCACTAGACTGACTATGTCACACCTAGCCCAAGTATTAGTTTCTCGTCCTATGGGATCTATTACTCAAAACTTATGTCATCGAAGAGCATCTTCATGACAAGTTACTCTGGCCAGAGATTCTTTGGTAATAACCCGACAAGTGGCCATAGGTATACTCTCCGTCTATTAGGAGTGATAAATCCTCTTTTGGCTACCCAAATACCTTCGAATACTTCAAAGCTGTACCCAATCACCACGCTATAAGTAACCCCTGAAGGGAAACGTAGGAATGGCGTCAAAGCACAGGATCCATATCCAAGATAACTTGTGTACCTCAAGTCTAAGGATATTTACACCATTGCTGCAATGAGATCTTCACTGACATTTTAATAGGATAACCATGTGAAGACTCATGGTAGGTCATCCAATGAACTTGCTACCCTTAGCAAGCATCCACATGTTCACTCAAAACATCTTCATGCTTACAGCTTGTGAGAACAACTGCTTGATCGGATCAAGGAGCATAACATGTGCTAGTCTTGATGGATCAATGATGTCCCATCTCATTGATCCTTCGACTAGGGATATTTAGATACGTACATAATTACACATGATAGGAATCCCACATTATGATCTCTATCATAATTTCCTTCATGCTATGCGTTGTATCATGGACTTCATTAATTAGATTTAAGATCTCAAATCATAGTAATGAACATCTAAATAATGAAGAAGCCTTTTATTAAATAAATAAATTTGTACATAAAGTGCCATAGGTGATTGTCTTTAGAGCATTTCTCCAACACATAATCTAGGCAGTCTGCATCGTCAAAATAATAAATAAAGAATAAACGTAAGGTATAGGCACAAGGTTGTAGTAAAAAGCTTATTCAAGGTTGATGAAAGGGTTTGATAAAAATTTACATTGAAGGTTCAAACATATTATATATATATATATATATATATATATATATATATATATATATATATATATATATATAGTCATGACAGAGTGAGGCCGGCCGCAAATGCGGCCGACCCACTCTAACACCCAAAACCAAACCAAAACCAAAAAAAATTAAAAGCCCAACACCCCAGCCCACCCTTGCCTGAGTCTTAAAGTGGGCCTACCAAGAAATCTGACAAGCATCACTCTATCATCCTTATATATATATATATATATATATATATATATATATATATATATATATATATATATATATATATATATATTCGATAATATATATATATATATAATTTTTAAATTATCTTATCATCACAATACATATATATATATATATATATATATATATATATATATATATATATATATATATATATATATATATAAATAATAATAATAATAATAATAATAATAATAATAATAATAATAATAATAATAATAATAATAATAATAATAATAATAATAATTATTATTATTATTATTATTATTATTATTATTATTATTATTATTATTATACAATCAGGCCAGCCACATCACTGTGTAAGTAAGGTCGCTTTATTTTGAGGCATTTGGAGAGTATCTTTTCCAAATTCAACCATATGGATGGAAAGAACATCGAAAAATAAGATAACATGTCTATTTTCATACAATTTGGTGAGATGATAAGTATTCATCTTAAAGGCTAAAATTTTATAAAAATCTTATCGGTTCAGAATTTCACCCTTTAAGATGAATGATCATCACATCGCCAAATTGTATGAAAATCAACATGTTATCTTATTTTTCGATGTTCATTTCATCCATACGGTTGGATTTGGAAAAAAAATACTCTCCAAATGCCTCAAAATGAGGCGACCGTAAATGAATATTGATAAGGTCGGCCGGACTGTATCATGACTGATATATATATATATATATATATATATATATATATATATATATATATATATATATATATAAAACAAATAAATTAGAATGAGAATACTAGTTTTATTTTTTAGTTAATGTAATACACTGTTTTTTGATATCACCATTTTAAACTTTTGGCAAATAATAGCCAATATATAGGAGGATATCTTTATTTTTTTCCTTAATATATGCCATATTAAACTTTGACTAGAATGGAATACAATGATTATATTTATTTTTCATTCGTATCAATCTTTTGATATTATAGATATTCCATTCTCGAAATAAAATAGTAGAGTTTTTATTTGTCAATAAATAAAAAATAAATGAAAGATGAAATGATTTAATGTTTTTTTTATGAAATCATTATAATGTATTTTAATTACCATTTAATGAAGAATTGTATTAAAAGGGGTCGAATCATGAATGTTTGTGACAAAATAGTATCTTATGACCATTTGTTTTAGTTTTTTCATTAAATGTCCACAAGCTATTGGAAGGACATCGATTCAAACCCTATAATCTCTCTTTTGCATGGAGGAATGAGTTAGTCAACTATTTTTATAAATGTTGGTGCCCATTTATTTTAATTGAAATTTTTATTCATTTTATAGCTCAAAAGACCAATAATGCGCGCGGGCGCGCGCGCGCACACACACACACACATATATATATATATATATATATATATATATATATATATATATATATATATATTTTGTAGAATGTATTATATTTATTCTTATAAGTCCTTGACACTATTTCATACTATTTCCCCTTTAATCAATCCCCACCCAAAATCCTATTTACTTTACACCCCTACACACCCATATCCAAGGACCTCATGACAAATAGTTCACTATTTAAGAGATGAATAGTAAATTACCTATATATATATATATATATATATATATATATATATATATATAAGTTAATTAACTATTCATCCCTCAATAGTAAACTTATTCCCTATAGATTCCTTGTTACTATTCATCTTTCCCTCTAAGGTCCTTGTGTGGGGAGTTAGTGTAAATAGGGTATTGTGTGTGTAGGGAAAAAAGATAAATAGTATCCAAATAGTAGAGGGACTAATAATGAAGTTGCTCTATATATATATATTGTATTGTATGGCATGTCTATAAGTTTTGTCATCCTAAACCTGAACGCTTTGAAAATTCTCCATGCCAGAACATTGAAGTCAAAGTAGGTGGGTAGGTGTAATTTAGAAAGAAATATTGAACAAATAACAAAGCATATAATATGAATTAACTGTTCATAAAGAATAAGGATGTCCTCTTTTTTTTTCAAGTATATTCTCCCCCCAAACAAAACAAACAAAATAAGTATTAAAGAGAAGAAATGAATTCTCATCAATCTTCACAAACATGAAAACTTTGCAAGTACAATGAAAGATATATGTATACACAGCTTTTTAGTGCTTTGGAATTGGACATGAGCCACCCTTGTTATAATTAGGGTCATGGGTGCATCCTGAAGGCCCTGAAGGTGTTGATGTACCCTTTGGAAGTGATTCTATTGCTATCTCTTCATACCACTTGCTTCTTTCTAAAGGCCTCGTTGCAGAGACACTTTGTGGTAACTTCACCACCATCAGCATGAAAACAACCATTACCCA
This sequence comes from Dioscorea zingiberensis, assembly GCA_026586065.1. Taxonomy (NCBI): domain Eukaryota; kingdom Viridiplantae; phylum Streptophyta; class Magnoliopsida; order Dioscoreales; family Dioscoreaceae; genus Dioscorea; species Dioscorea zingiberensis. The sequence continues at coordinate 42,886,364 of CM048824.1, forward strand.
TACAGCAACTTGCTTTCTTCTGCACTGATTCATCTCTCTCCCTCTCATAGCTACTTTGGTGGCACTAGAATTATATAAAAAGATAAAGGTGGTTCTAGGGAGGGTTGATACTATCTTCGACTCCACCTCTATCTCTAAGAAGTATTTATAGCTTTCCAAGCATGAAACCATAGTTTGATGGACTTGTGGAATTTTTTGTTGAGACCTCTGACTTACATGAAAGATCTCACCTATGTAGTGGACCAAGAGGAAATTTCACATTCATTCCTACATACAGCACAGACAACAATACATCTTTTTTTTTTTTTTTTTTCTTCTGTTTTTGTTGATAAACCAACTAATACATCTTATTTGTGCTAATGGGGATGTTTGACTTGCACACAGACTTTTAAAAAGTGAAACATGACAAATTTCATGTTCCTGTTCAGAAGTCAGACTAAGAAAGAATGAAAAGTTGTTTAACTTGGAGGCTTTGAACTTGTCTTAAAAGTCAGTAAAACATGCAAAACATTATGTGATCACAAACAATTCATTTACCTAAATATGAGACTTATGGCTTAATAGTCGGTCCAACTGAATGGCAATAACATTAAATTTAGCTAACCTACGTGTATCTGTACATATTGAATGACAACAAGAACATTCTGTTAATATTTTCTAAACAGAAGTCTTATCACAAATAAATGCATATGCTTGCAAGGCAATGATGTTAAAAACTTGGATGATGCTTTAATATTTTCATTATGTTAATTTTTTTTAAAAAATAAAAGATTAAAAATTCTAGAACATATTAACACTTCCCCTTCAACAAATCATCTCTCTCTCTCTCTCTCTCTCTCTCTCTCAAGTGCACCCTAATTTATACAAACAGTACAAAATACAATATAAATTCAGAAGATTTCCTCAATCAAGAATATGCTAGTATATATATGAGATAATAATGGGAATATCCGGTAAGATTATGATATTATAATCTAGCATAATCTTCTTATGATATCATGTAATGTCTACTTCCAAATATATCATTGGAGTATGCTTCTTAACACCCCTCTCAAAGTCCAAATAGTGAAACCAACAGTAGGCATTACGCAAGGTGATCCCTTGTAATCATATATCTTTATTTTTGTTTCCCAAATATATACTTAACAAAGCTAAATCCATTTAGTTAATCAAAGGTATCAAAATTTCAGATTCCTTGCGGATCAATCATGTTCTTTATACAGATAATCTATTGATTTGCTGTATAACTACTAGGAAAAATGCTAGAGCTATTAATCTTATGTAGATTTATAAGTTCCTTACAGGATAGAGATCAAATACTTCTGATAAGGATAAAAGTGGGAAGACATGTGTCGTTTTGGACGCCGGCCGTGTGGAAGAGTCTCTGATCAACTTCTATTCGGACGTGATTTGATTCCACTCGGATCCGTGCTTGATTCTACTTGGATTCATGATATTCTACTAGGACACCAAAGTACTCTATTCGGATCCCCACAGAGTCCTTTCTATTCTGATCCCTGTAGAGTATTTTCTATTCAGGTTCCTACGTGGCATCTTCTATTCGGATCCCTGAAGAGCACTTTCAATCTGGGCCATTGTGAAGTATTTTCCACTCAGGATTCTATTCGGACCCTTTTCATTTCACTCGGAAATCCAGTTCTCTAACACTATACTCAACCATAAAGAAAAGAAGAACTCTGAGAAGTTCCTAGAAGTCCAACTATCCGTTTAGAAGAGTTGACAGCTGGAGCTCAGTTGGGGGATGAACTGGCATCCGATTGACATGTAGAAGCCTCTAGAAGAAATGCTAGCTGGGGCTGAGTTGGAGTTTAGCTGGTGCACAAGTGGGCTAAGTGGATGGAAACTTGGGCCGCAAGTTTCCTTTAGCTTGAAACCTATAAAAGGGGAAAAGGAGCGCTATCTGAGGCGGATGAATTTTGGAACGACGAAGCCCTGTCTCTCTAGAGATTTTATCTCCCTTTTTCTCATTTTGTAATCTCAAATCTCCAGTTCTTCCATGGATCTTTCACTTTGTACTAAGAATGAAGCTTAGTAGACTTGCTCTTGCAAAGGAGTTAGTCTTTTTTCCCTGATTTAAGGGTTTTCCAAGTAAATCGGTGTCTCTTTTGCTTGATTCTGATTCATTTTTCTCATTGATCTAGTCCCACTATTCAAATAAATTCAACTGTTAGATCGAGACTGGGATCAAAACCAATTTTTGACCTAACAGTTTGGCGCCCTCTGTGGGGACTTTAGACAAAAAGTCAGTCACTCTTAGGAAATCGAAGAGAAATCAAGTCCAAAAGTAGAAGGAAGTCGCACCGACTATCTCATCAGTAGCGGGATAAGCCCTCCCTACCCTAGAGGAGGTTCCTTTAGTCGTTGGTGGAGCTCCAATCGTTGCCTGTCACCAGAACCCAGAAATCCCAAATGATTGGTTCAGAGCTATCGAGCAGAGAGATGAAGAGCTCGCTCGCGCAATGATGCCGGTGGAACGCCATGTTTCTCATGGCGATTATATATTCTGAATGTAGCCCCACTACATTCGAAGAGTCGAGGAAGGTCGGCAGCTCGCTCCTCCAAGCACCAAGCCCGATCTCAGAAGAGAAGCAGGAGCACTGCATCCTCTTCTAACAGTTTTGACTCGCCTACGTCACAAAGAGGCCGCAATCCTTGACCCAGGGCGAAAACCAAAAGAGGAAGGAGGCTTACTCCGTCCCCATCTAGTAGCTCAACAACACCGTCACCTCGGCGGCGACACAACTCGCCGAAACATTGTTCGCCACGACTTCACTCACCGAGATATCGGTCGCCGAGATACCGTTCGCCTCCAAGCCATTTACCGCTACACTACTCATCATGATACTATCCGCCTAGGCGTCATTCGCCACCCAAGGATCATCCTCCTGCCTAGATTACCGATAAAGAGAGAGTCATGAGGAACGTACCTCAATTACTCTCTCCCTTAATCATAGAGATTTGGGAAGCTCCCTTCCCATAGAATTTCAAGCCCCATATTGTTCGGCATTATGGCGGTACCTTAGACGCCCATGGACATGTGGAAAATTATAGCATGGAGATGCTACTTAATGGGACCACCAAGATCGTTATGTGCCGAGCGTTCCCTAGGACACTAACAGAGATCGTTTACGAGTGGTTTAGGAGTCTACCACTCGATACTATAGCCAGCTTCAAGCAACTCACTGACCTTTTCTTCCTTCGTTTTGCTAGTAGCCAAAGACTGAAGAAAAATGGTGCTATCCTCCTAAGGTACAAAAGAAAGAGGGGGAAGCCTGCACGACTATATCTACCTCTTCAATGCGGAGACGACTAGCATGGCCAATCTCGACGCAATCCTCGTTGTAGGGACTATAATGGAAGGTTTCAGGGATTGCCCATTCCGTGATGCACTCCCTCGGAAGGTCCCTGAAGATCTGTCCGAACTCCTCGCCTTGGTAGACGAGTATACCTATTCAGAAGAAATCAAGATGGGATGGAAAGAAGAAGCTCTAAAGAGGGCGAGAGAATTTTGAAAAACAGCGCCCCATTGGTGCGGGTATAAAGAACCCCGAGGAGAAGAATCGAGGAGAGAAGGCCCTCGGAGAGAATCTAAACGGAACCAGGATAGACCTCCTCGAACAACGGATAAGAGACTCCAAGAACCGAGGAGGCCCCTATTTCTGACAAGGTATAATGATTACTCTGCTCTCAACACCTCACGAGAGAATATTTTAATGTAGATTCAGAATCAGAATATCCTCAAGCAACCAGAGCCCATAAGGAATCTACCTCAAGGAACGTAGCAAGAAATTTTGTGTTTCCCACCAAGACCGAGGTTACACTACTGAGAATTGTATCCAACTTAAGTATACAATCTAAGTCCTCATTAGAGAAGGTAAGCTCGATCAATTCCTCCAAGAAAACTGAGTAAATGAAAATACCTCTTCCAAGCAATAGAAGACACCAGAAGAGGAATTAACTATCCACTTCATTGTGGGAGGACCAGGATGCGGAGGTGAAAGTTCAACATCAAGAAAGAACTGTGCCCGAATGGTCGGTTGGGTTCAAGAAACCTCACCCCTCAAAAGAAACCGATCGCCACCCTCCCCACCCACACCCGCCCACCCACCTACCAATATGCTTCTTAAATGAAGATCTCCGAGGAGTTTCCCACCCACATGACGACGCCTTGGTCGTCACTTTTCAAAGTTGGAATTTTTGCAATTACTGGTTGATACCGTTAGTTTGGTAGACATAATTTTTTGGGAAGCCTTTGAAAAGATGAAGATCAGGGCAGAAAACATGAGGCCAACAAAGTCGCCATTAATAGGGTTCAACGGGAGCCTGCTTCAACCTGAAGGAGTAATCACTCTCCCTCTCACCCTTAGCAAGCAACCTCGAGCAGCTACCACCCTAATCAATTTCCTGGTCGTCCGCTACCCTTCAAGCTACAACGGACCATCTCTCAATATCTTAGGAGCAGTTTCTTCTACTTACCACATGGTGCTGAAATTCCAGATGGAAAGTGGCTGCAGAGAATTGAAAGGAGACCAACCATTCTCTCGACAATGTTATAACACCCTTCTCAAAAACCAAAGAGAAGAATGGAGCCGAGTGTCTGAAACCTTAATTGTTGAAGAGCTCCAAGAAGGGGATGAAAAGAAGGAAGTACACCGACCGACTCCAGATGAAGATCTGAAAATGCTATCCCTCGATTAAAGAAAACCTGAGCAAATTGTGCAACTTGGCGCTGAACTTAGTCCTACACAACAAGAGGAGCTCTTGAATTTTCTGATGGACATTTCGAACATATTTGCTTGGTCAGCTGAAGAGATGACTGGAGTTCCACGATAAGTTATAGAACATCGACTCAATGTGGACCCAACGTACAAACCAGTAGTATAGAAGAGGAGAAGCTTCACTCTCGTCTGATTGAAAGCGGCCAAGGAGGAAGTCGACAAACTACTAAAGGCTGACTTTATTCCGGAGGTGCAATACCCCGACTGGATTTCCCATGTTGTTTTTGTGAAAAAGTTCACTAGAATGTGGTGAATGTGTGTAGATTTCACTGATCTTAATAAAGCTTGTCCCAAAGATTGCTATCCCCTGTCTTTGATAGATAATTTAGTCGACTCAACTTCTGGCTATAAGATGCTCAGCTTCTTAGACGTACTCATAAGATATAATAAGATCCGAATGGCAAAACCAGATCAAGAGAAAACTTCGTTTATCACTGGCCGAGGAACATACTGTCATAAAGTTATGCTATTAGGATTGAAGAACGCCAGAGAGACTTTTAAAAGGAGGGTAAAAAAGTCTTTAAAGATAAGATTGGGAGAAATGTCAAAGCTTATGTAGATGACATCCTAGTGAAGAGTGAAAAAGCTGAAAATAACACAGTGGACCTTTGGGAGACATTCAAAGCTCTCCAAGCTCATGGAATGAGTCTCAATCCGAATAAGTGTGTATTCAGTGTTCTCTCAGGAAAGTTCCTTGGTTTTATACTCACACAAAGAGGCATCGAAGCCAACCCAGAGCAAATCCGAGCAATTCTAGAAATAAGGTATCTCAGTGGTTTTAAGGAGATACAAAGGCTCAATGGGAAGCTATCCGCTCTCGGTAGATTTATCTCAAGATTCGAAGAGAAGAATCTTCCCTTTATTCGAGCTCTGCGGAAAGCATCAAAAGTAGAGTGGACAAAGGAGTGTGAAAAGGCCCTAGCTCAGTTAAAGTAATATCTCCAATCACCCACTTTACTCGCCAAACCCAAACCTGGAGAAGAGCTCTACATCTATATGGCTGTCGCTGATATGGTGGTCATATCGATTCTCTTGAAAGAAGAAATGGGATACAGAAACCCGCTAGAGAAATTGGCATTTGCCCTTGTCATGTCAGCTCGGAAGCTTTGATCATACCCTAATCTCACAAAATCAAAGTGCTCACCAATCAACCCCAAAAGAAAATACTTCACTGACCAGAAACATTAGGTCGATTAACCAGATTGGTGACCGAACTCGGAGAATACGATATCAGCTACGAGCCACGCACAATTATCAAAGCACAGGTACTCGCTGATTTTATTGCTGAGCTCACTGTGACAAATAATGGAGAATCCCCGGTTACAGAGCTAGCTGGAATAGGAGATATCTCTCTTTCTTGGTGGGTTCTACATACAAATGGCTCGGCTACAAGTGAAAGTTCTGGAGCAGGAATAACATTGCGCTCACCATTAAGTTGGAGCACCTCTACAGTGCCAAAATTTGGTTTCAAAGTGACTAATAACGAGGCCAATTATGAGGCCATGCTTGTCTGTAACTAGCCCGAGGCCTCAGGGTCCAAGACTTGCAGGTAAATACCGACGCACAACTGGTGGTCGGATACATGGAAGAAGAATTTGAAGCAAGAGAGGAGAACATGGTAAGATACAAGACCATGATACAAAAACTCATCGCTAGTTTCCAAAATGTCCATATAACCAAAGTTCCGAAAATCGAGAACCAAGCAGCCGATCTCCTGTCAAAGCTCACCTCATCAGATGTTGACATCAAGCAACCCATAAACATTCAATATTTGACTGCAAAAACGATTGAATGTCGGCCAATAGAAGAGCTTCTTGAGATTGAAGAGGAGCCGTCCAATATTGATCCTATTCTGAACTATCTCCAAGATAGTACTCTTCCATCTGATCCGAAGTAGGCTCGCCGAATTGTGACTAGATCTGCTCGCTACAGCATATTAGATGGGCAACTCTATGAAAGATCTTATACTCTACCCCTCCTACGGTGCTTACGCCCCACCGAGGCAAATTATATTCTCAGTTAAGTTCATGAAGGTGTGGCAGGAGACCACCTCGGAAGGAAAACAATTAGTTACAAAGTTCTTCGGCAGGGGTATTACTGAGAGTTCGGTCAAAAGTGTGATGCATGTCAACACCACTTGAATATCCAGCGGCGTCCAGCTGCTCGGCTTATCTCTATTGTGAGCACAAGACCATTCGCCCTGTTGGTAGTAGACATACTCGATCCATTCCTAGTAGCCGTTCGGCAAAAGAAATTTTTGAAAGTAGCAATCGACTACATCATCAATTATAGAGAAGGCCTCTCGGAGTTTCTTATGGAAATCATTTATCTGACGATTCGGAATACCAGTTGCTTTCATAACCGGCAATGGGCGCCAGTTTGCCAACTCTGCCTTCCAAGCCTTCTGTAATGAGTTTCGGTAGAACACAAACTCACCTCAGTCACTCATCCCCAAGAAAATGGACAAGTTGAAGTAACCAACAGAACTCTTCTCCATAGTCTGAAGACTAGAGTTCTGTGAAATGGGTCTAGTTGGGTAGATGAGATGCCATGGCCCATATGGGCATACCAAACTACCAATCAGACCCTTATTGGAGAAACTCCATTCGCCCTAGCCTTTGGGGTCAAAGCAGTGATTCCTACCGTGATCGGGATACCCACTCCCCAAACACAAACATTTTATTTGGCAACTAATGAAAAGCAACATAGAGCCGAACTCGACCTTTTAGAAGAAAAGAGGGATAGTGCCAATTTCCGAGCAGCCGCATACCGTCAGAAAGTCAAGCAATTCTACAACTCAAAAGTGAAGCAGTTCACTTTTAAATTCGGTGACTTGGTCCTACGAGAAAACATATTCTAGGGTAACAAAAGCCGAGTAGGGAAATTAACTCACAGCTAGGAGGGACCCTGCATCATAAAGGAAATTGTAAGGCTTGGCACCTATTGGGTTGTTAAAATGGATATTCGAAAGCTTAAATGCCTATACCATACTGAGCATTTACAAAGGTATTACCAATTAAACCGAGTTTTCCATTCCCATTGCATTGGTTGTGGCTTTAGCGCAATCTATAGCATGGAGATCCAAAAGTCTAGCTCCAAATACACCACTAAGCTCAGGTGGATGACATCTATCCATTGAACCATGACACAGACTCCCCAATAAAGCTTAGATTCCTCAAAAGCCTATGGAGTTTCTGCTTCTCCTCCATTGTTATGAGTTATCGTTATCTCTTCCCTTTGGATTCCTTTTTCAGTCAAGGAGGTCAAGGAGAAGTATTGGCCTCCATGCCTTTTTCTTAGACACCTTTTATGAGGGCTAAGAAAGGTGGAGAGAGAGAGAGAGAGAGAGAGAGAGAGAGAGAGAGAGAGAGTGAGTGTGCAGTGGCTAAGATAATGGTGTCATTAAATCAATTTGTTAGTTGAAATTACAACCCCTACGATTCTTGGAAATTAATAGGAACCACAATCCTTTATTATTTCAACCCTTCTCCAAGTTCCTTTTTACCTACAAGCCCTCATCATGACTTTAATTTCCCATTTAGTCCTTATTAAAGGGATCCTTAATTTTTCGGAAAAAATGGGGCGTTACAATCGACTTAATTCTTGCTATAGTTCTAGTTTTAATAGATGAAGTTCTCTTTGTACATCTGAAGTTATGTTTAATGACTCATGAATCCTTTGAACCCCTAGTAGTGGAGTTTGTGAAGGAACCTAAGAACATGTGAATCAAAGGTCCAACATGATGAAGTTCCACCAAACTAAAGCCAACAATGATGATGATGACGATGATGATGATAATAATAATAAATAAATAAATTAATTAATTAATAAATTAATAAATTAAATAAATGTGCTTATATATAAGTAATTGAGGTTGTGAATGCTAAATTTGAACATACTTTCAAATTGATCAAATACCCTTAAGTACCGCCTTTACTTGTACTAAGCTCTCCTTCATTAGAGGTTCCCGAGACCATGTCCAAGGTAATTAATCATAGAGGCTTGTTTCAATTAGAAATGGAAGAACCGACTTTTTAAATATATATATATATATATATATATATATATATATATATATATATAGATATATATGTTCTTCAATATATCGCTTGGTGTCTCACTCTTTCAAAAACACGATGCCATAAAGATATTTCCAATCCCACAAGTTACACAAGTAAGTTAAGCTCAAAACACATAATTCTTATTTATCCTCTTTCTCATTGTCACTAATGCAATCTACTAACTTTCAAACAAGGAACAAAATGGAAGTATGTGCTAACTAGTAAGAATTTTATTATTATCTAGCATTTATATTTTAATGATATAGAGAAATGTAGTCACTAAGAAGAATTTAGAAGGTCATTTTTGTAATATATATATATTTTTTTCAATATTATTATTAGCCCCCATAGTCATTTTAAAATGACCATGGCGTCATCTAGTCATCATCCAAGGTGTTTAATAAATGCTGACTAGGATTAAAAATAATATTTAAATAATTTAAAAATATTAATAAAAAACATAATATTATATAATTAACCCCCATTTTCATGGATAGTCATGGTTGCACTAAAGAACCATAAAATAAGGAAATGAAAAAGAAGTGAATTTTCATGATTTTGTTTTTCCCCACTTAATACATTGGCTAAAATTTAATTTTGGAACTAGAATATGACACTACTGATTCTAAATATGATAATTATTTTTATATATTCTAAACGCCAGACTTTTCTTCAACAGCATGGCCAAAAAGTGGAGGGTTCCATGTGGTAATTTATAATTATTTTTGTTATTGGGGAAAATCAGGTCGTATCGTGGTGTGATTTGATGCAACAAGAACAACAAGGTCACACACCAGGACGATCCACTTTCGTAGGGCCTTATGGAGATTTCCCACTCCCGATCTGTAAAAGGGCACGCACCCGCGTCGGTGTCAGGGGCAACGCCTTGCAGGGATGCACGCCCACACTGAGAGAGCAAACGCTTAGGGCCCAGGGAAAGCATGCCCTTGTACGGTCAAGCTTGCACTAGTGTTAGGGGCGACACCCCACGGCTAACTGTCTAATGGTGACTCACAAGAAATAAACGGTGGAGGAAAGAGAAAGAGAGAGGTCTTCTTCTAGTCTCTTGGGCACAAGACTCATCTTCAACCTTGAGACCTTTCTCACCTTCCCTGCAACCCAACTTCTCTTACAACTTCTCGCCATCTTCCTTCATTTATACTCAATTGACTTGAGCGCGGTGTAACACCATCTCAACATCAGGGACAAGTGCTACACCAGCCAGGTCAAGGGGTGAACCCTGAGCCTAAGGCTGTCTAACTGAAACTAAAACATATATGAAATCTAATAAGATGCAATGTCATAATGTTATACACTGAAATAAATCATGTCATAATACATCCTCAAATAAAATACTAACATAACACACATATGTCTCGAAAATTAGGAGTTGCACTCTCTCCTAAATACAACAACAACATAATAAATAAACATATATGGTGGTCAATATCATCAAATACTCTTGCGAGCAGACAAAATCCTCCACCTGAGATCCTGTCTATCGCCTGCATAAAAACAACGTGAAAAGGGGCTACGCTACTCGAGCTTAGTGATCTGGGAATAATGCTGCCGGGTATAGAACTATACCCTTATATCAATATAAAATAATAAAACTATGCATATAAAAGTAACCGAAGATAAATGTTGTACAACTAACATGCTAATCAATGCGTTATCTTGAATCTAATATAATCATACCAATTTGCATAGAAATCTTATGCAATGTCACATGCATGCTTATCTCATTATTTAATCCTCTATACAGTGAATGAATTCCGAAATTTCCTTTCGCAAATATAATTTGTGCCAATAGCCTCTACGGTCGGTCTCTATTCTTTACCGGGAGGTGGAAAATACGGAGTCATTTAATAACCACAATACTAAAATCACTAACTACACATCTTCTTTAATACTACGGAACCAGAGTGGGGGTAGGCGGACTCATCCCACACCTGAGCCTTCCGGTCGGTCTCTACCTACCATCGGGCTATATTTATATATGTATACTAGGTACTCTGAGAGTATGGTAAGGGGGTTTTTATTTCGTGAAAACAAAAGGTTTTAAAACAGATAATTCAGTAATAAAAATCAGAGTTATAAATCACCCCTTCCCTAACCTCGTACTCTCTGTTTCTCTAAGAGCCACCACTAGTGCAGGCAAGTATATCGGTAAAGTGTAGTCTATCAATTGTTGTCTCTATTTCTCATGTTATATTTCATACTTCTTTTACTAAATACTGTGCATGAGTTCTGAAAGAGGAATCTATCTCCAACTGGAGATCTATCAATATGCATGATATGATTTCCAAAACTGAGAAAATTTTCATAAAATTTCTATCTCATGCTTTTCAAATAAAAATCAACACTTTTAAAAAATATGATAAAAATACAAACTGTACAGCTTGTTTCCTCACCTGATTCTAGTAAGCTTTAAGGCTGGCATGGTCCTTCGGCAGCTTCTGCCTTGCCCTTGTCTTTACCTTTAACTTTCCCTAACAATTGAAATAGGGAATTAATGAATACAGAAATCGTATTCTTAGCATATATTCTAACTTAGACTCGATAGAACATGATGAAGACATTTAGCTCACTAAAGCATGATTTCTTACTTAACATGCATTTCATGTCTTCAAGGCTTATAATTAATAGGAAATTATTAACTCCTCACATGTTAGGAGTTGTAAACCACTTCACTCTGAGCAAGCAATTTGGGGCTTCTAACATGCTTTCTTTAAACAATTAAATGCCATATATATCATAGAGAATTAAACATGCAATTTCAAAGAAAATTGGGCAGCATTTCCTCTATTTCTAGGGCCCCAAGTTTATACAAACATTCACCATTATCATCATAAATTAAATCATTCCACTCCACATCTCTATATATGCAAATATTCCCTCGATTCCCCCCTTAATCCCCAATCATTTCACAGCCCTACACTTGCACATCAATCATTCCATTCTAAACCCTAAATAATAAAATCACTTTAGGGTTTCCCCAATTTTAAGAATCGATCAACTATTTAGAGTAGGTTTTTCCCCCATGAAGCTCACTTCGTGAGGGATGAAGAAGACGACGTACGGGGCTGCAAGTTGAGGCGGGTTTTCGCTCGCCGGAGAAGGAGAAAGGGTCGGCCAGCTTGCGTGTGGAGGGATCAGCGTGGCGCTGGCCGGAGAGGAATGGAGTGGCGCAGGCGGTAGGGTAGAGGCGACGCCTTGAAGAGCCGGCCGCGGCGCGTGCGAGAGGCGGACGACCCGTGGGGGCGGACGTGGCAAGGGCGCGGCGGAGCTCAGGCGCATGCCGGTGGAGCTCGCGTGGAGGCTGGCTGGGGTGAAGTGGCGCGGTGGCTGCTGGTGAGCAAGGGCGAGATCGAGAGACAGATGGGGGGAGGCGTAGGTCTGAGAGATGGAATCGAGAGAGATGAAAATGATTCCATTTCTCTCTCTCGCTCTCGCTCTCTCTCTCTCTCGCTTTATAATAACCACTAATGTTATTATTATTATTTTTATAATTCAATCTAATAATTTAACTTATCTTTTAAAAAGCATCCAATTAATCTATATTATCTTCCTAATTATCTCCCACAGAGACCGAGCAACTTTATTTGATCTTATCCTCCTACTATGTAGTCACAATGGCAACAAATCGACTACTTGACTCGTCCCTATCCCCGACCCAGATCTAGAAATTTCGGATCAATGATTCTAGTGGTCACGAGCGCACTGTAACATCACGGGGTGTGTCTCACACAAGACCAGATCTGATATTACCGGCTTTTGATCCGACTAGATCTAGTTTACCAGGACTCTAACTTTTGTCCGTTATCTCCCACTTAATTAATTAAGAATTAAATAAATCTCTAATTTAATTAATTGGGTATTTACCATCTGACCACCTCCAACTATTCCAAATAAAAAGTGGCCTGGCCCAATATGGCCTTCTATGGGCCCAATAGTTGCGAGGCTGGATTTTAAGTCCGATAATTAATAATTTTCCATTAATTGGGGTTTCAAATGATTAACTTATTTTTTGTGCTAATTTACCTCATTAAATATTCATAAATTTTCTGATTATTTATTTAGAAAAATTCGGGGTGTTTCAGTCGGAGGGTCCGGGGAGAATTCCCTAGACTTCCCTCACAGGAAAGGAACCTTCAGCGACCGGCGTGTCTCTGCCTCTCAGCAAGGTGATTGCCCACCGCTGTCATCAAGCTCTTAATATCCCCGATCCAACACTCTCTTTTCTCATCTTCCTAGTTGGTCTCTGAGTGGAGTGCGTATCTCAATGTCCCGACAATTTTGAGCATCAACAATTTCTATATCATTTCATTTTATGGCTATATAACTTCATCTTTTTTCGGAAAGAGTAAAATTATGATTTTTAAAATTTTTAGTTTTTGAAAATATTATTCTAATTATTCTTCTGCAAAGGCTCATATTGTTTGACAGCGGTTATCCTTGTTTTATTTTTATTTTTTATTTTTAAACAAAACAAACACCCTTACTGTCCAAGAGTGGAATAGAATTAACGATTTAATACTTTTTAAAATGCAGTTAAAATTTAATTTATTTAAAAAAAATTATTCACACAAGTAATGTTTCATCATATTTTATATATGATTTTGTTATTTATACACTCCCGTTGTATCGCATTGCATGTCTATAATTTTTGTCTTTCTACAACTGAAAACTTCAAAGATTTCCCTATGCAGGGACATTAAAGATAAAGTAGGTAGGTGTAATATAGAATGAAGTATGAACAAAATAATAAAGCATGATATTAATTGACTATTCATAAAGAATAATGATGTACTCTTTTATTGTCGACAATATAGTCTTGTCCCTCTCAAAGCAAATAATACAAGTATAAAAGTAAACAAACATGAAAACTTTGCAAGTAGAATGAAAGATATATAAGTATACACCACTGCCTAGTGCTTTGGAATTGGCAATGAACCACCCTTATACGATGATAAGGGTCATGGGTGCATCTGAAGGGCACGAAGATTGTGATGTACCCTCTTGAATTGATTCTTTTGCTATATCTCCATATGACTTCCCTCTTTGTATTTCTAAAGACTTCATTCCAGAGACACTTTGTGGACACTTTACCACCAGCAGCATTAGAACAACAATCATTATCCCTATTGTAACCTTCCCTCTTTTGCATGTATTCATCTCTCTCTCTCTCTCTCTCTCTCTCTCTCTCTCTCTCTCTCTCTCTGTGTGTGTGTGTGTCTCTCTCTCTCTGAATATGTATTTATAGGTCTTCAAGCCCACATATATTGTTGAAGAATGATTCAAACATAGGTTCCTATTCTCTTTGCCACATTTTCCTATTTTCTTGGTAGCACTTGCGTGTTTTTCTACTTACACATTCCTAATTTAGCAAAGCAGCTTGGAATGGTTCACATTCATTAGCAAGGGCCATTAAGAATTAAATTATTCTTTCACTATTAAGGTAAGCTACAAATTTGAAGAATACTAGGATTCTTTCAAAAAGTTTAGACAAGATAAATAGATTCCAAATAGATTCCACTAAGAAATTCCTAAACGGGTTGTTCCTTGTCTTGATTAAAATCATTAAAGCTCTTTCAACAATTGACAATGATGAAAATCCGAAGTAGTATATCATTAAGAAAGATGATCCTATTGTTGAAAGTTATCTCCGAATTCACAGCAAAAGTGTAAAATCTGAGGATTTTATGGAGTAAATTTTTTCTTGTTTTAGTCACTTAAAAGGAAGGTTCCCAGACTCGGGTTTGTTTGGATATTTTGAAAAATTAAAGTATATTAATTGCTCTTTAAACAATTAGTTGATTAAGATATGAATTTGGTTTAAAAATTCTCTTTAATTAATTTCTTAATTAAGGAAAATTCCATAGCCTTCGAAGTGGTTGACTTAGGTGGTTTAAGTTTTTTAAATTAAGTGTAAAAAGGGGAATTAAAATAAATAAAACCCTAATTAGGGTTAGTTTGGGTCGTTAGGGACCTAGTTATAGTTCCCAAAAGTGTTGAGGACCTGACTGAAATTGTCCTCTCTCACAGGAGGGGGACTTAAGTGTAACCTAACAAAGTTTAGGGACTTCTGGATAATTTTCCATATCAAAACCCTTATACAAATGGTTCAATAGTCAGGATTAAAAGATCAGGAGTTAGGATCGATCGCGATGCATTATAAAGGCAATCGTGAGGCCACGTGGCAAGCCTAGAGTAGATCCATCTGAATGAATGCTCGATCCGAGGCACCAAGGGAGAGGGCGATGAGAGTGACCTCACGGTGCGGGTTGACGAGGACCGCTCATCTTGAGATGGACTCAAGATCGAGACAGGATGGGTTAATCTGGCCGTTGACCACGATGTAATCATGGTCGTTCATTTAAGTTGAAAGCGTGATACGAAGCGACTAGATGATTATCTGGCCGTTGTATTTGATCTAACGATCTTCACCATTCATCCACGAGAGCTCATCCCGAGGCACGGTCGCCTCTCTCAGCAACGGCCGCGACCTTTTAGGAAACGGCAGCCGGCGCAGCCGCTTGTCCCTCCCCCTTCTTCAGCCGTTGCGGGCGAGAATGCCAGCGATCACCCGTTCTTCCATTTCCCTTAAGCTCTATAAGAGCAGCCCCGTTGTTGAGCAAAGGGGAAGAAGACACACTCCGAGAACACGAAGCTTGTAAAAGAGGGTGATCGGAGAAGAGGATTTTCGCCTCGGAGGGACAATCTCCGCCGCTTGCGCCACCAAGAGTTCGGAACCAAGGTAACAAGGCTTTCCCTGTTAAAAGTTTTAGAATATGTACACGAATTGATGCCGGTTCGAGCTCGCCGGAGAGGAGGGTTTGGCCGGTGGTTGCTGGGCCCCGAGGAAGGGAACTGATGGTCGATGGTGGGCGCAAGGTGATGCCCCGACCGTGACAAAGCTTGGAGCATGGAGCTTCGGCGGAGAAAGGTCCACAGACAGGAGCTGGGCTTTTCCGGTAGTCTTCTCCGGCGAGGCACGACCGGGAGAGAAAGAGGGAAAAAAATTAATTAATCATTTTAATTAATTATTTTAATCACAGGTTAGTGTTAATTAATCAACCGGATTAGTTTAATGATTTTAATAAACTGTGACAATTAATACGGTATTGATTAATTAAATGGCATAGTTTGGTTTATTTAAGTGTGACATTATTTTTATTTGATTAATCAAGTATAGTGTAGTTAGGATAATCAATTTAATCGTTTAATTGTAAGATTACTGAATTAAATTGGGTGAGACCAAACTAGGCTGATTAATTGGTAGGATTAATCATCTTGATGGGTTGGGCTTAACTAAAAGGTTGAGTTTGATCAATTAAATATTTGAACCAATTAGAAATTGAGACAAGTTGATTTGGGATAACCAAATGGGCTGAGATCAAGTCTATCTAAACCGGTTTGACCTTGGTTCACAATAAAATTAATTGGTCAATTAAAATGGTTTGGGCAAAGCGGTTAAGTTTATTCGATTCGATTATTAACTTGATTTAAGTAATGGGCTAAGTTTTGATGGTTGAGTTCAATCAAGTCAATGAATTGAATAAATAAAAAGGACCAAGGTTTAGACCTAAGTTGGAGATAGTCGATTTATTCAATTTGGTAATGGATTTGAATTATGAATATAAGTAGAGTTGGCTAGATGAGCCAACTCAAGGATGGGCATTATTTTAGGTTGATCAAATTGGTCAAACCCAAATGATTTATTTTCTATCCATGGTGGTGTAAAATCCACGAATTTTAGGAATAAAAATTTTTACTTATATTCCGTAAAGTGATTCATAATTTATTTTTCTTAAGCTTGAAGGATGGAAAATTTAAAAGCTTTAAATTTGGAATTAAATTAATTTTGAGACCAATTAGGGATAATTGGGAGTATTAAGGACTTCTTGGTAATTTTGAAAAGTATTGAGGACTCAAAGAATAATTGCCCTCTCTCACAGGGGAGGGACCTGGATGAGACCTAAGAAAAGTCAGGGACTTAAGAGGAATTTTCCCTACTCACAGAATCGATTGAATTGTAATTTAAAGAAATCCAGGGACTTCTGGAAACTTTTCCAGAGAAAACCCTTAGAGTTATGAACGAACGGCTGAGATTAAAACATCTCAGATTGGTGCAGATCGTGGAGCGTTATTAGCCCATCCGTGGAGCCACGTGGCACGCTGGGATTGACCAATCTGAGAGGTTGTTGGATGCGAGGCATAGTAGCCAGATCCGGCCGTTGATCTGTTTTAAATCTTGGCCGTTGATCTTTTCGTTGTCAGAACCGAGGCAAAGGACAGTGGCGTATCCACCGTCCATCCAAAACGGTTTATTCCAGCCGTTGGATCAGACCGAAGTCTGATCCCGAGGCAGGGGGGAGATGAAGGGCTGCCGTTTCTCCACCGGCGAGGGCCGCCGCGCGCGCCGCCCCTTCCCCCGGCGTTACAAGCGGAAGAACCGCCTCGCCGGACAGTAAATGAAGGCGGGGACGTTGGCGATCGGTTCACCTTCCTTTCCCCTATAAAAACCCCACCCCGACCAGGCCTGAAGCAGCAAGAAGAAGAAAACCAAAGAGTTCGCCGGTGAGGGTTGGTCGGAGAAGGGAAATTCGGCCACCGGGGGGTTTCTGTCGCCATTTTCAGCACCAGGAGAACCGGGAGTAAGGTATGAACCGATTCCCGCTTTCAATTTTATTTTACGCATCCTAGCTAGGGTCTTGAACTCGCCGGAGAGGATGAACATTGACGCGAGTGGAGCGTCGCCGGGAGAGGGACAACGGTGGTGTTGGCGGGTGCAAAAGAACCGTAGGGCCGAGACGAAGCTCCGGGTACCTTTGCAGGCGAAGGGGGCTCTTGGGTGGTGAGTTGCCATCACCGGCGAACTCCTCCGGTGAAGCTTGGACAGAGGTAGAAGGAGGAACGGACAGTGAAGGTTAGGGCCTGTAAACGGCTTCCGGATGAGGGGGAGGCTCGGTGCGGGGGAAGCCCGGCCAATGCGACCCTCCGGCGACGTTGACGGAGCTCCGGCGAAGTCTACGGGACTCCGACAAGTCCCGGTCGCGACAGGGGAAGAAGAAGTAAAATAAAAAAAAATATTAAATTATTTTCATTAAACCCGTAACCTAGGGGTTGGATTATTAGTAGAAAATAATTCGATAAAACTATATAGGTGTGATAGTTAATTGAATGATTATTTGGTATAGTTAAAATAACTATATGGGACTTTAGTAATGTGACATAATTTGATTAATAAAGTTGATTTAAAGATCTTGATAAGGTTATGAGAAAAACCTTGGTAGTGTGACAAATTATTAGAATAATTGATTATAGGGTATGATTGAATTATTCTATGTGTGACAAATTTAATTGATTAATGGTTGGAATAATTTAAGAGATTATTAAGGTTATTAAATATTTTTAATAAACCTTATTAGTGTGACGACGATTAATCAAATTAAGTTGAACCAATCTATGAAGTTAATTTAACTAAAATAACTTGGTTGAAAGTTAGAAGATTGGGTTCAATTGGATTTAATCGTTTGGATATTGAACTTGGGTTGGTCTAACCAAATAGGCCTTCATATAAATTATTAACTTAAATGAGTAGGTTAGTTTGTTAGTCGACAAAAATGGGTTAAGATAAGGTGAACCCAATTAGTCTAATCAAAATGACTAACATGACCTAGCTCAAATGTCGATTACATTCGACTAATCGAATAAGCATATTGAATAAGAATAAGTGAACCCAAGTTGGTTTAGGTCAAGTGGATCAAATGGGTTAGGTTCAATCCGATAATTGAACCAACTGAAAGGGATGATCAAACAAAGATGGTTAGGTAAAGGGACTAACCAAACTAAGAAGATTAATTAGATTAATTAGTCAAGATCCCTAAGTCAAATTATGGACCAATCAAAGTAGGAATTGGGTCCAATATTATAAAGGCCCAATGGGCTGGGCTTAATTGGTTTATCAAACCAGTTTTGTTATTAGACAATAACAAAGAAATAAAAGGTAAGATAAAGGGATGTTGGTAGGGGGAACTGAGCCCTAAGTCACTCAAGTAGTAGGGCAGGACCTTAAACCCTAGGATCATAGCCACTCAAATGACAGAAATACCCTTTCTTAGTTTAAAAGGACTAAGGCAAAGCTAAGTTATTTTAATGGGCTTAGCAAGTGGGCCCAATTTGAATAAAATGACAAGAGATGACCAAGTAGGGTCTAGACTCGGCAAGTAGAGTAAGGTTGACTAGGTTTGACCAAGATAGGGACTTAGTCAACTAAAAGACATGGGATAAGGATTAGTAAACCGAGGGATGATCTTTAGGACCCGTTAGTGGGCCCAGGCCCAACAAGAACGAGAGTCATGCATGTGCAACTAGAGACATAGGGTTTTTTATTAGAATTTTAACTCTAATAGAAACTCAATCTGTTAGATACTCTCGGGGAGTTCAAGAGGCATTTCAAGAGGTGACTAGGAGGGCTTCGAGTTCCAGTGAGAGGTAAGTACTTTTGCCTAGCTCCCACCCAGTTATGGGTTTTGTTGGCTTTGCCATTGCATGATTTCATGTAAGTACTTCTGCCTAGTACCGTTATCGTTGTTTGATCTTTGATACTTGAGTAAATTACCTTGCCTAGTTCCCACTCTACGGAGTGTTTTATTGGCTTTGATGTTGCCTTATTTGTTATTGTTTTCTTGACTTCGTGCTTGTGCACGTTACTTTCATGCCTTGGATGTTTGATTCCATATTCGTGCATGCTTGTATGCCCTTTGGGGGTATCGCTTCATTGATATCATAATTTGATATGATTGCATACACTCGTGTTTTTGTTCTCTTGGATATCTACTTCGATATTAGTGTATGCTTGTTGAGAGGTTAGCATCCTGTAGGGTATGCTTGTGAGTGTTGAGTGTGCCTACCTGTTGACCGGCACGTGGCCGTGGAAACACGTGAGCTTGTGGCGCTTGCCGGGTTGGTATACATCAACTATGCTGTTTTAAGGATCCCCCGTCCCCGTAATCTTTGTTTCCCTTGATGGGGTAATACTTGTACTCTTTGTTTCCTTGATGGGGTAATACTAGTAATCTTTGTTTCCCTTGATTAGGGTAAAAGCAGCTGGTAATCTTTGTTTTCCGTCGATTGGGATGATCTGTGACAAAGGTACGTCCATGGTTTTGGATAGTAGCACTACTAGACCATGGGTGAGGGTCGATCTCGGCTTAGGTGGTAGCAAACTAGGGAGATGACTTGTGAACTCTTAGGAGTACTTTGTTGAGATCTTGTGGTTAGGAGCCCTACCGTTGTCATAGTAGACTCCTAGGGTTTTGAATTTGTGCGGGGCGTGGCCCTGTTTGTGTGGATTGATGATCTTTGACTTGCTCTTTTTTTGACTTTTCTTATATCATCTGTGCTGCTTTGGTTTCGTTGAGATCTCTGCAGGGTAGTTACTGAGCTTTCCTTCCGAAAGCTCATGCACCTGCTTCCTTTCTTTCTGTTTCAGGTCCCGAGGGGTAGGTGACTCAGTCTCGGGAGCCGTGCGAAGGGTTGGGCTGACTTGTTGAGGTTCGAGGTCCTCATTCTACCTTTGAGAGAAAGATGTTTACATTGTAGGACCCTAATAGGGCCTTGATTATTGTAGGGCTTTTGAGCCCCATTGATTTGTTTTCGTTGTATAACTCTGAGATTTTTGATTTTGAATGTTATCTGCTGTTACTTACCTAGGCCTTGTCTTCGAGTTGAGCTCGTCTCTTCTTGAGTACGGCCGGTCTGTTCACGTGCCCGAGGTCCCGGGAAGCCGGTAGGGGCGTGACAGGTGGTTTTGAGAAGTGTAATGGAATATGAAAAATGCCATGGGGGTTATAAAGTTGAAAGGTTGGAATTATTTGGATGTTGTCTTGGGGTTTATGAGGGAGGTTTAGAATGTGAAGGGTTGTAGAAGTTACACTTGTAAGGCCTATATATGGCATGTAAAGGTCCATGATGAATTTGAAGATTAGTTAGATGCTCAGGATAGTAGAGATGATGATGATTGAATGGAAATAGTCTACAAAGGTGCAGAAATAGGCATGAGGTTTTGACTGTGTTGAGCATGCTCTATGTTCATTGCCATTCCGACCATTTTTACCGTTGGATCGTGCTGATTTTTGGTGAGATTGTTCGTGACTCTTCATTCTTCATTTTGAACGGTGAAGATTGTTTTTGGTGGCCGGGAGAGTATGGTTCTGGGGTGTGAAACAGAACCTATCGCTGCTGGTTTTCTTCACCGACCAGTTTCATCATCTGCTTCAATCGGATAATCATTACTAGTCTGATCGAGCTGATTTTTTGTGAGCGCGGTGAAGACTTGTCCTGATCCAATCTGAACGGTGGAGATCTGGTTTGAACGGTCAGTTTGTCTTCAGTGTCTGTTGACATCTATACTCGGTGAGTTTCTCTAAATTCCGTCGTCTCAGCTGTGTGTGGTGATAAATGTGAGGATTCATGTATGAATTCATGCATGGGTTATAAGGATAAATGGGGGACTGAATGAGTAAAGAATTGGTCCAAGGGTTGGAGTTTGACCTCCATGGGTGGTTTCATGAATTGAATTTATATACATGATCATGAGAAGTGTAAAACCAATCTATCCCTATCTTTGAAGGTTCATGAAAGTATGGACATGTTAGAGCTTTAGCATGGGTTATAAAAGCTGGTGATTATTGTGGTTGTGTATGAAAGACAACATGAAATAATGAGGATGTTATTCTCTGTGGGGTGGGTTTAATTTAGAGTAGAGCATGGGTGAATGCTTGTGAGAAGAGAGGCATGGGTTTGGTCTATTAAATAAAGACTAGATTATTAAGTTGCTAGGATTCTGGGATATGAATCAAAGGTAATAGAGGTGTTTGGGTAATTGCTTTGACCTTTTTATGAGTGTATGCGAGTACATGTTTGTGTAGTGGTGGTGTTCTTATGAATTCGTGTGGTACTAGTTCATGCTAATATTTCATATTTTTGGTTCATATATAGATTGGATTCATTGGGTATGGATCTTAGTAATGTTATTCATGTCACTGATTTGGTGGGTGTGAAACTTGATAGTTGATGATCCGTGAAGGATGGAGAAAGGATTAGTGGATACTCTTGGCTACAAGGTAGTTGATTTAAGGGGTTAGTGGTTGTAATGGAGGGAAATGGGTTGTGTTCTTTTTATGAACTTCTAGAAATGCTTAAAGGATAACATGGCTGTATTTTAGAGGATAGTTAAGGTGATTTGTTTGAGTGATCATCTGATTTCATAGTGTGGTAAATACTGGCAGTGAGGAGAGGTTTATTTGGGGAGTTTTGATAGATGATTGGTTCCAAAGAAATGTTAAAGTTGCATTAATTTAACTAATATTCATTAATGAAATAATGAGTTAAATTGGATTTTATTCAAGTGATTTGGTCAATCAATTTGGGACTTGGTCAAGTCCAGTTAAAAAGATTTCTTTAGGTTAATCAACTTGGAGGTGTTAGATGAGGATAAATACTTTTGGGTTGTGTAGTTGGGCCTTTGGGCCGGTTGGATGAATTGGGGACAAGAGTGTTGTTTTGTTGAGTGTAATGTCTTGGTTCCCTTTAAACCCAAGATGGTTTGTCGAATATAAGAGGTTAGGTTTAATTTTAGTTATGGTGAATTGATCCGCTTAGACTTGATTGAGTTGAGTTAATTGGTCTAAGTAAGATGATTAATGAATTCTAAACCTAGTTTGGATTTTTGGTCAAATCTGGTTAATAAGGCTAAGGTAATCGAGTTGGGTGTGTGTAATGGGTCGGGCCCATTTAGTTTCACATGCATTGTAGAAGTTATGACTTTTAAACACTCGTGCGTTTGTTGAGTGTGGGTCTGTGATTACCAGATACCGACGTGGAGTTTTGAGCTTCATCGGGACAGATACGGAGCGTTTGATTGGATTGCGTTTGGAGGTAAGTGACTCTTGCCTAGGCTCCCACCCAAAAATGGGTTTCTCTGGTCTTGCTATTACCTGGTTTGGTATGTCCTTTATTGGTTTCGTGCTTATGCACATTGTTATGGTGCTTTGGTTATCTGTTTTTGAATCCCGGTATATATATGTTTTGGTTTGATGCTTCCATACCAATTGATTGGATGTTGTATGAGTTTGCTTTTGGATGCTCACTGAGCATGCCACCGTGGACCGGGACATTACTGTGAGACTCGTGGTCGGAGTGTTTAGGTTGGGTGGTATGCGTCTGGATGGGTATGCGTACTCATAGAGCATAGTTCCACCTGTGTCGGACACTTGACCATCGAGGCGCACGGCACTTGTGTTGGTCAGGTTGGTGTGTGTTGGTTGAGCTCTGTGGGATCGAAAATACACGCCTAGCATCGTGAAGACACCAAACGATATATCGAAGCACAAATATCATATTTTATTTGTTTGTGGGTTCTTTCATTCCTAATAGAGGCAAGCCTCTATTATTAATTACCCCAGATATAATCTTGGGAACCTCCGATTAAGGGCAAAAGAACAAGTAGAGACAATGAGAAAAGAATAATTTATCTATATTTATTTATTTATTTATTTGTTTATTTATGACGCCGCCCTCCGCCTCGGAATATGTGCCTTGCCATGTGGAATCCATAATCCGCAGGTTGCCTTGCGCTATTATATCACTGCCTTAAGGTAGGTCTCGGAAGAATTTGTAACTAGGATTCGTGTCGACTGCACCGCCAATTAGCTCCCCCGGGCCGCCGATAAGAGTTGTATCATACATGGTTGGAAAGATCTCGAAGTCTAGTTTCCAATGCCGCAAAGTTATCCGCGTTTGACTGAGAAGTGGTCGAACTGGCAAAACTGCGGAGATTGACTTTTATTCCATCAAGAACTGCTCCCAATTGGGCCATTGGCAGTGATTGTACCATATATGGTTGGAAAGGTCCTGAAGTCTAGTTTCCGATGCCGCAGATTTCATCTCGATCGGAGTTTTCTAGCGAAAATTATCGGTATTTGACTAGACGATAGTCAAACCGACAAAACTGCAAAATTGACCTTTTTCTCTATCAAAATCTGCACTGACTGAGCCATCAACTGGACCTACACCATATATATTTGGAAAGATCTTGATATCTAGTTTCTAATGCCGCAAACTTCTCCTCAATCGGAACTTCACAGCAAAGTTATCGATACTTGAAAATGGGTGATTGAGTTGGTATGTCTCTTTGTTTATTAAACTTTGGTGCCCTTTTATTTTCTTATTCTTTACATGTTGAATCTCTTCTAATTCACCTGCACATTGAGGAAGATCCCTAACACCATATATATATGAACAACTCCAAGGAACTCTTGGGAACTTAGCTTTCATGCAATCTTTGACCCACTCAATGGTAAGTATTAAAATTTGAGAGTTCTTCTACATGCTCCACTTTCTCAAATCAATGACATTCATGCCCAAGGGCCCAGCCACATGCATCACTAAGACAATATAGCAATTTGCCCCCCCTTTTTTTTAGTCTCAGATTTCTGCAGGAATTTCCTTTTCATAGATCGGCAAGACAGCAAGATATAAGATATATTGGTCATATCCTTGATCGGTTGATGAAGGTACGAATACATAAGAAGATACTCATGAGACAATATTGATTTGCAATGTTTGGGGTGTCCATAGCTTCCATCTCATTGAATTCTGGGTTTCCGTCTGGAAGGTTGCAACTTTACATCGTAATTTACTCTTGACATTGCATCACTAAGTACCTCCCATGCCTTCTGAACAAATAGGAATCCCTCCTGCAATTCATAGTCAAATTGAGATGCTTTAGATTTCATAAGCAGTAGACCCACTACATTGACAACCATGATCACAGGGCCATTATTTTCAAAAGTTTAAATTGATTTCAATATTTTGCTGTTCTTTTCCTTGCAAAGCTAAGCCAAGAAGACTTTTAGCCACTTCAACAAATTCTTCCATAACCAGACCAACAGAGGCATTCTGATGACACTTTCAACTGATAATCCGAACCATTTCGGTATTCTAGCAATTTTGCGCTTGATGGCTCCTTCCTGCCGATTCTGCATATTTGGTATTCTAGCAGTTTCTGTTTCTTAACACATCAATAGCAAAAATGGGCACTGTTGCTGTTTCAATTAGCCGAACCATTTTGGCTATAATTTACATTGTTCATCAATTCCTATCAGTTGCGAGGAAAGGATTGCAAGAAGCTTCTCCTCATTCATCCTTCAGGTAATATATTTTATTAAATTTCTTTTCATATAAACCAACATTTCTTTGCTGAAATTGCTGCCCATTGGATATCCTTAGAGCCCAGCCTTCTCTAGAATGGCTCCAGAAATTCAATTTCTCATCCCCTTTCTCAGCATGTCAAGAAGCTATGAACGTGAAGAGGTATCCCTCTCAGATGCCTGTAGCTTTGAATTCTCGATCTTTTTGTGCACATTTATGCTCCCTTCAGCTTAGGTTCTAAGCAATTTTTAACTGGTCAATTTGAATCAGCAACTTTCAACATTTATCTTTTGGGAAGTTTGACAAGAACTATGGACATCCTATGGTCCATTTTGCTTAGCTAACTGACTTGCATCAACATCAGCAATTGAACGATAACTACCAAAGCCACACCTTCTTTCTTCAACTATTTCATTTTTGCGACATCATAATTTCTGCAGCCAAGTTTTAACATGGAAGCCAATACCATGGTGCTCTTGTTAAAGGCAGCAGCAATATGACAACCCTCCAGAGGCGGCAGCTCTTGTTAAACGGTAGTAGCTTTTATTTATTTATTTATTTATTTATTTATTTATTATTTATTTTTTTCTTTTTTGCAGCAGCACATTCAACCATTTCTTTAGCCAAACCAGACAACTTCCTTTTAAAATTTTGACAGAATTTCCCCTGTATTTGGGCTTTCATTTGTTGTACAAACATTCACATCAATTCGTCTGTTGTACAAAAATTCACAAAACACATCAATTCATGCACAGTCTTCAATCACGCATCGTCTTCTTGTTTTCTGGGCACGCGGCGGCTCCGATCTTCTTTGTGGCTCTCCTTACAGCACATTATCAGCAGCTACGGCAGTTAGCAACCTCAGTTTCTCTGAGTAACACATCAATTTCTTGCAGCAGCAAAAATCTTCTGGCAGCAATGCTTCAATCAGCAATTCAGGTTGTAGTAGAGTTGGATGAGACGTGGCTGCAACATGTGAGTTTCATCGGTGGTTGCTGATAGTGATCGTCAGGGATGGTTGCAGGCGAACGTGAAGGTGGAGCTGCCGATTGTTGATGACAAATAGAGATTATTGATGACGAACAGTGATTGTGCCCAGGGTGCTGTCGTAGACGTGCGCTGATCTATTGATGACGAACAGAGATTGTTGATAACGAACAAACGGAACTGTGCGCGGATTGTTGATGACGATCATATGGAGCTGCCGGGGTTGTTGTTGACGACGAGCTAGATGATGCCGGGAGTGCTGATGACGAACAAGGCTGCTGCGATCAGTGGTGGTAGCGATGTGAAACGAGCTTGATCGGTGGTGGTGGTAGTGATGACAAAGCGAGAGGGATGGTGGTCGGCCGGGCTCGTGAAGGAAAGCGGCGTGACGGGGAATTTCTTTGGAGGAGGCTTCACGAACAGAGATCGGAGCTCCGGCGAAGGATCTGAGTAGAGGTGCGGGCAGAGATTGGTGACGTGGCTGCAGAAAGGGGGGCAGAGGGTGGAGATCGCGACGGACGACCGGGGGAGGCGCACTGCTTGGGGAGTTGCTGTCGCGCAGGCACTCAGGCCAGCTGCAAGGCGTGCGAACGGATCTGGTCGGACAACGGCTGAGGACGGGGCCGGCGTGGCTCGGATCTGCAGGCCAGAGAAGCGAAGCAGTGGCAGAGGGTGGCGGCCGGGCTGAGCAAGAGGCGCAGGTTTGGGCGGGGGCTTGGGAGACGCGCACGGGCACAGGCAGGGGCGTTGGCGGCAACAAGGGGCGGCGGCAGCTTCAGGTGGAGGAGAGAGGGACTGTCTGGATCTGAGAGCGGCAGGGGGAGAGCGGACAGAGCAAGAGGAGGCGACTTCCTTTTTTTTGCATAAAAAGAATAAATATATATATTATATACTTGTAGCCTTTCTTAAATCACCTCAGTCAAATTGCTTTCTTTGCTCTTTCTTCTTCTTTGTGATTTTTTCTTCTCCCCTCTGTCTTTCCTCCCTGCCTCCTTTTTATCGTCCTTTGAGTCCAACTTCCCCCGTAAAATCCCAGTGCGTCATAACCTCTTTTTGACCTCCCTTTTTTTTGGATAGGAACGAGGGGGATGAGATCAAATCTTTTTTTTTAAATTAATTAATTAAATGATTAATTAATTAATTATTTAATTAATTGATTTTGTATGTGGGACCTTAAGGTTGCCTTGGGATTGGTATTCTCGTGCCTTGAGATCTGTACCCTTTGAGTCGCCTCGAGATTTGCTCTCGGTTGAGATTGCTTTGAGATCCGTTCTCAAATGATTTGGATTTTGAAGTTGCCTCGGGATATGTGTCCCCAGGCTGTTTCAAAGTTTAAATTTGTCTTGAGATTTGTTTTCGAATGATATGGGATTTATACCCCTTGATTTGTCTCGGGATATGCTTCTTTATCAAATCCTGATTTGGCCAAGATTATGATAAATTAAATTTATTAGAATTAGGGTTTTAATTCTAATAAGATAAGGACATGTATTTTTTATATAAACAAGCTCGTTCTTCCGCCCGGATCAGAGCAGCAGGTGAGCTCCAGTTTGAGAGAGAACGTTCGGGGACGGGACACCCTGACGTTCCGGCATTCCGGGCCAGAGGGGTGATACTGCAGATTTGTCCACTCACTGTCGGTAGATTCATCTGATGGAGCCATGTCGACATGTGAGAGAGGTGGCCCTACCGAGGAGCGACAGGTTAGTCGCTGGCAGCGGATGCTGTGTGTTGCTGACCGGGGGAGGTTTGTTGAGTTCTTTTCTAGAGCCGGAGGAGCTATTATGAGATTAGGGGTCCCTACCGTTTGTTAGGTCTTTGTGGTAGGTCCGAGACCCCTAGGCTTTGATGACACGGGGCGTTGTCCCCATTTGTTTGATGATGTGTTGATTGATATGTCTTTGGTCATATTTGATTCCTTATGGTCCCTGCGTGGTACTTACTGAGCTTTCCCTTCGAATGCTCATGTACTTGTTTCTTTTTTTTTTTAGGTCCTGAGGTACAGGAGAGTTGACCTGGAGGATTTGTGCGAAGGATCGGGCTTTGCTGAGGTTTAGAACCTCTTTTATTGTTTACTTTCTTTTGAGTGAGATATTGTAGGATTTGTTGTCCGGACATGTGTAGGGTATATGAACCCTTGGGATTATGTCATTTTATGAATTCTGATTTTGTTTATATAATTTATGAAGTTTTAAGTTATCTGCTTGTTCTACTTAAGCCTTGTATCCGAGTAGGGCTTGTCTCTACTTGAATACGGCCGATATGTGATGTGCCCAGGGTCCTAGGATTTGGGTCGGGGCGTTACAAAAAGACCGGGCATGACCGGGCCTAATAGATTTGGGGTATAATTACTATATTTCGGGGCTAGGGTTTGTAAGTCATTTCGAGATATTGTATCCTATTGGTACTCTAGATCATGAGTGTTTTTTTATTGTGGGCGAGATAGAGCTTTACATCCACGATGTGCAGCGAAAAAAGGCTTGAGTCCTACTCTAATTATTATTAGAGGAAGGATTGGTTTAATGATAGATATTTAAGTCCTATTAGAGATAGGATTGATTTAGAGATAGATGTTTAAGTTCTATTCAATTCAAAATAGGAGTTGTCTCTAGATGGCTATAAATAAGGCTCTAGGCTATTTTGAAAGCAACCTTGAATATTGTACCACATTGATTATAGTGGAGTGATCTTCCGTGGAGTGAAGTTCATTGACGATGGTGGTGTTCGCCACCAGCCCTATTGGTTCCCAAGTCACTGACACATGTGGACATATGCAATTTGCGATACCACGTAAATCTATTTGTCTAACCCCATTTTCCTGTAATTATTTAAATTAATTTTATTGCCCTAATGCATATTAGTGTTTGGTAAATTAGAGATTGGTTAATTGCATATTTCTAGAAAATAACTTATTCTTGCTCATTTGTTTTTCGTAATCCTATTTGTAGAACCAATTTGTTGAGGAAACTTGAGGTTTCTACACTACACCTATAACTCTTTATAGTTTTCAGCTGCCTAAACTGAAGATGATTAGTTGGAGTGGTAGTTTTTCAAAACCATGTAATAATATGGTGATTTTTACTTTCTTAATCCTCCAATGTTTGACATACCTTCTCTTAAGATGCAGTTGTAAAGCATTGTCTAATGACAACCGTTAATGAAGAATGATTTCCAAAGATTTTTTCTTCCAACTTGGAATTTAGTAAATTTAAACTGACCGACTAGATTCACAGGATGATTGAATCCAAAGCATCGACTTAATTCTGGCTATAGTTCTATTTTTAACAGATGAAGTTCTCTTTGTACATATGAAGTTATGGTTAATGACTCATGTATCCTTTGAACACCTAGTAGTGGAGTTTGTGAAGGAACCTAAGAACATGTGAATCAAAGTTCCAAGATGATGAAGTTCCACAAAATTAAAGCCAAGGATAACAAGATGATGATGATGATGATGATAATAATAATAAATAAATAAAATAAATGTGATTATATTTATAAGTAATTTAGGTTGTGAATGCTAAATTTGAACATACTTTCAAATTGACCAAATACCCTCTTGTACCTCTTTTACTTTTACTAAGCTCTCCTTAATTAGAGGTTGCGGAGACTATGTCTAAGGTAAATAATCAAATAGGCTTGTTTTGATTAGAAATGGAAGAACCAACAAAATTTAAAAAAATATATATTTCTACTTTAATAAATCTCTTGGTGTCTCACTCTTTCAAAAACACGATGCCATACAGATATTTCTGATCCCTCATGTTACACATGTAAGTTAATCTCAAAACACATAATTCTTATGTATCCTCTTTCTCATTGTCACTAACCCAATCTACTAGCTTTCAAACAAGAAACAAAATGGAAGTAAATTCTAACAAGTAAGAATTTTATTATTAGCGAGCATTTATATTTTAATGATATAGAGAAATGTAGTCACTCAAGAAGAATTTAGAAGGTCATTTTCCCAATATTTTGTTTTTTTAAAAATTGTTATTAGCCCTATAGTCATTTTAAAATGACCATGGGGCCTATTCAACATCCAAGGTGTTGAATAGATGCTGACTAAGATTAAATATAATATTTAAATAATTTTAAAATATTAATAAAAAAATATAATAATTTATAATTAACCCCCATTTTTAGGGATAGCCATGGCTGCACTAAATAACCATAAAAGAAGAAAAAGAAAAAGAAGTGAATTTTCATGATTTTGTTTTTTTTTCCCACCTAATCCACTGGCTAAAATTTAATTTTGGATGTAGATCGTGACACTACTGAATCTAAATATGATAATTGTTTTTATATATTCTGAACGTCAAACTTCTCTTCAACAGCCTGGGCACATAGTGGAGGGTTCCACGTGGTAATTTTTAATTATTTTTGTTATGGGGGAAATCGAGTCGTACACATGGTATGGTCTGATGCAACAAGAACGACAAGGTTACACACCAGGACAATCCACTCTCGTAGGGCCACATGGAGATTCCCCACTACCGATCTGCAAAAGAGTGCGCACCTACATCGGTGTCAGTGGCAACGCCTGGCTAGGACGCACGTCCACACCGAGAGAGCAGATGGTCAGGGCCTAGGAAAAGCATGCCCCAGAACGGTCGAGCCTGCACTAGTGTTAGGAGTGACACCCCATGGCTAACTATCTCATGGTGACTCATGAGATATAAACAGGGGAGAAAAGAGAAAAAGAGGGGTCTTCTTCTGGTCTCCCGGGCACTAGTCTCATCTTCAACTTTGAGACCTTTCTTACCTCCCCTACAATGTAACACCCCGAATTTTCTAAATAAATGATCGGATGATTCTCAAATAATTATTGAAGTTCATTAATCAATAAAAATGAAGTTAATCATTTTAAACTTCAATTAAAAGAAAATCGAAAAATTAATGGGCTTAAATCCAACTCCGTAACTATTGGGCCACGGGAAGGCCATATTGGGCCAGGCCACATTTACTTGGTATAGTGTTGAGGCGAAAGAATGGTATAAGCCCGGTTAATTAATTGGAAACTTACTAAATGTTAATTAATCTAGATTAATTAAGTGGGACATATCGGACAAAAGATAGAGTCCCGGTAAAGTAGATCTGACCGGGTCAAAAGCCGATAAGTTCGGATCTGGTCTGGTGTGAGACAGACCCCATGATATTACAGTGCACCCGTGCCACTGGAATCATTGACTCAAATTTTTCGGATCTGGGTCGAAGAATTATTGAAGAGATAATGCTGATTAAAGAGGATGTTACATAAAGTGGGAAGATAAGTTAAATTAATTAAAGGTTTTAAGATAAGTTAAACAAATGAATTAAATAATAAAAGTAAATGTTATAATAATATATCTATATCAATATACTTGCACAGACCTAAGTATCCTACTAAAATCAATTCAATTGAAGAGAAAGAGGGATTTCATCGTGCCTCTTCTCCCTCAACCTCAGCTCGCACCCACGCCCGCCTCCTCTGCTCGTGCCGGTCACCGCCGGGCTGCCCTTGCCTATGCCCGGCCGCCACTTGGCCAGACTCCCGCCGGCAGCCCTCTGTGCTCACGCACCGCGCCGCCCCCTTTCCGACGTGCTTTCACAGCCTACCTCTCGCCAGCGCCCCAGCGCTGCCATTCCGCTCCCCCAGCCCCGCCTGCGCCAGCCCCCCTCGCGCCAGTCGCCGGTCCACCCAGCTTCGCCGCGAGCGTGCCGCAACAGTCCCTGCCCGCCCCTTTCTTCTTCTCCAGCGAGTGACAGCCTGCCATCACAGGCCTGCAGGCCTGTGCGTCATTGTTGGCATTCGACGCCGCCCCTCTCTCCACTTCCTCAATAGTGAGCCCTAATTGAGGTAAAATCCTACCCTAATCGAGGGTTTAACTTTCATGAACTCAATTAAGAACCTTCAATTGATGAGATTAGGGTTAATTGGATGAACTAGGGTGGGGGTGGGAAGTGGTTGAAGCATGAATGATTGAAACGTGTTAGGGTTATGAAAGGGTGGGTTTGATGCCATGAAATTGTATTTTGATTGAAGTTAATTGTACATGTCTAGCATGTTATTATCATGGATGAATGTTTGTATTAATTTTCGGAGTATAGAGAAGGTGTTACCGAATTTTCATAAAAATTATAAGTGTTAATGCCCTATTAGTTCTTAATTATCATGCTTACATGCTTTTATGCTTTAGATGAGTGAACTTTGCTAAATACTCTTGGTTGGCATGTTAACAAGTAAAGCATGTTGATGGTTACCGTATTTTAAAGCAATAGAACTAAGTTATGAAAATAAGACTTTCGTATTTATCTAGTTCTTATTTCAATTCTAGGAAAAGGTAAAGGAACTACTGCAGGAGAAAGTCAATCTTAGGACTTAGCAAAGGTCTTTATGTGAGTGGACATCAGTGTAAATATTGTTTTAAACATGTATTCATCGTGATCTAGTTTACCCGTGTTTCGTATGAGTTTTATATCGGTTTTTGGATGCTGATGGATTTCATCGCTATGTTAGTATAGTGATTTCATACTTGATTAATTACTGTATGTTTGAAATAGCATAAGTAATTATAAAGTGAAACCTTAACTTGTAGAGATTGATTATTACATGTATATAAGCCGCACCTTAGTTAGACATATATGAAGGATCTAGCGGGGCTCTGGATAGAGCCCAGATATTAAGTATACGATATCGGGTTAGGGAAGGGACTTATTTTAAATCATCTTTCTTAAAATAAAAATATATACGAGTATGGTTTTTCAAATAAAACCCTTCTCGACTATTGTTAGTGCCCGTATCAGATACGAGATGCACGCTTGATGGCACATGTACTGTATACCTTTGGCCGTTAGGTCCCGGGCTCATGTACTGTGTACTGCTATCCCGGTCATCAGGATCATGTATTGTATACCTCTGTTCTACTGATGGTAGTTAGTGTCCTTCCCGAGACATTCGAACTTGGGGTGGATGCTTATATGATACGAGGCCATTCCATATACATGATTATTATATGCTTGTGATGATTTGAGATTGCATATTGCCTTATTCATGTTTTATGATTAGCTTGGCATGCTTATCCTGATATAAAATAAATATGCAGACTCTCATGTTTTGTATCTGAATATGTACATGTACTATTTTATTAGTACCAGTTTTCTATTAAGAGACAGGTATGTATAATACCTAGCAGAAATGTCTATACTCACTAAGCTCGTGTAGCTCATTCCTCTTCTATTATGTTTTTAACTTGTAGGACCTTGACAGTTATCGTGTGAGGGTCGATGTCTAGATTGACTCTGGCGTATCTCTACTTTTTATGTGTCTTGGTTATATATCAGACTTATTATTAGACTTCCCAGGGTTGTATTTGGGGCCATGTTGCCCAGACATTTTATAGGTTGTACTTCATATTGACTTCGGTCATGTTATACTTCCTATGTGTAACATGTTATGTTTTATCATAATTTAAGTATTTGAAGTGCATCACTTGTTGTCAAGGTCATTTTATACAGCCTTAGGCACATTTACCCTCCTGACCTGGCTGGTGTGACATCCGTCTCAATAAAGAGATGGGTGTTACATGCAACCCTACTTCTCTTACAACTTCTCATCATCTTCCTCCGTTTATACTCAATTGATTTGATCGTCGGAGGGCCCGGGGAGAATTCCCTGGACTTCCCTTGCAGGAAAGGAGCCTTCGGCGACTTGCATCTCGTTGCTTCTCCACAAGGCGACCGCCCACCACTGTCATCAAGCTCTTGATGTCCCCGATCCAAGACTATCATTTCTCATCTTCCTAGTTTGTCTCCGAGTGGAGTGCGGATCTCTAGGTCCTGTCTATTTTAAGCATCAATAATTTCTATATCACTTCATTTTTTTGGCTACATAACTTCATCTTTTATTTAAAAAGAGTAAAATTATGATTTTTAAATTTTTTAGTTGTGAAAAAAATTATTTTGATTATTCTTCTACAAATACTCATATTGTTTGATAGGGGATATCCTCGTTTTTTTTTAAACAAAACAAACACCATTACTGTCAAAAACTGGAATAGAATTAATTATTTAATACATTTTTAAACACAATTAAAATTTAATTTATTTAAAATAAAATTATTGGCATAACTAATGTTTCACCATATTTTATATATGATTTTATTTTTTACAAACTCAGTTGTATCGCATTCCATGTCTATAATTTTTGTCTTTCTACAAAGATTTCTCTATGCATGGACTTTAAGGTAAAGTAGGTATGTACAATATAGAATGAAGTATGAACCAAATAATAAAGCATGATATGAACTTACCGTTCATGAAGAATAATGATGTACTATTTTATTGTCAATAATTGTCACTCCCCGACCCGGATCCCAGGCATCGGACACATGTACAGACAGGTCGTACCCAAGAAGAGGCGCACCTCACTCGGATACAAGGCCTAGGTGAATCATAAAGTATACATAGATGAACCGCAAAAGCATAAAATTTATCTTAAATAATAAATATAAGAGATTACAGCTGAATTACAAAATTTGGTTTCAGACGCCCTACTTTGGTTGAGGCTCAGAAAGGGCCTTACAATTAAAATCTCGCACACAAAGAAGTCACGAGGATCACGAACCACTGTAATGATATCCCCAAATCCCCCACGCAGCTCCCGAGTCCGAGTCATCTACTTTTGGAGACCTGAAAGAGAAGAGGAAAACAAGTAGAATGAGCTTTAAAAAGGAAAGCTCGGTACTCAGGGAATACAATGAAGACAATAACTGGTCCCAACAAAACACAAAAGCATATCATGGATATGGCTAAGCCAAACACACAAGGATAACTATCAAATTCTCAACCTATCCAAAGAACACAATAACACGACAAAAAGTTCATTTAATGTACAACAAGGCGTCAACACAAGGAAACTCCCAAGTCTTCTCCCTGGCAGCCATCAGCCTCAGCCGATCTCCAACCTCAGTCAAAACATACCCTCGAGTCTGGTAGTGCTTTTATATGTATGTACACGGTCAGCGTATCATCCCAATGATGGGTGGACAGTCAGAGTACCCTCTCTCTGACAAGACTACAGGACGACCAGGGTGTCCTCCCCCTTAACACCCGCACAAAGCCGCATCGAGCGAGGGACTAACAAAACAAATCAGAACTGACAAACATCCACCTCGACGGAGCATAGACTCACGTGTTTCTACGGCCATGTGTCGATCAATGGGTAGGCACGTTCAGTAATACAACAAACACAAGTGTACACAGTCATGGAAATAAGGATCCGACGAAGCACAAGAACAAATAGATGTATATGCCAGCAAAAAAGTTGGAATCCATAGCAAAACGAAAATAAGTCCAAGCATGGAAATAACAAATTCAACAACACTCAGAGAACGAATCCAATATGTATACATATGGAAAATAGTGAAGCAATGAAGCAAAGGAGGCGAAAGTACTTACTTGAAATCAAGAATCATTGACTATAAGGGAGAGAGAATGAAAGTACTTACTTCTACAAACAAGAAATCAAGAATCGTCAACTATAAGGGAGAGAGCTGAAGGTACTTACCCTATAAAGGACGTCTTGAATTATGTAAGACTCCCTCCTGGGGTGTCTCCACACTCTACGCCGATATCTCTTAGGAAATCCCTCACCGAATTGTATCCCAATCCTCTCATCGTATCTCCTTTTATATAGATGGGAGTATCCTAGTCTTACTCAAATTTTAAATTCGAGATAGAGATAAATCTTAAATAGTTTGTATTTATCTCTATGGGATAAATCTTCATCCGATTTGAGTTCAAAAATTAAATGAAATCTATATTCGACATAAAGATCAATTAAGAATGAATTATAATTTTCTCCAAGAGATAAGTTCTAATTCAACTCGAATATTGTTTTACAATCAATTTACAATCCCTATTGTAACTTATTTCTACTAGATAATCCTGATTTAACTCAAATACTGATTCTAATTACATTAAAATTCATATTTGGGATACAAAATTTATAGTTCTCTATTTTATCTCGTATCAATCTCTACAAGGTTAACCCAAGTCGGATGGTATGATGAATTAGACCACACATGAAATCCTCTTTGCATCTCAACCCTTATCTTGATTTAAAATTAGTCCGAGTTCGCGGACTTAACTAGCTTACAACATAACTAGGAGACATTTTGTGATTTAAATAATTTTATAAATTATTTCAGATTTTACAACAATAATCTTGTCCCTCTCAAAGCAAACAATATAAGTTTAAAAGAAAACAAACATGAAAACTTCGTAAGTAGAATGAAATATATATATATATATATATATATATACACGTATACACCGCTGCCTAGTTGTCACGCCCCGACTTGGATTCCAGGCCTTAGGCAGGTGCACAGACCGACTATACCCAAGTAGAGGAGATCCTCACTCGGATATAAGTCCTATGTTATTCAAAACACATAACAGATAACATAGCGGAAACATAAAAATTATTATAGCTAATCAGAGTTTTACAACGGAAATAACAATAAAATAAGGGCTTAGTGTCACCCTACATAAGTCAAGGGCCTATAAGGGTCCTACAAGTAATAACATCACACATAATAAGCATATGAGGTTCTCCAAACTCTGCAATGAAGTCCCCAAATCACTCGCACAGCGGCTGAGTCTGAGTCACCTACCCTTTAGGACCTGATAGAGAAAAGGGAAACAAGTGGAATGAGCTTTTGAAAGGACAGCTCAATAAGTAGCCCCAATGTGGAATACAATGAAGTCAATCAAGAAACAGTGGTTTGAATGAATCACAAAACATATCAAGTGCAAGACCAAGCCAAACACACAAGGACCACTTATTGACCTATCCAATGAATACAACCACACATCAAGGAGTTCAATCAAAATAAGAACTTTCGAGTCTTCTCCCCTACAGTCTTCGACCTCAGCCAATCGACAAACTTAGTCAAATAGACCCTCGAGTCTGGTAGCGCTTCTTCATGTACGTACAAGACAAGCGTATCATCCCACTGACCGGTAGAAAGTCAAGGTATCCTCCCCCTGACAGGACTACAGGACGACCAGAGTGTCCTCCCTCTGGACGCCCGCACAAAACCGCACCGAGCGGGAGAATCCACAAAACAAGAAGAACTGACACACACATACCTGGATAGAGCACAGGCTCACTTGTTACCACGATAACGTGCCGATCTACAGATAAGCATGTTCAACGATTACAAGCATACCCAACAATGTCAACACATCAATCATGCATACACTATCCGAGAATTTCAACAAAGTAGGAGAACAAATACATGTATGCAAATCCAAGCAATAGTATACCGAACATGACAACATCAAAAGCCAATAAACAATCAAACACTGAAGCAAAATCAAGAATACAAAGCCAATAAACCAAAAACTGGGTGGGAACTAGTCAAGAGCACTTACATCAATTAACAATGTCTGGAATACCACGGAATTCTCTCTTGATGCGTCTCTATGTCGAAATCTGGTAGTAAAGCCTACATCAGTAATGGTAATAGTACATAAATTCTACATGTCTAGATATACGTGAATGTCCCACTAATGGTCATAGCCTAATCAAACTGGTCCACCTAGTTTATCAGACATGGCTAGACCTATCCCTTAGTTGTGAGTTCATCCTTAACTTACCAAACTCCTTCATTTTACCAAAAATGTCACTGTAGCCTAGTTGTTAATATTCTCTGTTGTGTTTGGGGAGACTTGGGTTCAAATTCCCACACCTATACTATTTATCCCTTTTTGTTTTATACCTCACTAACCCACTAACATGGCCCATTAGACTTGACTGAGAAAAACTGGTTTCATCTAAATCCACTGAACCCAATTTCTTAAGTTGGTTGGACCCAACCCTTGAACTGACTTGACTCAAACCAGGTTGCACTTGACTTGACCTAACCCAGTTCCTTATTGATTGAGTCTAACCGGACCGGACCCATGTCCATTATCTATTAACTTGACTTGATCAAACCCAAATCAACTCAATCACTGGACCTAACTTAATTTGATCAAACCTGATTTGATTTAAAAGAAAACTGGTCCGACCCTCTATCTCACTTAACTCAACCCAATTCACCTAACCACTTAACCTAACTTGGTTTGATCAAATCCAACTCAATTCACCAAACTTAAGTGACTGAACCCGGTTAATGAATCAAAACTGTTCAAACCCAATCACTCATCTCTTTTAACTTGACTTGATTTGCTTTAAACAGATCCAACCTAACTACTTTAACCACCCTACTTGTTTTGGTCTCAAACACAAACCAGATTCTTCTTCAAAAACTACACTTGGTTAATTGAAAGCTACCACACCTTCAGCTATAATTTCTCATTCATTTTTTTATAAACTTATAGGTCAGCCCAATATAAGGACTCACTAATTAATGGCTTAGTGTGCCCGGATAGTGAGCAAACAACAACCTTTGTATTACTACCATAACGCTCTATTCTAATGACCTAACTCCTAAACCATTTCAGCAATGCCATTAACAGGCATGGAAGCCAAATACACTCCACTCAGAGGAACCCATATGTACCAAATCGATCAGAGCCTTCAATTATATAATTAACTCTATTTCATACAACCAATAGACAACCCTTAAACTGAATGTAAGTCAGTTTCACTCACTAATTAACATAGCAACATATGAACATCTTCAATAGTGCCAACAATTTAGTAAGACTTCTCCTCCTTCATGAATGAAGTTCAGTAAAATCCATACTAGCAGGTAATGGCCTTCTTTATATATTCCCATGCAAAACTGAATCTTATTCTAAACTAAACCCTGATCCTGGTTATTATTCAATCTTAACGGAACCTATCACTACTTCATCTTCAGGAAAATCATGCATGCTTCGAGTAAACTCACTATGGATTTATAGCGGTTCAGGAACTCACCAAGGGTGGTGGCGAGCTCGTGGTGGTCGGCTCGGGTCTAGTTTCACGGTGAAGTCACCCTACACTCTTTCCCTTTTTCTCTGCAGGGGTGGCGGCGTTGGTTCTCAACTAAGAGATTACTAGGGTTCAGGATGGCTCTTCTATACTTACAGAAGTCTTAGAGGCCTTTGGATAGGATTTGCCTACTCGGATAAGGTTTATCCTTTGTTTAAATCTTTTTTGCAGCTGTTCGACGAAGCGGATAATCTATATGTGGCGGCGTTGTTTGCTGGTGGAGAAGAGAAAGAATCGTGCCTTGAGATCACGTAGCTAGATAGATGGCTGGGAAACTATCATCCGCACGTTTTCTCATCTACTACAACCTCCACCGTCTGATGGTTTTAAATAATAACCACTTTCAATCCTCATCATCCACTTCGAATTGAAATAGAAATCACATGCCATCTTCTCTTCACGCATTTTGCAAAAGAAAAAGAATACAACCAATCATTGCACCTCATGTTAGCAATAATGCATTCTTTATATATATATATATATATATAATATATGTATTCCTATTATTTATATATTGATTTTATATCTTTAACCAAATGAAAGAAAAAATTAAATATTTATTTGTGTTTTCCTACCATATTTTCTTGGCAACTCTTCCCTATTTTCTTTGCAGCCCCTGCGTGTTTTTCTACTTACACATTCCTAATTTAGCAAAGCCGCTTGGAATGGTTCATAATTATTAGTAAGGGCCATTAAGAATTGAATTATTCTATCACCATTAAGGTAAGCTACAAATTTTGAAGATACTGGGATTCTTTCAAACATGTTTAGACAAGGTCAATTGATTCCAAATAGATTCCTCTATAGGAAGAAATTCCTAAACTGGTTGTTCCTTGTCTTGTTTTAAATCATTAAGCTCTCTCAAATGTTGAAAACGATGAAAATCAGAATTAGTATATTATTAAGAAAGTTGATCTTATTATTGAATGTTATCTCCGAATTCACAAAAGAAGACCAAGCATAACCTGGCCTAACGGAATTTGGGGTATAAATACTATGTCTTGGGGCTAGGGTTTGTAAGTCATTGAGAGATATTGTATCCTATTGACTCTAGATCCTGAGTTCTCCATGTTGTGGGTGAGAGAGAGATTTGCATCCACGATTTGAAATCGGAAAAAGGCTTGATTCCTACTCTAATTATTATTAGAGGCAGGACTGGTTTAAAGATAGATATTTAAGTCCTATTAGAGATAGGATTGATTTAAAGATAGATGGTTAAGTCCTATTCAAATCAAAATAGGTGTTGTCTCGATATGGCTATAAAGGCTCTAGTCTATTGGGAAAATAACCTTGAATCTTGTACCACACATTG
Organism: Dioscorea zingiberensis; assembly: GCA_026586065.1. Classification (NCBI taxonomy): domain Eukaryota; kingdom Viridiplantae; phylum Streptophyta; class Magnoliopsida; order Dioscoreales; family Dioscoreaceae; genus Dioscorea; species Dioscorea zingiberensis. The sequence goes on from CM048824.1 coordinate 42,926,711, forward strand.
ATTATAGTGGATTGATCCTCCGTGGAGTAAAGTTCATCAGCGAAAGTAGTGCTCGCCACCAGTCCTAATGGCTCTAAGGTCACTGCCGCCTATGGGCATATACAGTTTGCTAAACATGTAAATCTATTTGTCTCTCCCTATTTTCCTGCAATTATTTGATTTACTTTTACTGCCTTATTGTATATTAGTGTTTGTTCGATTAGAGATTGGTTAATTTCATAATTTCAGTAAATTGCTTGTTTGTGCTCATCTGATTTTTGCAATCCTGTTTGTAGAACCAAATCGTTGAGGAAACCTGAGGATTTTTCACTACAGCTATAACTCTTTATATTTTTAAGCTGCCTAAACTAAAGGTGATTACTTCGAGTGGAAGAATTTCGAAACCATGTAATAATATGGTGATATTTTCTTTCCTAGTCCTCCAAACGTTCGACATAGATTCTCTTAAGATGAAGTTGGAAAGCATTGTCTAATGACAACCGTTAAAAAATAATGATTTCCAAAGGGATTTTTCTTCCTACTTGGAATTTAGTAAATGCAAACCGACCCACTAGTTTAACAGGATGATTGTATCCAAAGCATTGACTTAATTCTGGCTACAGTTCTATTTTTAACAAATGAAGTTCTCTTTGTACATCTGAAGTTATGGTTAATTAGTCATGAATCCTTTGAACACCTAGTAGTGGAGTTTGTGAAGGAAACTAAGAACATGTGAATCAAAAGTCTAAGATAATGATGTTCCACCAAATTAAAGCCAAGCAGAATGACAAGATGATGATGATGTTGATGATTTTAACAATAATAATAATAAATAAATAAATAAAATAAATGTGCATACATAAATAAGTAATTGAGGTTGTGAATACTAAATTTGAACAAACTTTCAAATTTACAAAATACTCTTAAGTACTGCCTTTACTTGTACTAAGCTCTCCTTAATTAAAGGTTCCCAAGTCTATGTCTAAGGTTGTAACGCCCCGGATTTTCAAAGTAAATAAATCAGGAATTTATTCAATAATTAATGAGATTAACTAACACAAAAAATAAATTAATTATTTTAAAGTCCAAAAAGAATCGAGGAATAGTAAATTTAAAACCAGCCTCGCAACTAATGGGCCTAGGGAAGGCCTTAGTGGGTCAGGTCGTTTACACTTAGAATAGTTGGAGGTGGACGGTAAGGATAACCTTGATTAATTGACTGGGAGATTTCATAAGTGTTAATTAATCAAGATTAATTAAGTATGAAAATCGGACAAATGTTAGAGTCCCGATAAAGTAGATCGGATAAGTCAAAAGCCAGTATTCGCGGATCTGGTTTGACAAGAGATAAACCCCGTGAGGCTACACTACGCCCGTGAGGACTAGAATAATTGACCCAGGATTCTCGGATCTGAGTCGGTGAATTATTTAAGGGATAATATTAAAATAGGGTGACGTGACATAAAGCTAAAGAGGATTGAATTAACTCGAGCCATGTGATAATACTGCAGATGATAAGATAATTAAATGATTAAAGCTTAAAGATAAGTTGAACTATTGAATCTTAATGATTAAGTTGTATAATGATTTAAATAATGAAATAAAATATTATACCCATTTCTTTATAACTCAGACATTGGTTTGAATGAGAAATCAATTCAAGCAATTGATTCTTCTCCTTTCCCCTCTTCTCTCTCACCCTCTCTCGACCGAACTCGTGGTGCCCTACTTGTGCCTGTCGACCGTCCGCCCCCCTTGCCACCGTCACCGACCGGAGCTGCCACCACTGTCCGTGGCCGCCGCTCCCAGCTCCACAGGCCGTCGGGTTCCCTGGGCGACGTGCGAGCTCGCCGCCGGAGCCCATTCTGCCGCGTGGCCTGGCTGCCGTAGCTGCTGCCCTCCGGCGAGACTTTCCTATTCGCGCCGCCGTTCCCTGTCTGCCGCCGACCACATCTCAGGTCGCCTGTTCTAGCTCCCCTGCAGTCGAGCCGCAACGACGACGCCGCCAACAACCCACAGCAGCCCCCTCCCTTCCTCCTCTCCTTGACTACGAACCCTAATTTGGGTAAAAGCCTACTTTACTCAAAGGATCAGCTCCATAACTTGAATTAGGGATAAATGGGGGTGTTAATCAGAGCTAGGGCTGTGAAGGGGCTTGGGTTATGAAATTGGAAGTTTGTATGATTCTATATGATAACTTGCAAGGATGGAGATGGGTGTGTGTGTTAGAAGTTGAATTATAGAATCCAAGTGTATTGGATTATAATGGTTGATTGGTTGTATATTTTTCGGGGCCCTCTAAATAGAGGAGGTGCTGCCCGATTTCTCTTGAAATTCCTAAGCATAAGTATTCTATTAACGATCATGTGGACATATTTAAGTATGATAATATCCATGATTATCATGTTTAAGTGTTACATGCTTTAGAATGATCGACCTTATAAATTAAGCATGCTTAGAAATATTATATAAATGTTGAAAGCATGTAATGCTCGTTAAGTAGGAAAAAACACGAACTTATGAGTTTAATGCCTCTTATATACTCCTTGGAGCTTAAATAGAATGTTAAGTTAAGAATACGGTTTCCGTATTCTTAGATTTCTATAGGACTAAGTTATGGAAAATATGGACCTTGTATTTATTTGGTACTCTCGTTGATTCTAGGAAAGGGAAAAGGTCCAGTGAGGGCTACTTGAAAGGACGGCGATTCCTAGGAATTTCTTGAGGACTTAAGGTGAGGGGACTTCACCGTAGAGTTAGACTTGATTTGTGTATTTATCGGGATTTCGGTTTTTATCGTATTTTTATGAACTTTATTTCGGTTTGTGGATGCCGAAGGGTTTATTACTATACGTGTATAGTATTTTCATGCTTGTATCACTAAGTTAACTTTACAGAGCATGAGATATGATTAAGGAAACCCTAAGGGGTAGTTAAAGTTTACTGCATGTATCATAAGCTGCACCTTAGTTTGTTAATGTTTGGGGCCCAGCAGGGGCTCGGGATAGAGCCTGGGCAGTTTTAGTAGACGGGACCAGGTTAGGGAAGGGGTTTTGTTTTCAACCATTTTTCTTAAAACTAAAATGTTTGGGAAAGTCGCGTTTTTATAAAACCCCCTTCCTATCTCTGATACGAGATCTACCGGACTTATGTAGCGTCGGTTATCAAGATCATGTAGAGGCATACCGCTGTTCCTGATGGATGCTGGAGCCCTTCCGGAGACATTTTAGCTAGGGGTGCACGCTTGTATGATATAAGGCCATCGCATATATACATGTTCACTATATACTTGATATGTTAGGAGATTGCTCGTGGGTTTTCTTTGGATTTCTGATCGTATTAGCATGCTTATCAAGATTAAAGCTAATTATGTTAATCATCATGATTTGTACTTGCATTATTTATGTTCCAGTATTCTAGTATAGATGACAGGTGTGTACAATACCTGGCGGGGTAGTCTATACTCACTAAGCTTGTATAGCTCAGCCCCCTTTCTATACTGTTTTTCTGTTACAGGATTTAGACTCAGATCGGGTTAGTAACTCATGTCTCTAGTAGGGATCGAGGTCTAGCTGGCTCTGGCGTACCTGTTTCCATGTTTATTATTATTGGATTGTATTAGACTTTAATTATGTTTTCTTCCGCTGTATTTGGGGCCGTAGTTGCCCATGACTTTGTGTGTTGTTCTTTATTATGGTTTTTATTTGAATATGACTCCCGATGTGTAACCGGTTATGTTATGTCATATGAATCTTGTTTAGAGTACATGATCCTTGATTTCAGGTTTAACTGTACAGCTTATGGGCTCGGTGCACTCCCGGCCCAGCTGGTGTGACATTTGTTTCATTAGCGAAATGGGTGTTACATTTAGTGGTATCAGAACGGTATACTCCTTGAACTTAGAAGTCTAGAGGTAGTCAGAGCCTTAGGGTGGGAGTCAGAGTCAGTTGACATAAGGAATTAGCGGTATAATTGCTAAGTAGGGTTATGTCCTCTAATTGACACTTATTGGATGTCGCAGAATGCTGCCAAAGAGAGGACATGGGAGACCACGTAGGGTGCCACGTGAGGAGCCCGTGGAGGAGCCGCACGTGGATGCCCCTACACCTAAAGAATATGGAGATGCATCACATGCGCATCCTACCCCGCGACAATCTATCTTGATCTAGTGTTAGTTCCCTTAGCTCTTCTCTAATTTGTTCTCTATCATGCTTGGTTGTGGCACAAGGTCAAATCTCAGCCATTAAAAACATTCATTGGTATCAACTCTGCTGGCAATGCATGATAAAAAAAGGTCCAAGTGTAATAGCACATTTGGTTATATGCTTTTAATATATTTTGGAAGCTTTGAAATCAAGAGAGAGAGAGAGATTATCATGAAGAAAGAGAGATCTTGAAAGTATGAGAAAGGGAGCTAATTATATATATAAGAGTTTAAGAGAGCGCTTAAGAATTTTCAGGTTGAAGCCCCACACCTTTTACCCCTTGATCAATTTATTTCTCCACCTTAAAACTATAAAAGATAAACTTAAAATTTATCAAAGATAGAGAGAGCCTCCTTTGGAGGGTATATATTCACCAAGTACTCTTGTTCATCATCTCTCTCTCATAAACTTTTTAAGCAGATAGCTACATGAAATTAATTAATGGAATGCATGCATGCATGCAACGTGAAAATTAATTAACATGCATGACAACGAGAAGAAGAACATAGTAGCAGTGCAGCCACTTAGAAACGAAATTATGGGATCAACCCTAATGGCCACCACCTCCATCCTCCTTTTCTCCGTCTTGATCGCCATTCTCAGCAACACCCACAACATCAAGAAACCTCTCAGAGACTCAGTTTTTGGTGCTCATGGAGAGTTCATGGTAGCCCTCAAGTATGTCACCCTCCTCTTGCCTTCATCTTTGCCTTCTTCTTCTACTCCCTCTCCATCCATTTAATTCCTCAACCAAGTCAACTCCCTCATCAACAATCCTTGTACCAATGACATCACCAGAGACTCCGGTGTCTTACCAGAGTGCATCGCCGATCTTCTCAAGAAGGGCTTTATGCTCAACACTGTGGGAAACAGGCTCTTCTATGCTGCTCTTCCTCTTCTCAAAAAGTTATTGTATAAACAGTTCTTCTCCTTCACTTATATAAAACAAAAACATCATCTATATTTATCAAAACTAGCAATGCTTTCATCCTATAACAAGGAATAACACAAAAATCATGTTGATCAATTACTTCAAGTAAGAAAAGCATGGATACTGAAAGAGTAATGCAAGGAAAACCAATGGAGGACGGTGGAGGCGAGGGCGTAGGCGCCAAGCTCGATGGAGCAGATGAAGGCCTCGGTGATGATGATCACTCCGAATATGGAATATCTAGCGAAGATTGCTTGCCCCGACACCACCTAGAGCTTCTTCTTCTCCTCTAACATTTTGCTCCATAGCCCCGCTCTTATCTCCACGTCTCCCATCTCTTCTTCCTCATATGACAGTGGAGAGTTGGATTTTGGAAGGGAGAACTGGTTTGGAGTTGGCCTTGCTCTTCTCTTTCATTCAGTGTATTCGCTAGAGAGGGAGGTGAGAAAGTGTTGAGAGTTGGACTGTTGGTGGTTGGCATTGTCAGAGATACTTGCTAGTACTAGTTGGCTGGTGGTGGTTCTGGGATGGTTCCTAATAGAGTGGCAGTGGAGAGTCGTGAGAGGAGGGAAGAGATGGAGAGAGAGAAGAAGAGAGTGTCCCAAAAAAAAGTGACTGACACGTGGCTTTAACAAATAGACATGGTAGACGGAAAATCCCCATGAGTGTCTTTTTGCGACTTAAAAAAAGTTGCGGCTCTTTTATAGACTTAAAAAAATTGAGGTGCTAAAGTGAAAAAGTGGTATTGTTTAGGTGGGTGAAAAAAAAAATTAACCCATAAAAAATATAATATTTTATAAATAATCCCCATTTTCCAAGGATAGCCATGGCTGCTCTAAAGAAACAAAAAAAAAAAAGAAGATGTGAATTTTCATGATTTTTCCCCATCTAATACACTAGCTAAAGTTAATTTGGGAAGTAGATTGTGACACTACTGTATCTAAATATGATAATTGTTTTTTATATATTCTGAACGTTTGACTTCGCTTTAAGAGCTTGGGCATATAGTGGAGGGTTACACATGATAATTTATAATTATTTCTGTTATCGAGGAAAATCGGGTCTTACATGTGGTGTGATCTGATGCAATGTAACACCCCGGTTCTTTTGCAAAAAGAAAAAAAATTATCAATAATAAAATAATACCGGGGGTTTGATAAAATAATAGATGGTGGTATGTTTATATTATTAAGAGAGAGAGTTGATGAAAATACTTAAGAGGAATTATTACCTAGGTTTTTAAAATAATAAAGATTACTATTTTTGATAAACCAAGGTGTGACATTGTGATTTATTAAAAGGGGTTAATGGTTTAATGGGCAGCTGATGCGGGCCGGGCTCAAGAGAGAAGCTAGGTAATTGAAAAGAAGAAGAGGGTGCTGGTCTGAAACGGGGGATTGAGGCTCATGCGTTTCTCTCTTGTCCCGGCAAGCAGGAGGTGGTGATGTGAGCTGCTCGGTGGCGCCTTGCATGCTTCGATGGAGGAGATGCCTCCGCGTGGCTCGCCATGGCATGGCAAGTAGGGGTAAAAAGGAGGGGCAGCTGGGTGGGCGTGGGGGGAGAGCTCTGTTGGTGGGTCTCGAGTTCCTTGCTCCGGTCCCCGCTGCAACTCCGACGAGCTCCTCTGAGTCACCTTCGATTCAGAATTACCGGCCAGCTACGGCACGGTCTTCTGCAGCTGCTTAAGCGACCGTCCAGAGAGCTGTTGGTGCTGGTTCGTTTTCAGGTGGGTCAAGGCTGCAATTGGAGGTGTTGTTGTGTTGCTGTTGTTTTAGTTTGATGGTTGATGTTCTTGTTGTTATAGAGCTGTAATTCTAGTTGATTGGTTGTGGTAGTTGTTGTAGTTCTTGCCACTGCTGTTGAGGATGATATCTTCGAATGTTTGTAACCATTTGGTTTTTAAGGAATCAAAGAGAAGTTGTTATTGTAGGGTCTTGTACATGCCTATAACCTGTTTGATGAAATGTCTAATGGAGTTTTTGAGTTTCCAACTAGCATGTTTTGGAGTGGTTGTGACTCTTGATAATGCAGTTGGTCTTGTTAGTATTGTTGTTAATTTTTCTGGTTACTGTTGTAAGTATAGTTTAATGTTTTGAGTGGTAGTCAAGAATTAAGAGTTGTTAGACAGAGATTTTTAAAAGGTTATGAGATGAACTTGTTGCTCTTAGTTAGTTGAAATTGCTTATTGATCTTATGAGCTATTATTGCGAAGAAGATATGTGGATGTGTTTCTGGTCAGATGTGGATAAATAGGCTATGATATTATCTGTTCACAATTAAATGAACATTATCTGCCTTCTAGGTCCTTCAGGATTTCAAATGTTGTTGACTATTCTCTGTGACCTGCCAGGAAGCATACACTAAGGTGATTTTCTAGGTAAACTATGAAGGTTTTGGAGTTTCTTCAAAGTGGAGAGATCAATGAATTCTAGTTGGGTCAATCCTTTTGTAATCATATGAAAAACCATGGACAGATTTATATTGTTACTAAGCTAAGTACCCATAGACAGTCTTGCAGAATGCTGACCTGCAGAATTCTGTCCACTTCGAGGGGCTGCTGCTCCCTGCTCACTACTCCATTTGGGTTGTGTAATACGCCGTTGGAAAGATCTCGAGGTCTTCTTTCTAATGAGATTTAAATGAAAGAATTTGGACTTACTCTTCAAAAGTTACGATTTATTCTTTCCAACCGCGCAGGGCAGCCAGAATTCTGCGTATTCGTATTTTGGCTTGTAGATTATCGTATTATGTTTTAGGATTGCTGTTGTTTTGCTGTAGTGTATTGCTGTTGGAAAGTTGTATGAATTGAGCCCGGTTTGTGTTTAATGAATTTGTCAAGGAGGAAAATTCAAATATGAGTTTCTTGTTACTAGAGTTTGGTATATTAGTAGTGAGGCAGTGAGTTGATTTTTATATGTCTATCATACTTTATTTGAGACAAGGGGTTATAGTGTTGTAATGGTCATAGACTAACTTTAGAAATTGTGTGGAATCATGCTTTCAGTTGGAGATTTGAGAAATACAATGATTCCAAGGAAAAGTTCTGCTAGTGTTGAGCATGCTCGAATGATGTTTGATGATATGTTTAAGGGAATAAGACTAGCTCAGTTGATTTATTATATAAACATGTTTATATGATGTTTGATGGTTAAGGTATTCTATGTTAAGTTTTGGAGTTGAATGATATAGCTTAGTATTGGGCTTAAATTACTTTGGATTAGGCCCATTAAGAGGAAATGATTATGAAACATGAATTAGTAGTTATTTTAGGTATTATTTTGATTACTAGGAAACAAAAGAAGAACAAGTTGGAAACCTCAAGAAGTCCGAGTCAGATTTGACTTGCTTAGGACCTCAGGTGAGTTGACCTACTGTATATTCTCGTGTTTGATCGGGATTTATCATGTTTTCATCGGCTATGATTTATTCTCGGGTTTTGAGAATGATTTTGATTATTTACAGCTATTGTAGATTGATGTTTTCTGCATATGACTAGCTATAGATCATTGAGATAGATACAATATGTGAGCATCGATTTGTGCACTCTGTTAGTTGAGCCTTGCTATCTGAGATGCGACTCAGTTGAAATTTGAGACGGTGATACCGAGTAGGGGAAAGGTTTTACTTTGTTTTCAAATGAATTTCTAGCATTAAAACCTTGTTTTTAAAATGTATTTATTTTAAAACCCTTTCCCAACTCTTTGGAGTGCTCGGTACCACGAGTGAAGACCCAGATTGAGGGAAACCTCAAGGCTTCACATACAGCCCAGATTGGGGGATTCCTCATGGCTATTATCTGAGACCTTAGCAAGTGATCCTACAGTGTTGCATTTTATTCGATAGACGCTCACATATCTAGACATCTCATGAGGCAAAGACAGGCATGTTTTTGACTAATGACTTTTTGGGTTTCCTCGGACATTGCATTAGATGATCTTTCTGATTGGGAAGATAATTCATGGACTTACATGCTTTACTGTCTTTCTACATGTATATGAGTGCAGAGTATTTTCCATATACATGATTATATTTTTCAGATGCACAGGTCTTATTTGAGCTGACAGTAGGGGTCACATATCACTGAGCTCTGTAGCTCAGTCCCTTTTTCTCACCCACCTTGTGCAGGTAGCGGACAGGAGTTTAGGTAGAAGCTAGACCCGGTGAGATGTGATGACTTAGTTGGCTCTGGCGTCCTATAGTTGTTTCTTCTGTTGTGCACTCTGAAGATATATTTGTTTTACTTTTGGAGATTAGACCCAGGGCGTGTGTAGTGCAGTAGATGCTTATGTGAATATCACTCTTCTTGTTGGATGAGTTCCAAACTTTTATGTTTATTTATTACTATCTTGATTTATTCATGATTTTTGTTTGAGTTTGTGACCTTGGGCTCAGGGTACTCACCTGGGCTGGCTGGTGTGACACGTGTCCCTATTGGGATTAGGGTGTTACATGCAACAAGAAAGACAAGGTCACACACCATGACGATCGACTCCCGTAGGGCCACATGGAGATTCCCCACTACCGATCTGCGAAAGGACGTGCACCTGCGTCAGTGTCAGGGGCAACGCTTGTGTAACATTCAACCCTTAACTCAGCTAGATGTTATACCAGCAAGGACGAGAATGGACCCAACCATACAGTTGTTCAACTGAAAATCCTAAACATGATAATGATACATAAACCAAACAACCTGTAAAAAAACAGGTTCAGAACTAGTATCCAAACTCTATAATACATACACATAGTATCTCGCATATACTAACAATGATACAGGGTAAAAAATAAAACTCTCTTATCCACTAATCGTAGTCAGAGCCAACTATGGAGAACTCACTCATATTTACATGAGCAAAATATTTCATTGAGTGACAACCACTAATCCATGAAACTAAATTATATACTGTTCTGAAGAAGATAAAAAATCTCAAAGATATGCTAATCATATACATTATCTTCAATTCATTAAGAGATAAGCGTCCAAATGAACATAATTTCATAAAACTATCAAGTACATTTTTGCATGCAATTTGGAGGAAATGTTGCCCACCAGTACTCAAGTTATGTTAATTTTCATTTACAAGACATGGAAAGATGCGAAGAGCGAATTAGAAGCAATTCGACATCAACTGAGGCAAAACAAGGCAAAGACAACCTACATTATGCACAAGTAGGATGCGCGTGTCAACTACGTCCCACAGGTGTATGGGGTTGATCAAGTAATAAAATACCCAAAAGGTAGGGTTATAGTATCCACAAGGACTGGAATACTAGTACTGACTATACTTGCTATCTAGTGTGAAACTAAGAAAAGTGGTTGTGTTTGGTTGTTTTGATCCTAACAGAAGCCAATGCGAACAATTAGTTGTAAGAAATCAGAGGAGAAGCATGGCACCTCGGATCTCAATCCCCCTAGGATTCTTTTATTAATAATCAAATTCTAAATATTAGTTCTCTATTAGTGAATTCTTGGGAGTTCGATAATTGCACCACCTAGATACCACATCCAATTTCTCTGTATGCAGATCGAACTCATTACCTATGTGTAGTTCTAACCTAACTAAGAAATACATGAATTTATGCATAGAAGAGGCATGCAATCAAAACCATAAGAACGAACATGCTTTGCTAAACCTAGCAAGGTAGATGACCATGGCTCATACACAACATAATCATATCAATCAAGCATAGAATCACAAGATCCATCCATAAAAGAAAACTAATAAATAATGAATTCGATTAATAAAATATCCTAGGGTTCATGTGTCCGAGGCAGCACCGAAGGGGTTTAGCCTCTCATGCTAATAGATACACTAACAAAGAAAATAGGAGAAGACTAATTAAAAATATAGGGCTTCCCTTGCTTGATGTCTTCTCTGCCTTCAATCTCTTCTGCTACTCTGACCAACATCCGGATCTCAAGCTTCCGTCCAAAGATGATTTAATCTCCTCTTTCCTTGGGTTTACATAGTCTTGAAATCTCCAGCAAAATCGTCCTCCTACTTTTGGATAACTTCTGGTTTAAGTTGGATTGGGTCCAGATAATCTTGAGATAATTCGGGATAATTCAGATTGAAATTCAAGGTCTGTGCAGTCTTCATCAAGTGATCGACCCCATAGACTTGTGGGTAGTTTTCATGAACCTTGTGCGTACATCAAGTTGTTGGCGTCGTTGCCGAGGATTGGCAATGCTAGGAACATTAGAATTTGTTATTCTAGTTAGATAGTCAAATTTACTTTTACTAGAATTCCAAAAAAAGGGGGGGGGGAGGGGGGGAGAGAGAAGAGAAGTGTGAGGATTTTATAAACTAGATTGATTTAATCACACTGAATTAACAATGTTTGCCCTTTCAGGTAACAAAGATTACTACATGGCTCGCTACGTCCACTACTCATTGAAAGATTTCCTGGTATATCACATTCATCACATGGAAGGAGCACTTTAAGAATCAAGGGTCGCAAGAGTTAAAGAAACCAACTAAGAAGAGGTAGTGCACCTCTTTAAGGAGAATACAGAACTATTTCTAAAAACAACATGCGACAAAACCACTGACTTAGAGCAGATCTTCTCCATTTCTAAGAACGCCATGGATTCGATGGCTTGCAATATAATAGATTCGGAATACCTACATGTGATAGGAATAAATTTGAATGTGTATGAGGAAGCAGAGATGAAGGAACGCATTGAGAATGATGCTGAAAATACCGTCGGAGAGACCCCAAGTGAAGACCTGACTAAGGAGGTATGAGTAAAAATGACACCATCAATTGAGGAACCCCCAGAATTGGAAATGAAAAAGCTGCCTACACACCTGGAGTATGCCTAAAAGGAGGGGGACGTGAAACTCCCAATCATTATCTCCTAAGCTTGGAGACACGGTGGAAAGAGAGGTTCTTGACAATCTTTGAGGAGACATAAAGAATGCTAGCATGGAAAATAGTGGATATCCAGAGGATAAACCCAACCTTCTATCATTACAAGATTCTAATGGAAGATGACTACAAACCCAAGGTGCAACCTCAGCGATGACTTAACCCGAATATGAAGGAAGTGGTAGATGCATAGGTAAAAAAATTGTTGGACGCTGGAGTGATCTACCCCATTTCTGATAGCTCTTGGGTGAGCTTGGTACAGGTAGTAACGAAGAAGGGAGGAATGACCACTATAAAAAATGAAAGAAACGAGCTTGTCCCAATAAGAACCGTCACAAGATGGAGAGTTTGTATTGATTATCGGAAGCTTAATGACGCCACCCGTAAGGATCATTTCCCGTTGCCCTTCATCGATCAAATGTTGGAGCGACTCTCAAGCCATCACTATTATTTCTTCCTAGACAGGATGTTTGGGTAACTGCAAATTCCCATAGCCCAACATTCATATGTCCATACGGTACGTTCGATTACTGCAAAATGCCCTTTGGTTTGTGTAATGCACCTGACACTTTTCAACGTTGCATGATATCTATTTTTAATGACTTTATAGAAGATATCATGGAGGTTTTGATGGAAGATTTTTCAGTATTCGACGTTTCATTTGACCTATGTCTCTCCATAATCTAGAACGAGTTTTACAACGTTGCGAAGAAAGTAACTTAGTCTTGAATTGGGAAAAATGTCATTTCATGGTCCAAGAAGGCATAGTTTTAGGACACAAAATTTCTAATTATGGCATAAAGGTAGATAAGGAAAAAATTGAAACCATCGAAAAACTTTCACCCCTTGTCAGTAAAGGGTGTTAGGAGCTTCCTAGGACATGCCGGGTTTTACCGAAGATTCATAAAAGACTTTTCAAAAATCACCAAACCTCTGACTAAATTGCTAGAAAAAGATGCTTCCTTTAATTTTACAAAAGAATGTCTGGAATCATTTCTCACCATGAAAGATAGCTTAGTGAAAGATCCAATTATGGTGGCCCCAGATTAGAGTTTACCTTTTGAACTAGTAATGCGATGCAAGTGATTTTTCACGATTAGGCGGTGTTAGGTCAAAGGAAGGGCGTACACTTTTCGACCAATCTACTACGCAAGAAAGACATTAACGGATGCCCAGGAAAACTACACCACAACGGAGAAATAGCTATTGGTTGTGGGATCAAAATACTACTTTGGCATACATTATGCGTGAAGAAGACACCAGGCGACATATTGAATCACAAATATTATATTTTTTTGGTTTGTGGGTTCTTCAATTCCTAATACAGGCAAGCCTCTATTATTAATTACCCCAGACAATGTCGTGGGAACCTCCGATTAAGGGCAAAAGTACAAGTAGAGAGGCAATGAATAACGCAATATGAAAAATGATTTTTATTTATCATAACTTTCATTACATATGGATATCATCATGAGATGTTCATACATATCATTTATTTGTTCATTGGCTTAATTTGTTTATTTATTTTATTATTTAGTAATGCCGCCTTCCACCTCGTCATCCCCTTTGAATTCATGTTGTAGTGTTTTCGCGTCATGGTCGCCAACAACCCATAAATTTATGGCAGTCCTGCCCTGCCTTGTGACTGAAATCTGTACCAAATGGACAATCAATATGGGCAACACCATATATGGGTATAAAGCCCTGGATGTCTAGTTCCCGATGCCGCTAATTTCATCTCGATCGGAGATTTCTATCAAAAGTTATCAGCGTTTGAATAGATGGTAGTTAGATAGGCAAAACTGCAGGAATTAGTCTTCTTTCCATCAAAAATTGTACCAACTGGGCCACTGATAGGAACTGTGCCATACATGGTTCGAAAGCTATGGAAGTCTAGTTTCCAATGCCACAAATTTCGCTTCAATCAGAGTTTCCTATAAAAAGTTATCGCCGTTTGAATGAAGGGCGGTCAAGCCGGCAGAACTGCAGAAATTTGGCTTCGGCAGTAGATTTCAAACTGTGACTTCCCATCTTCTTGCATGAAGCTGCTGCTCCTTCATTTCCATCCTTTGCATTATCTTTGGCGATAATGGACAACAGGGAGACTATTATATAGTCTTTGCTTTGTCTTTGGCAGTGATAAGGGCACCATGGAGGCCATTATATAGCCTATGCTTTGTTTGCCGGCGATAAGGGCAGCAAGGAGACTATTGTATAGCCTTTGTTTTGTTTGTCACCGATAAGGGTAGCAGAGAGACTTTTGTATAGCCTCTGCTTTTCCTTACCAGTATAAGAGCAGCAGGGAGGCTATTGTAAAGCCTTTGCTTTGTTTACCCGTGATAAGAGCTGGCGGGGAGGCTATTGTATAGCACAATGCTTTTCCTTGCCGATATGAGGGTGGCACATTGATCATTCACTTGATTGAAGTATAAGCTATCGCGGCTGCTTGAGCTACAGCTTGGCGAGTTACGTCTTGCGAGGAGTTGGAGCCACGTTAATGCGCCTTATTTATTTGGAAAGCTTGGCGGGCGAGCCAGCTATGCAGCGCTCTGGCGGGATGTGCATGCTAGACTCTTGCGGCGTATTACCTTTGCTAGTCTTGGTAGCTCTGGCGCTCGTTAATGCTTGGCCTTCTTGATAAATTTGCGTGGCGTTGCGGCTTAGCTCCAGCCCAGCAGCTGCTTCTTGTTAGCTGCTGTAGCGCCGTTGTAACTATTCTTTGTGGCCTTGATTGGGCCACCTTGCCTTGGCTATGCCTTACTTGCCCGGCTATTCTTTATGATGCGGTCTTGTAGCCCATTTCTTCTTTGAGCTGCAGGAACGCATTCGCGGCTTGAGCTACGTCTTGCTACTTATTTATTCTTTGAGAAGTAGCGTGAGTGCGTTGTAGCTCCTCTTTGGGCTTGATTACCTTGGCTACCCATTTCTTCTTGTATGAAGCCTTGATGCTTGTGTGTAATTTCTTTAGCAGCTATCTTGTGGCTACTTGTGCTTTCTTTAGTGCTTAGTGTAGCCCATTACTTGAAGCGGTACAGGCTGCTTGGCGAGGTGCTTGAGAGGCTGGCCGGTGATGGCGATGAAGAACCTTGAGTGAAAGCCTACCTTTCATCTTGATCTCTTTTTTTCTCCTATTTGGTTTCTTCTTCTCCTTCTTCCCCTTCCCTTCTTTCTTTGGCTGCCTCCTTTCTCTTCCTCTTTTTTTTGATTTCTCTGATCCCCTTTATCTCCCCCCTCTAGCTTTTTACCAGCCTTTTTGTTTTGATTTTGTTGTTTTTTGTTTTGATTTTGATTTTTTTTTTTTTTTTTAAAAAGTCATCCCCAGCACGATTTCTTTTTATCCCAACTTTTTTTTAAAAATTTTTGATTTTATCTCCCCTTTTTTTTATTTGGCGTTATCTCTTCCCCTTTTTATTAATTAATTAATTAAACAATATTGCCTCGGGATTAGCATTTTTGAGCTGCCTTGGGATATTGGTGCAGTAGGCTCAAGTCAAATGTTGGTGCCGAGTTGGCGGGTCAACGTAAAGACCGGAAGTTATCGAGTTAATTCCAAGATTGGGTCGGTTCTGGTTGTGGTTCGGTATTTTGGCCATAACTTTGGCTAACGATATCAGAATTGGGAGTTCGACCCCAATTCGGAAAGCTCTTTGCGGCGCGCACGACATGGGGTGTCATATTATAGAGAATTTTTAGTTATTTTTCTTCTATTTTTAGAAATATTTAATCCACCGAATTAGGGTTTTCATTCTTTTTTCTATTTTTGGTAATAATTCAATTTCCAAATTAGGATAGGATTTAAATCCGATTTAATCTCGGATTTTTAGGAGTTATCTTATTTGTTTAGAGTTTTAAATTTAGATAAGTTTAGTTTTAAATAATAATTTGTCAATTTTAGCAAATTTAGATTAGATGATAAGGTTTCTAGATTAATCTTTTGAGGTTGTTTACCGGCTTGTGGGTTAGTTTCTCATTATTGAATTTTGATTAATAATATTTTTCTGAATTTCAGAGTATTTTCTCTGGTTCTTTTGGTTCTTCGTTTGTTCTTCCTTGCGTTCCTTGGACCCGGCTAGCCCACGGGATAATCGCTACCCCCTTGCGGCGTCAGATATGCATCCTCGGCATGTGAAATTTAATTGCCTCGAGAAATGTTCTCGGGCTATTTAGGATTGCCTCGAGATACGTGTTTGGGCTATCCTGAGATTTGAGTTTGCCTCGAAATATGTATTTCTTGGTCCGCCTTGGGATATCTTTGGATATATATTTTCCATTTAAAAATATTTTGATTTCAGGGTATAAACTTCATTAAAATTGAAAACCATGAAATATTTCATTTTGGCCCTTCAAACATTTGTTTATTTATTTATCTTATATTTTTTTGATATAAACATTGGTTGTGGTTTATACATTCGACAAATTTCACCCCTATTTGGTTTTGTCAAAAGTAATTGTTTACACTGACCATATAACACTAAGATATATGTTAAACAAACTTGATGCTAAACCTTGGTTGATTCATTTGGAGTCTTTGCTCTTGCGGGAATTAGACTTGGAAATCAAGGATAAACGTGGATCTGGAAATATAGTGGTTGATCATCTATGTAGACTAGAAGGATCCAATTACACCGAGAATGAGAAGGGAGATGTTAATGATGCATTCCCTGACAAGCAGTTATACCTAACGGAAAACACCGAGGAGGACGGAATTCAGTAATTTACAGACTATGCAAACTATCTTGTGGGTCGTAATTTCTAATAGAACTGTCAACCAGAGAAAGAAAGAAGTTTTTCAACGATCTGCGGCACTACGTTTGGAAAGACCTGTACCTATACATAATTTGTGAAGACCAAGTGGTTAGAAGGTGTGTATCTCAAATGGAAGGATGGTAGATAATTTGTGAGTTCGACTAGTGCTGTTGAGATTGGGTGTTCTGGGACTAGAGTGTGATTGATATAGTCACTTTGATATGCCAGTCATATTATGATTACTCGTGTTTCTGAAATAAAAATGCTGAAATTCAGTAGCATCTTATCCGGATTATCTTTGACTGGCATTAGACTTTCTGATCTGCTTGATATGCGCACAGAACATCATGATCATTGTTCTGTTATATATATATATATATATATATATATATATATGATACTTATGTTATTTTTTTTCTGTATTTATCCCTAGTGTGATGTTTGTCTCTCATTGGGCTAGTTTTAGCTCACTGGCTCTCACTATTTAGAGTGTAATACCACGATCAAAGCGGGATAGCCAATCTAGTTGACTTGGAGTGGTATGGACCCGAAGATCGATGTGGCGGTTTATAGTTTAGGCTTTGGAGGTCTAAAGTAGGTCATTGTAGAAATATTTAATGAGTTATTTTGGGGGACTAAGATTTTATTTTGTATTTGATTTGAATAGCAGATTTGAATAATATCAGGAGTTGGTTCCTTTTATCAATTAATAATATTGGTTATTTTTTATTCCATGCCTTGTGTACTTAAGGGGACAACCCTATAAGTACTCGGCATTTGTCCCGTATCCGGACCAAGGCTGGTTCGGGACGTGACAAACACAACAGGCATGATTGGTAACAGACACAGGATGATGCTCTCTGGCCATACACAACTGCTTATAAAACCCCCATCAGAAGCACCCCATGCCGATTAGTCTATGGCAAGGTATGTCATCTGCCAGTAGAATTGGAACATCGAGCATATTGGGCTACAAAATTCTTGAACTTCAACCTCGAATGAGTTGGTAGCAGAAATTTCAGCTCGCTTGAATTAGAAGAAAGCGGCGAGAGCAGCTTATGAGAGCGTCAATCTATACAAAGAAGCGAGTCAAGCGATTTCATGATCACAAAGCATAAAGAAGAGTGCGCAATTCGGGTAGGTGATCAAGTTTTACATTTCAACTCATGGTTACGATTATTCCGGGGAAAACTCAAGTCAAAATAGTAGGGACCCTTCACGTAGCATAAGTCTAAGCCTCATGGAGCAATTGAAATCACACACATCCAACTAAGAGGTGCACAAGGTAAGCGAGGCTGATGATTAAAGCAGTACATAGTAGGCGACATACCCTTCAGTAATGAAGAAGAGAAGCTCTACCTATTCGTGCCTCACCGAAACCAACAGGTATGTTAAGCTAGTGACATTAAACAAGCGCTTTTTGGGAGGCAACCCAAGTTAGGTCAATTTCTAGTCATCATCCTGTCTTAGTAGAGAATAAAAGCGTGGTAAAATTTTCAAATATGATGGTACTCTCAATAATTTTGCCTCCCTACGGACTTAAAGATTAATTCTTTGTGTTAGGAGTCACTGACACACAAGTTCTAGGGAGTTAAGTGAAAGAAGGACCAATCTGACAAGGCAGGTGATGTGCCGCGGACTTAGTTGAATTATGCTGTTTGTAAATCTTTGAAGAGAGTGCATCTCTTTGGATTTCCCTTCTCACAAAAATAACTATTAGCTTACGCGGACGTGCAAAGGGATTCTGCAGGCGTGCAAAGCGGGGTGACGAACTCAACCTCTCAGTGCATGCGGATGTCGCATGCCCGATGCATCTCACGGGAAATTTAAGACACATGGTTGTGAATTATGCAGCGGTAGGTGTAAGGCATTTACTGCGGGCATCTGGTGAGGCGTGAAACTAGGGAGGCACACAAGGCGTCTTCAACCCTGTTCTACACAAAATCAGATTCCTACTTCATGTTAGCATCAAATCTACTTAAGTGGGTATCAAACTTCACTCGTATAAAACTTGAAGGGCTAATAGAATCAAGCAACATGCCCTAAGCGTAGACTAGCTCCAGTCCCTATCGACCCTCGCCATATCCAATAGAAGGCAACCGGCTGCTTAATCAACAACAAGGAAAAGATAGTAGGAAGAAAACCTCCACCTTCATCAACTAAAATCACCGACCCACAGCGAAAGATACGCTCGATTATAGCAAAGAAGTTTCGGGGAGTTTCAAACCATCGATTGGAAGGTTATCGTAGAAATAGGTCCTGTTGGCGAGGTCCAACAGCTGCTAACCACATGAGGATGGCACCTCACCTATCAATAGGCGAGACTTCATATAAGGATCTCAATTTGGAGGTACTATCGACACTCACATTTATAAAAGGAGCAAGTTCTTGGAATGAACGAGACAAAATTGAGTTTTAGATAAGAGGGACTTACATACAGATGAATTACATAGAGTTTGCTATTCACCTTGGCATGTATGATCTGGATTTTACCGAAACACCTGAATACGAACTGTTAAGGGAACCTGAGACCCGATGCTTTGCACACAAGAAGCATCTTGGAGGAGGCTCAACTGCTTGACCCATACTCCCGATCTACAAGTATCAAGGCATCTTAGAGTTGTGATAACTGCACTCGAGATACATCCATGCCATCCTCGGTCATTCTATCATAGGGAGAGGAAATAGCCGCGGGGGTAGTGAGCAACAAGGACTTTCTATTCTTCTTGAGCATGGTGGGCCGAGTTCAATTTGTACTTAGGATGGAGTGGTGGCCCAATTTCTCCTTCACCAAGGAACGGACCCCAGAGTAGGAGTAATCTTCGCTAGACCATATATCACGAAACTAGGAAAAGGGATACAAATTCTATCTGAGGCATCAATTAGAAAGAAGACAATTGTCGATAGGACAACACTGATCACCATTGACACATTGAGGTGCGATGGGCATCTTTGTGATCCGCCGCGGACCTCTCGGGGTGTCGGATACGACCTCGGCCCAGCTTGAGCCCTCGGTACCAGCGGGCGGCTTTCGAGCACTTAAGATGTGACAGCGATAGGACCTAGTACCTCATCTTCACCAGCAGCACCAGCACTAACCCCGGCGGACAAGGATGCTCTCCTTCTCTGGCTGGTGAATGCTAACCAACTCTCACTAGATTACTATTGCATCGTATATCCACCCCCACCACTACCATTTCGGACCATAGTAGATGTAGGGTTGGCATCGAGAGCGATGCTACGGGGAGGGAACTCCTCGGATGACACCCGACAACTTACCGAGGAGGAGGGTGACTTCGTCATCTGCGCATCATCTTCATTTTTATTTATTTTTATTTATTTACCAATTTTGTTTTCTTTTTACTTTTGGAGTCGATTGATTTTACATAAAAGGGTTTAATCTTTCTATAGGTTATGGAGCTTCACTTTCCTTTTTTATACCTTTAATGTTCTCAAGAAAAGTTGAAAATCACACTTAACGAGGAAGAAAGAAGTTCCTAAAGCTGGTTGTTCCTTGTCTTTTTGTAATCATTAAAGCTCTTTCCTTGATTTGAAAGCTTGATGAAAATCGAAGTAGTATATCATTAAGAAAGGTGATCCTATTGTTGAGCGTTATCTCTCGGCTTCATATATGAGGCCAGGGCATGGTAGGCTTAATGGAATTTGGGGTATATATACTATGCTTAGGTGGCTAGGGTTTGTAAGTCATTGAGAGATATTGTATCCTATTGACTCTAGATCGTGAGTTCTCCTTGTTGTGGGTGAGAGAGAGCTTTGAATCCATGATTTCCCTATCCGGAGAAGCGGCTTGAGTCCTACTCTAATTATTATTATAGGTAGGATTGGTTTAAAGATAGATGTTTAAGTCCTATTCAAATCAAAATTGGTGTTGTCTCTAGATGGCTATAAATAAGGCTCTAGTATATTGGGAAAACAACCTTGGATCTTATACCACACATTGATTATAGTGGATTGATCCTCCGTGGAGTGAAGTTCATCGGTGATGGTGGTGCTCGCTACTAGCCCCGATGGCTCCCAGGTCACTACTGTCTGTAAATGTATGCAATTTGATGAACCACGTAAATCTTTTTGGCTATACACAATTTCCTGGAATTATTTGATTTACTTTTATTTCCTTATTGCATATTAGTGTTAGGTAAATTAGAGATTGGTTAATTACATATTTCAAGGTAATAGCTTGTTCTTGCTCATTTGTTTTTCACAATCCTATTTGTAGAACAAAATTGTTGAGGAAACTTGTGGTTTTTTGCACTACACCTATAGCTCTTTATAGTTTTCAGCTGCCTCAACTGAAGATGATTACTTGTAGTGGAAGTATTTCAAAACCATGTAATAATATGGTGATTTTACATTCCTAATGCTCCAAGCGTTAGACATACATTCTCTTAAGATGAAGTTATAAAAGCATTGTCTAATGGCGGCCGTTAATGAAGAATGATTTGCAAAGGGATTTTTCTTCCCTATTTGGAATTTAGTAAATACAAACCGACCCACTAGATTCCAGGAATGATTGAATCCAAAGCATTGACTTAATCCACGAAGGCACGCCTTACCATGAGTTCACCTCCTAGATCATCTCGATGAGTTTGTAGGACACATCAAGTCCGCTTTGTCATGGAGATCAATCTAGACATGGCCGGTTTCTTCCGCCTGAGGGTCATAGGGTCTTGATAGTATCACCATGAAAACCTTGACATTCGCTGAGCGCATGCGTCGTTCAAGAGCTACCTCATTTTCCGGTATTGCCTATTTTTATAGTCCCTAGGGAGGACAATCTTACGAGTACTGTACCAATCTTTGTAGCAAAGGAAGGCGGTCCCGCATAAAGCTTGTGAAAGAGGCGATCAAGTGTTCACTTCCCCGGCCGTCAGTTATGATAGGTGTGATTTAACAGGGGAAGACGTAAAGGTTACTTGCCCCCTAAATACGCCTGCCTAACCCTAGAGGACCCACGTCTTGCTTCCACGCCGCTTTTATCTAAGGGAGAGAGATCTCTTATTGCTCTTGCATTTGTTTCATCATTCCGCCACCGACGATTCATGTAATTATGGCTTCTTCGGTTTCTGATAGATAGGCGGGTAATGTATCAACTTGTGTTAGTAGTGTTTCTTTTGCCTCCCATCCAGAGATTAGGAAACTTTACTGCATTCCCTCTACCTTAGCCCTTAGGGTGCCTTTTTCATATTAACGGGCTGCCACCCCTTAATGGGAGAGATTGGTGTGTATGTAGAGTTCTTCAAATCTGGCTTGCTCTCCTGATTCATCCTTTCTTCCAGGAAGTTTGGAGGTATCACACGGTTTGTCCTTCCCAGATTCATCCTAACGATAGGAGGATCCTCTATGGGTTTCTGTCTGTCTTAATCGCTCAAAGATTGCCCCTTCCCTTTGTTAGTTTAGGCTCCTTTTCTCTCTGAATAAGAATTCAAAGTCCGGAGACTGGTTGCTCTTTGGTGCCCGTCGCGGTAGGTCATTCTTAGGTCCAACTCCATTCCATGTTCATAATTGGAAATCTCGATTCTTTTTTGTCTCTACCGAGGGTTAGTGAGATTTCTCGATCTCTTAAAGGACTCCTTGTCTGGCTTCAGTTCCCTCGAAGCATAAGTCAGCCGAAGAATTGAATCACTTGGATGAGCTTCAAGAAGTGGAGACGCACGACCTTTCGCCACCATTATCTGATGTACTCCTCCGAGAGGGGGGAATTGTCGGAGAAGGTATGGTCGGCAACCTTTATGGTTTAAGAATAGGGTCACCAATTACTATTGCCTGACTTTCTTTTCTTCTTCTGATTTTGAGATGCCTACCAAGGAGGAAGTACGAAGGTAGATGGCGAAGAAACTGGCGACACTTGTTCTAGTGATCTTTGGTCGGATTCTGTTGCGAGGCCTCTTCATGAACCTCCTCGTTTTGCATTCTTTGATGCCTTGTATGTAGGCTCCGAGCTTCATGTTGTAATTCTACATTCCGTTTAAACTGTAAAGGAATATACCTCTTTTTTCCCTGCCTTTCTATATCTTTCGCCTACATGTCTGGCTATCATGCAATCCCCTCCTCTCTCTCTTCTTTTTTTTCCTTATCGTTTGTAGCGATTGGGGTGGCCTGTCGATAGGTCGTCGTACTAATTCTTATTTGGGCGGTTATTTATGCATCCCTTATTAATACACCTCTTCCCAAAAGGATGGCTGCCTTGACGAACCCAAGATTGTCTTGGGACTTGCGGCATTACACCACACTTTTCTATGCGCGTATCTTTCTAGGGCGATTTCGTCAAGAGTAATGATGGTGGTTACTTCGGGAGTAACCTTTTTCTCAATGACTAAGTGTCCTTTATCTGGGGCGTCTCCCTTCGAGAAACAAACTTAACTGTTTGGCTCCCTTAGTGACGTTTGAACGTTCTCCCCGCTCTTACATTCTTACAAATCAATCCTTGCTGGTGTCTTCATCCCCGTACTTCTTCCTCTCTTCCATGTTGAGTTCTCCAAGTTCTTCTCAGTAGATGAACACTACAAAGCTCAAGCGCATCCTAAGAGACTTCTTCAACTGCCCCGCCTTCCCGACTATTACCCTTGAAAAGCGGAGACAAATGTTGGAGCATTGGGGTGGACCGTCTGGTGTCCATACTCTCTCTGACTCCTCTTTAGAGCCTGGAACTCTCCGGAGCCGATTTCGCTTCCCCCTTCTTCGATTGTCGAGGTGCCGCGTCCGATTAGTCTGGCGGATCGCTTCCCTAGGAGCGACAGTTCCACGGTCGAAGGGACGGGTCTCCTCTTGAGGGCTCTGCCATGGATGTGGAGGCGCTATGTTCCGTCCTTTTGGATGCTGGCATCAAGAAGCTAAGCTGGCTCAGCCGAGACGGGCTGGCGTCCGAATTGTGCCTCGTAGGGTTCTGGTTAAGCTTCCAGCATCTTGTCATTCTGGTTACCTTTGTACTAACCTTGCCAACGTCTTTTCTCATAGGTCGTGCTTCTGATGGGAATATTAGACTCTCATCTTCGGGAGTACGGGACAGGAGCTCTCCTTTAGATGATCGCCAACACTCGAGCTAGTCTAGAGAAAACTCAAGTGGAGGTGCTATGACTAAAAGACGAGCTTTCCAACGCGACTAGATGATCCATCAATTGGAGGAGACATCATTTCGTTATAGCTGGAGGTAGCCACGAAGAATAAGGAGAGGCTTAGGAACGAGCTTGCCACCCATTAGGCAACCCTAACATTGGCTCAAGCGGAGAGGGAGAACAAGTTGGGCTGCTGGTGTCATGGCTATCTTGGAGGAGGAGGTTGAGCAATTTCGAGAGTCGGCGGAGCACATGCTTCTGCTTCATTGGGAGGTCACCTACGCGTTGGAAGAGTTCAGGGCTTCTTCGGAGTTCTCAGACTTACTCTACCAAGAAGCCCATAAGGGCGTTGAGGAAGGGTTTTTCCTTATACCTTGGTATTCCTCAGAGCCACCCTGACTTGAACCGTGCTACCATGGACTTTCAGGATGCAATCGAGCTCCTTTATCCATCGCCTCCCCGCCGTTGACTAAAGACTTATACCGCCACCTTTTTCTTTTGTTTTGTAATGGTGTGCCTCATTTGCTCTCTATCAGTGTGTATTGGTCTTTTTAACCTTCCTTCAATAGAGACTTCTTTTTTCCTCTTCTTCTTTAATGGAATGATGATTGTCCCGCCTTGGTTTATCATGCGGTTTTGTCCAAAAAACCTCTTGCATTCCCCGATCATTGTGTGTTTGGGTAGAGAGCTCCGTTCTCAAGTACATCACTTCATCCATCCCTCGAGAAGGGGAAGCCGGAGGGGTTCACCTCGAATTGCTCCCCGGAAGGCTCACGACACTCTCCTCTTAAATAGTTTGGCCGCTGGAGTTGAGAGAGAGAACCATCCTTCAAAAGCGGGGGGCACGATTTATCCTCCTACTTTTCTGGCCGTGGAATGCCTATTCTTTGGGCAATGGTCCCAAAAGTTAAATAGGGCCTCACATTCTTTATGAATCATCCTTTCATTATTTACGGGGGATCATCTTCAGATGGCGGCTCAAGGGCTCACTCATCTGAGAGGCGCGAGTCATCCTTTCGTTTCGGAGAAAAAAATGGGGAGCTATTCCTCTTGAAATTCTTATGACTTCTAAGGGTCTGCTTAGCATGGCGGGTTAGACTCTCGCTCCCGGTAGGTGAGTTATTTTAACCAATCAGCAAGCGACTTGGGGGTTGCGCCCCCCCTCCCGTCCCACCCCAAAGAAAAGAGAGAGTGAGGAGGAGATGAGTCTTTCCTTCATTCCTCAGAAGAGAAAGGGCAGCCTTTCATATTGGAGCCACAACTTTGAGGGGCTCGCGTTTAGTCAAAGATGCAGAGTCACCCTCCGCCCGGGCAAATAAGTAGATCTTTAGCGGATGGTTCTAGCAAGGACCCACCCCTTGTTAGGGGTGCGAGTTCATCCTCCCATCCTTATGAATAGGGAACCAATCCTCTAGGTAGGCATGACTTTAAGGGCCTCACGCCACTTTGGAGGGCGCAAGTAAGTCATCCCAGCTCGATGGGTAGTCATCTTCATCAGGTGACTCACAGGGGCTCGCCCATCGTCAAGGTGCAAGTCATCCTCCCGTTCTTTTGAATGGGGAGCCAATCCTCTAGAGAAAGAAAACCTGTTCGAGTTCTCTTACATACTCGACCCACGAGGGGACTTCCACGAGCGTTAGGATGGCTCAACCCTCTTTGAGCGCCTAGCAAGAGCCTTTAGATAGCTCAGCCCTCTCCGAGGGACTTTTACAAGCATTGAGATGGCTCGACCCTTTTCGAGGAACTTTCACAAGTGTTGAGATTGCTCAACCCTTTATGAGGGACTTTTTCAAGCAATTAGATCGCTTGACCCTTTCTAAGGGGCTTTTACAAGCATTGAGATAGCTCGGCCCTTTCCAAGGGACTTTCAAGAGTGTTGAGATAGCTTGGCCCTTTCTTAGGAACTTTTATGAGCGTTATGATAGTCGGGCCCTTTATGAGGGACTTTTACAAGCGTTGAGATAACTTGAGAGGCAATGCTATCACTGTTCAAAAGGAAATACTTCATTGTACTTGTGGATCGTAGAACAATTATAGTCTACTAATAGAAACATCTAAGATGTTTACCGTTGAAGGGCCTATTGAGTCTCCAGCACTCCATGTCGGTTAATTGGTACGTGCCAAGGACCCCCTTCTCCTCGACGACGTATGGGGCCTCCTGGTAGGCTTGAAGCTTTCCTAGCGGCGACATTCTTTTCCCTTGAACATGTTCCATCATAACACAAAATTTCCTGACTGGAATGCAACTCAGCGTGCTTTTGCATCATGACCCAAAATACACAAGATTTTGATGCTTGCCCGCTCTCCCCTCTCTTCCAAGTGGTCAAGCTCAGCCCTAAGATATTCTTCATTCATGGTCTGGTTGAACAATGCGGTCTGATAGGTCGCCTTCTTAATTTTGGTGGGGATGACGGCTTTTGCTCCATACGTCAAACTAAAGCGGGTTTCATAGGTGGGTGTGCGGCTCATAGTCCTGTACGCCCGTAGGCAACTCGAAAGCTCGTCAACCTAATTGGACATGGCTTGGTGGACTCGGGTCTTTAGGCTTTGCAAGCTGGCACTATAGGTGACCTCAACTTGTCCATTCGCCCGAGGGTACATCACAAACATCAACCTTGCCACTATCATTAGGCCATCACAAAATTTTCTAAATTTGGTGTTATCGAATTATCGATCATTGTCTGTGATGAAGGCTACTAGCACGCCAAACCTACAGATGACGAATTTCCAGATAAAGTTCGGATATGCTTGCTCGGTGATACCCTTCAGAGTCCCAGATTTGTTCCATGCACTTAAGAGTCATCGGGAAAGCTTGACCGCGAGGACTTTATCGTAGCTTTGTATAGCGACATCTTGGCCTTGAATGTCGTTATATCAATTAAAATGCGGTCCGCGCGCAGTTATGACATGTCTATCGAAGCCATGTGGGACCTACTAGGCAGGGTAACTACCAAAATGCTGGGGACAAAGGGTGACCCCGATAGGGGTATGTACTTGGGTTTTCTCTTTGCAAAGTGGGGCGTTGCTCCGCAGCAAGGTTGGGGTGACTCTCACAAAAGAAATCGAGACCAAGGGGACTTCGGTGCATAATGAGACGCCTTGATGCTCTCCTTATCCACGTGAAGCGGCGCCGGGTTTTGATTAGGTGGACCTCTTTCAAGACCCGAAAGTGACTTCGAGGATGTATTCCTTATATTGCTCACGAGGTCGACGGGCCCGATCTTTCTCTTGTAAGGCTTTGGTGGCCGTACTTCAAAATTTTTTTGGAGCTATTGGATCTACGTGTCTCTCCGGTCCTCCGCTAGAGATGCTGGGGCTTCTTGGAGGATGGCGGTGAATGCAGAAAGCTGGGTAGAGCACCGTGTATGCATTAGCCGCCTACGGGACTCCTTTGTATGGTTCTTCTTGCCTCTCTAGTTGTGGTCGGTACGCAAGGCTTTTTTGCTCATGTCTCCATGGGCGGCCTTAAAAGCTGTTGATGCTCCTAAACCGGGGGTCCTCGAGATACACACTCAGATGAGATCAACTTTGAGTTACTTGTGAGGGGCTGGAATTCGAGAAACACTGACCTTCACCTTGGAAGTGTTGAGAAATTAGGGACTGACGAAAGTGTAGGCCGTAGAGTGAACCTCAGTGTGACTCAAAGCAAGAGGCGCCGAGTAGAATCGCAATGGTCCTCCTTTTTCGTATGAGAGGTATCACAGGGTTTTCACCTACAGGCTCTCCGGCGCATCCAACAAGATAATCTGAAGGAGGGGCGGGCCGGAAACCAGCAGAGGATAGGTGAAGGAAAGAAGAGAGAAAGAGATCGGTCGCCCGGTTCGAATGGGAGTTGAGAGTAGTTGATGGTCTCCCCTAGCCAAAAAGGGGAGCCAGGGTTGGAAAAGAATGAATCCCCCTACCTTCTCCTATAGCCGTCCACACCCTGGTCGATGGCATAAAGGTTGTCCCCTCTCACGCCCTAGCAGGCACCTGCCCCCCTGTAGATAGATAGTGGAGGGCATCTTTTGATACTTGTGCGCTCACCTCGGCACAATCGCAGAGCATCTTTTTCCATATGGTATAGAAGGGGCGGCCAGGTTTCTAACATCACCCCTGATATCCGAGTAGCTGCTCGTTACTCTGTGAACAACCGGTGGAGAACATTCTCTGATACTGGAGTGCCCATCCTTCGTACGATCACAGGGGGTCTGCTTCCACGCAACTCACCCATGGGGAACAAGGACTGTCAACCCCTTGACGTGTGCACCTCTAGCTAGGCTACGGGTAGAGGGCCGAAGCCTCCCGGACTTTGCCACGTGTATGGCTGGGATTTTTCCGCATAACAATGATGAAGATGATAATGATAATGATGATAATAAAATAGTAACAAATAATTAAATAAAATGAATGTGCAGGTATAAATAAGTAATTGAGGTTGTGAATGCTAAATTTTAACATACTTTCAAATTGACGAAATACCCTTAAGTACCACCTTTACTTATACTAAGCTCTCCTTAATTAACGGCCAGGACTATGTCTAAGGTAATTAATAATAGAGGCTTGTTTTATTAGAAATGGAAGAACTAACAAAATTAAAAAAAATAATATGTGTGCTTCAATAAATCGCTTGGTGTCTCACTCTTTCAAAACCATAATGCTATATATTTCCGATCCCACAAGTCACACATGTAAGCTAAGGTCAAAACACATAATTCTTATTTATCCTCTTTCCCATTGTCACTAATGTAATCTACTAGCCTTCAAACAAGAAACACAATCTAAGTATATGCTAACAACTTAGAATTTTATTATTAGCTAGCTTTTATATTTTATTGATATAGAGAAATAATGTAGTCACTCAAGAAGAATTTAGAAGGTCATTTTCATAATATATATTTTTTAAAAAAATATTATTATTAGCCCCATGGTCATTTTAAAATGACCATGGGGTCGTCTAGTCATCATCCAAGGGGTTGAATAGATGATGACTAGGATAAAAAATAATATTTAAGTAATATTAAAATATTAATTAAAAAGACATAATATTTTATAATTAACTTCCATTTTCCAGGGATAGGCATGGTTGCACTAACGAACCTAAAAAGAAGAAAAACAAAGAAGTGAATTTTCATTATTTTCTTTTTTCTTCACCTAATACATTGGCTAACGATTAATTTGGGTAGTAGATTGTGATACTAAATAATCTAAATATGATAATTATTTTTATATATTTTGAATGTCAAACTTCACTTCAAGAGCTTGGGCAATAGTGGAGGGTTACACGTGGTAATTTATAATTTTTTCTGTTATTGGGGAAAATCAGGTCATACATGTGGTATGATATGTTGGAACAAGAACGACAAGGTCACACACCAGGACGATCCACTCCCGTAGGGCCACATGGAGATTCCCCACTACCAATCTGCAAAAGGGCGCGCACAACGTTGGTATCAGCGACAACGCCTGATAAAGACACACCCCCACACTGAGAGAGCAAATGGTCAGGTTCCGGGGAAAGCATGCTCCTGTACGATCGATCCCGCACAGGTGTCAGGGGCAACACCCCACAGTTAACCGTCTGATGGTGACTCATGAGACATAAATAGGGAATAAAAGAGAAAGAAAGGGATCTTTTTCTGGTCTCCCAGGCACTAGACTCATTTTCAACCTTGAGACCTTTCTCAAGTACCCTGCAACCTTACTTCTCTTACAACTTCTCACCCACTTCCTTCATTTATACTCAATTGACTTGAGCACTAGAGGGTCCGAGGAGAAGCCCCTGGACTTCCCTTGCGGAAAAAGAGCCTTGACCGGGTGTCTCGCCTTCTCCTAAGGCGGCACGGTTGTCATTAACCTCTTGAAGTCCCAGATCCAACACTCTCATTTCTCATCTTCCTTGTTGGTCTCTGAGTGGAGTGTGAATCTTGAGGTCAACAATTTCTAATCACTTCATTTTTTGGCTACGTAACTTCATCTTTTTTTAACAAGAGTAAAATTATGATTTCTAAATTTTTTTAGTTGTTAAAATATTATTTTGATTATTCTTCTGCAAATACTCACATTGTTTGACAAGGGATATCCTCGTTTTATTTATATTTTTTTTAAACCAAACAAACATCCTTACTATCCACAAGTGGAGTAAAATTAACAATTTAATACTTTTCTAAACACAAACTAAAATTTAATTTATCTTAAACAAAAATCACAAAACTTTAAAATTTCATCATATTTTATATATGATTTTATTCTTTATACACTATCGTTGTATAGCATTGCATGTCTGTAATTTTTGTCTTTCTATAACTGAAAACTTCCCAAATATTTTTTCTACATGCGCGGACATGAAAGATAAAGTAGGTAGGTGTAATATAGAAATTGACAGTATGAACTGAAATAATAAAGGCATGATATGCAAAATTGACTGTTCATAGTAAAGGATAATTAGATGTATGCTTTTATTGTCAATGATAGTCTTGTCCCTCTCCTAAGGCAAAACAATATAAGTATAAAAGAAAACAAACATAACAGAATTCAAGGAACATTGACATCATGTTCCACTTATATATTTCCAAATGTAAACATGGGTTTCGCATTGGGATGATATATATAGATTAAAGTTATGGACATAAGCAAATTTTGCAACTGTCACCTGCAGCTTGGTTGCAAGGTTGCACAGGTGTGCGTGTCTCGTGAACTTACAGTGGGAGCATCTAAGTGGTGAGAAAGCTGTGGAATTCAAACTCTTCTTTATCAGGTTTAATCTCTAAGTTAACTCTTCTAACACCAATGAAATAATTTTATTATTTATACAATAAGTCATCACATGTGTGTGATCATATAGATATAAAATAGATTGGATCATGTAGAGCTTAGAGTGGGGCTTTTATCTCCAGTGGGGTAAGTATGTTATGCCTGGAAATGTATATTATCTGTGAGTAATGATAGGAACTTATCCAACTCTATTAGTGAAGTGTAATTAATTCCATGAGATAATAGTACAGTATGAGATAAGTGGCTCTTAGTATTAGGGGTTGGCAAATCACTTAGGGTAAAAGTGTTTTGGTTGCAAAGATGAAAATAGGTGGTGAAAAAGAAAAATCTCCATTGAAAAAATTTTCCATCAAAATACCCATCTAAAGTGGGTTTGTGGATTTGTCATTATTTTCTAGCTAGAAAATCTTACATTTTCCATGGAAAAATTCATGATTTTGCTTGTTTGCCATAGATTAGCTTTTATTTTCCAATGGAAAATCTAACATTCTCCATGGAAAAAGCATATTTGTCAAGTTTGATCAGTTTTATTTTCCACTTTTAAAATTTTTTACTTTCTCCAATGAAAAAATAAAAACATATTTCGCCCAAATAAAAAAAAAAAAAAAAAGCATTCAAAAATAAAAAAAAACAACACCAGTAAACATCACCATCCACTCATTACCCAATAAAAAAGTATTCAAACATAAATAAAACACAGTCAAAATACACATATTTCAAATTGAATTTTGAAACTACTCGACAAAAAGCGGTTCACATATTTCCCCATCAATGAAGAAGTTTCCCACATATAAAAAGCTATTGAGTAACTAAGTATGTTCACATATAAAAAAGCAAGTTTACATAATTCAAAGTACACATTTCTTCCAATGAAGCAAAACCACAATCCGAGACATGGATCATTTGGCAAGTGAGCTTCAAGCACCATTGACCTGCAAGCACGTATGCAAAAATGCTTCATCATTAATCTCAAGGAAAAAATGACCACTCTTTCATCATCATGCACAAATACTTTACATGAGATCCATAACACTTGCCCACCATCCA
This sequence comes from Dioscorea zingiberensis, assembly GCA_026586065.1. NCBI lineage: Eukaryota > Viridiplantae > Streptophyta > Magnoliopsida > Dioscoreales > Dioscoreaceae > Dioscorea > Dioscorea zingiberensis. The sequence goes on from CM048824.1 coordinate 42,958,315, forward strand.
CAAGACTCCAATCCTCGGACTTTATCTAGGCCGGGCTTGCACATCTACACGATTTTGAGTTGCTTGCTCGCTTAACGTAGAATGTGGGACATTTCTTGCGCGCATTGAGTCATAATTTTGAGGTACGCAGCCAGCAAGATCATCCATAGGTTTCATTACTGCTACATTTCTAAAGCACCTCGGGCCTCCCTTGTAAAGTGCTTCCAACGGGCGATAATGGCCACGTGGCTTTCGAAAGTGAGAGTTGGGTGGGCTTCCCTCCAACTCATTTTCATCCCTCTAAACCGACTCTCTCACCGTTTGTTTGATCTTTGTTCTTCATTCATTTCTATAAAGTCATTCCCCATGATAGCTCGCTGACTTCCTCAAGCTGCAAAGGTGTCATTGCCGAAAATGTATAGCCAAGCTGCATAGTAGTGTAAGATCCATGATTTTAGGTTTATTTTTGTTTAGTTTTTATTTTTGGAGAATAGATGAGGTCTTGTTCTTGGCTCTTTAATTAGTTTGCTTCTTTGGTTAGTTGGTTAATAAACGCCAAGGAAAAGTGTTGTTGTAATTGAACTTTTACTTGGAATAAAAGTTTATGTTTTTATTATTGATCCCTTTGGGCATTTTGGGCCAATATGAAAAACTCATCGCGGATTAGAAACTATATGGTTGCTTAAGTGAAAAGAGAGAGTAAACATGATAAATAATACCCTAATTAGGGCTACAATTAGAATCATTAAGGGTCCAATAGTAATTTTCAAGGCAAAGGAATAAGGACTCAAAAGGATAATATAGTCTCTCTCCTCGGATCAGTGTGGACCTAGGTGTAAAATTAGAAGAGTCAAGGACCTAACGTAAAATTACATCTCTCTCACCTGTGGATCTCGCATGTAAAAAGCTTTATAAAAAGAAGCTGACATAATTACAAAAAGGCATTGGGAGACTCACCACTCTGATACTCTTATCGTATTGGAACTTCAAGTAGGGGATTAAAAAAGATCGCTTATAGATACTGGGCGTAGAAGTCTTCGAGGAGAGAGTGAAAAGGCAATCCGAACCGCTCTCGCTTGATCAATCAAGCAACGCGTGTGGGATATGAATCGTACCGCAGTGGGCAAACGCAGGACCATCCATCCATGGATGTTATTCAAGTTGCAGAGGCAGTAGAGGGGATAATCCAAACCGCTTTGATCTAAATTTCACCTAAGATAATCAAATTGAACGGTTTATCGCGGAACTATAGTTTAAGTTCGGGTGCACATATGGTATGAATCTCAGCCTCTTGTCTATTTTTTCCGGCCTTTTAAGGCCCACAATAATCACAATCGCTTGATCTAGGGAATCTATAAGTCGAGGCAATTCAATCAAACGTAACCATCCATATCAAATACAAAATGATCCCGGCGACGTATCATCTTCCTCGAAAGGCGTGGACGCATCCGGCAGGCATGATAACGCCAGTAAGCCACCGGCTGATGGCCATGTACACAACTCGACTCCCTTTATATAGAGCAGAAACTCGATAATGGCGAAAGGCAAGGCAAATAAATAACAAATACTGCCATCCCTCCACGCCCGCCACACCGCAAGATACGCCATCAAGGCTATCATTCAGTTTTCCGTGAGATAATTGGGAAAACAAAATTTAAAAAGGAGATAAACCTTATCAAAACGCTAAGTTAAACTTGAATTTCTATTCAAAACTCAATCGCGAAAGCACCTGATAAATAGTGAAGCTCTTCGTGAAACCCTAGTAAATCATCTAAATAAGTTTAACGTCCGCCACCTCTCGCCTCTCCTTCATCAACAACTTTCTCCTCGGCCTCGAGAGTCAAGAGTAAACAACAATTCACCAAGAAAGGATCACCTTCAATAAGCATCTCCTCGACGCCGCGTACCGAGAGCCCAGGGACCACTCTACGTGTCGCATACACCGCTGCAGACTCCGTAATGAACACCGCGACGCCACCGCGTATCCCGTGAGTTTCTCTCCTTTGTCCGATTGTTCACTAGCCGCCAAGGCTGGCAAGCATGCATCGTAGTGCTTGAAAGGCACCGGAGATAGAGAGGAAAAAGGGTTTTCTCTGATCCCCTATTCAGCCGGTGGCCGAGCCACGAGGAGCAGGGAGGTAGTCCTACCGGGAGATAATACCCGCAGTGAGGATGAGGAGCTTAATAAACAAAGCTCGCCTCGGAGTGAGCTCACTTGCTAAGCTAATCGTCCTCTGATGGCGGTTAAGACCCTGGGAAAGGCAAAAGCGGAACACCCACCACCGCCGCTGACCACCACCACAAGGCTACGGCGCCTACCTTTCCGACCATGAAATCTTTGTCCAAAGGTTGAATATGAATTTAACGGGTCGGGTTGGATATTAACATGTGTTTGAAGGGTTAAGGCGGGTTTTGTTTTATTGAAGTGTTTTCGCTCGAGTTAAGATGAGAATCTGATTGTGTTAGTTGATTTGTGAAATAATCGGATCCAATTCTTGTGAGCTTGAATTGGGTTGGATCCGGGCCATAGCTAGAACTAAACATGGTGTCTGATCACCATTAAGTCAAGTTGGGTCTATAGTTTAAAATAGGTGATTGAAGCTAATCAAGTTTGATTGTAGCTGTTGGAAGATTTGCATTGAGTCAAGTCTAGTTAAATCAAAGCTAGGGTCTAAATTGAACTAAGTTAGAATCTTGGGATCTTCAATCACATTAGAATAAATCTGTTAATTTGAGCTGGTTTGGTCAAACCGCTTATTCGGTTAAGAGATTGGGTCCGATCATGTATGAAACCAAGATTATCAAAAATATAGAGAGAAAAAGGGGTAGGGAAAGGGGATTGAACCAAGGACCTCCTACTTGGGCTTGGCGGCCTTAGGGCCCGCTCATTTTGGCCTCAGAATCGGGCCCAAGTGAGAATGGTAGTGTTTGGTATGGAGAGTCCCACTTCCCTCAACCTGCCATGAAGCCGGGAAGTGCCACTTTTGTGTTCATTTTGCAGACGTGAATAGGGGCACCCGAGCTGCAAAACTTCCCCCACTTTTTGTGTGTCATTTCAACCTAAGTGAGACTAATTTCTGGCCATTAACTTCCGTAGTGTGTTCATTTCTAACTAAAAGTGGTGGGAAGTCAAAAATCATTTAAATTCTCTTTATTTTACATTTTATTTTAATTATTCTCTCATTGATGAGTATATATTTAATTGTATATTAGGAAATATTTGGTTTCAAAAATTTTATTTTATTTTTAAAAATTAATTTAAATACATGTGGTGTAAAGTGGATCAAATTTATAGATTGCAAAAATAACATTATCTCATCTAATTTTTTTAATTTGCTTTAATCACAAAAATACTTCAACACATCAAGTATGACTTTTTGTGTAGCTTGTATCACAGCTTGGGTTGTGCCGCATAAATGAAAATGAAAAGGATATATAAAAATCCATTCTCCTACTGCAGATATGGATAATCGGGCTTATGTAAATGCAAGGCTTCTTTTAATTACCCGCTCGACAATAGCTATAGAAACATTTTGAAGTCCATACAAAGTAACGAAGTTTACATTAATAAAAAACAAAGTCAGCACACATGTCCTGCGAAGAAATAAACCAAGTCCATAAGCAAACTATGAAAGCAAGTCAATGAAAACCACAACTCAACATCACCTAGTCCATACAAACCATTAGAACAACTTAGTACACAAACTGGGCTAAAACTATAACATACTCAGTTCATACAAACCATGAAAACAACCTACAAAAGAAAAAAACCATAATGTCCACTTCATCATCCACCCATACAATTCCCCATTCTCTCAAGGCCTAGATGCTCTCTTCTCTCAAAGGGGCAAGAAACTCATCGGACAAAATATTCACATATAGACTCTTAAGGCCCCTCGTGTAGAAGTCCTCACGAGGTATGCTTTATCATTAAGCAGTTACATACAATGTATTCATGTCCCGGATACTGCGATAGGCCCCTACAAGGTGTGCTAGAGCATCAAATAATTTCTCCCTTCCAATTCCTCTTTTTAATCCTCCTTCAAATAACTACAAATTATTTGACCAATACCTTGAGCAATACTGGCCATTATAACATCCTCATTGCCGGTCCTTGATGCCCGAGAGGAGGCTTCTATCAAGCTAGATAATGCTTGTGGATGACCTGGTTGTTCTTCATGCTCATTGTTATCTATAGGATCCGATTCCATGTTATCATCTCCTTCAAAATGGTTTCCGGGAGCATCGGGTCCGGGACAACCAAATAAGTGGAAGATCGACCAAGAAATTCAATTCGTCAGCGTGATCGTCCGCCACAAAACCATTCGGGCACTTCATCAAACATTGGTATTGGTTTGTTCAGATAATCCTTCGCCATGATGATGCTGTCCCTATGAAAGATGTTGATAGTTAGATTAAGAAAAAAATTCACTTTATTAGATAGTCAACAAGGTAGCTTATATACCTGCACAAACGCCTCGCTGTGAGGGTTTCGGCCCCTCGAGGACCAAAGATCTTCTCTGTCATAATCATTCCAACCGCCGCCACTCGATCTATGATCTTCTTAATTTCATATCTTGTCTTTAGTGACCATCAACCGGGTACTCTTTCCACATTGTCGGCATTGACATTGGCCAATGGAAACCCAAATCATTGACCACTTTTGCAACTTCAACGAAGGCATGTCGTTTGAAGGACTTGTCAACCTTCAAAATTTCCACCTTCACCCATCTTAACAACGATATGGACCAAGACACCATCCATTCACTCCTGGAGAGTCCATCTCTTGTTTGGTGTTCCCTTGTGCTTGTGGCCCTATGTAAGAAGAATCGGGCTAGGTACCATCAACATTATCGAGGGTGCTTCACATCCTTATTGTGTTCCTACAACAAACTTGTAGTCAAGGTCTTAATTTCGTGAATCTTCTTCAAGATTTCCCTTGTCTCCTCAAAAGAATCAATATAAAAAAAAACAATGAAGTCAAATTATAGAGCACATCGCCTCTCAACAACTAATACACTCCCAAAATATAAAAAGCAAAACACACACAAGCGTGGTGTACAAATTTTTTAGCAAAGCATTAGCTTAGGTAAATAATAGATCATCCAAATCCTGTGCAAAACACGTATAAGGCAAAAGGATACAAAGCATGTATAAACCATGGAATTAAAATGCGCGTTGGATTAAAAGAAAAATAGCATTTCATAGAATACCTACCCAAAACCATTGGATGGGAATTCGTGGAATATGGCAAAGACCTACATACAAAGATGCTGCATCACCGCTAAGAGTAAGTGTACCCGTAAGGTGTTCATACGTGACTTATAAAGCTATATGTTTCCATACAAAATTATTATTTGATAGTTGATGAAAGCAAGCTAATGGAAAAAACCCAAACTTAAAAGTCCAAGAGATGAAAATGCTAGCAACTAATAAACATGATTTTTATCCAACTCTATCTTTCAACTCTACATAGTGATACCAAAGCACTACTTTCCAAAATCAAAGAAGAAACATTATGCTCTACATGAAAGTTAACAAATAATCTAATCGATACAACAATAAGTTGCATGCTATTGCCTAAGAAAACATCTATTCATCTCGGTAAGTTAAAAAAATCTCGGATAATAGTGGTCAAGGTCAATCAAGTGTGGAAGATCTTTCAAAATATAATATATTATTGGTAACATATACCCGTGAGGTAACAAGAGTGCCTCTATCCTATTTTTTATATTTATTATTAAGTTATCAACAATCCGGATAATAACAAATAAAACAAAAAAATTCTAATGACGTATAACCACATCGCTAACCGTAACAATAATAGCAAATGTGCAATCTATCAAAAAAAATAACATGCCAAACAAACTAAACCTCCTCGATCAACACCGAAATAGCATATATCAATCAAAAAGATAGAAAGCAAAAAGAGAAAAATGATATTAGACTCAAGGAATAATATTATGTCCTCCTGCAAATCACTGGTGTGTCCAAAATTACTAAATCAATGAAACCATGACCATGATAGAAAAAGTTACAAGCATTGAAAACCTTGTTTTTCTTTTAACAAATCGTGGAAGGGTTTATGGAGACAAAATGTTAAAGTTCATAAAAGCACATGTTGCAAAAACCTAAGACAATTTGAAAATCTATAAAGCGTGTTCTCCCGCGAGATGTAATCACTTCACATCGCTTTTGCTATTTTATCACGGAGTAGTTCCAACCTTGTCCAATGTCCCTTCGTTTCATGTAGATGTCATTGACTAGTCCCTCGGTCGTAACTTCTTCGGTAGGAACTTCTTTCATCCAAGAAAGTGTCACCCTGATCAATATCTTTTATGAAATTGTGCAACACGCAACAAGCTAAAGGACACAAGGTCCACTTGTGTAGGAAGTGGGTAGAATGGTCTCGAATCTAGAATCCTCGAACTTCACTCTTAAGAATTCTGGAAAGCTCTCTCTATCCTTGTTTTGAGTTGAGAATGTCGGAGACTTAAAAAGCTCATCAAGCATCTGCGTCCGTGCTTAACCCACTTGTTCCTTTAGATGTATACCTAATGCCTCGGGATAAGGGAGAGATGTCCCCGCTTGTTGTTGTGTAACCGGTATCAACGAGGTAATATTTACCTAACATTAATAATGGAGAAGTTATTAGCTTTAAACTCTAAACCGCAAAATTCGCAAAATGGACAATTTCGAAAAGTATGGAAATTAAACCCGGGGTACCAAGAGACCATACGCAGGTGGCGTGGACGGATAGCGATCTTTCAAAACTAGATAATCATTTGCTTGAGCCTCCACTCCTCAACCCAAATGAGGACATATACAAATTTTAGATCCGGGTCACATAAAGCGGCAAGTACTATTTTGTGCGGATCCCTTTGCATCCTAGGGGAATTTGCTTTGGAGAGCTTCGCTGTGCACCTCGTGCATCCATATTATATGGGTCCCATCAAGGAAACCAATGCAATCCCAAATAACAAAACCCCTGGCTAGACACTTAAACTAAAATGTTTCAAAAACTAAGGACACATAGTGGATAACACCTTCAGCGCAAGGAAACCAAAGTGTGGGTTAGACTCTACAACTTGATGAAAGTGAAACCTGGGTTGCTTCACACCACCCCTACTTTGAGATATAGCTCAGTAGCATTTTACAGATTGGAAAACACGGGCTCACCATAGCACCTCGACGACGTAATGAAATCAATTTTCATTGATCTATTCTTAGCGTGGTGCCCCACTATATGTACACATCGCCACTTGTTCCTTCAAATCCGACACGCCGGATAGTAATTATTTAAATGGCTACGCCCTCGTAGAATGGCATAAAGCAGTTCTTAGCAGCGTCCTTCCTCATTCTTATATATATTCGACACAATTATGCACTCCTCCATCCCACACTCGCAAATATATATTCTTATGGATATCTCTAGTCAAGGTTCAGCCCCTAATGCATGCCGCCTCTTTCTTCGCTTCATACACATAAGTATGGCAACATAAGTCACCACCACTGATATATTGATGCCTATACAACTTCATCCAAGTTACCCCTAGCCATCCTGGCTAAATTCATGTTACTGTGTTCACAAACATCATCAATATGTTCTTAATATTAATATGGCAATATTCATCTAAATCCCGACATCAATACCGTAAGCAATCTTTAACGAGCATACAAATTCATAACCATATGAATTCAACTTTTGTTGTTAATTTTAAAGGTTCCTATCAAATACATATTTCCAACATCATAAAACAACAGTGCAACATGGTGCAGTCAAAATTTTACAACCATTGCTTCAAAAGTAGCGTGCAAAAGTCAAAAGTTAGCAGGGTTCACAACAACCTGTCTATTAAAGTACATTTTGGAAAACCTAACAATTTTCGTTACATTCTACGCCGCACATCACGCCAATTGTAATCGCGCCCACACATCCTCCGTTTACCTTGTCACGGATTCTCAAACCTTGAGTAGTGGTCCCTCGCTCACGCAATATCATTAACATAATAATGTAATGACAACAAAGATCTCCACCGATATATTTGAGTTGATCATGACATCGTCTGCTATCCCTAGCTATCCTAGACATTAAACATTTATTTACAAGGAAGTCGACAAGAACATAATGGTAGCTTTAGAATCCTATTCATGCTATGTTAAGAAAGATATATAGCTATGTTAGCGGCAATATGGCCATAATAGAGGGACCATTTAGGAATTACACCCAAAAACCAAAAAAAAAAAAAAATTCCTATTAAGTGTAATGAAAATATTTTGTTAAATTTATCATCCTCCATGTGGCGACATGCGTGTGGCTCATCGCCCTGCTCTCTCCTCAACCAAGCCTCACGATGGGAGCGAAGCTCCGCGACCGACAATCTTCACCACCGCCTTAATTAACCGGGCTTGACAAAGAAGGAATAAGGGTTGATTCTCTATGTGTGTTTCGAGAGTATGGGCAAGTTCATGTCCAGGCAACTATGGCATTTGATCTCTAGGCCTCCGGGCACCCGTTCATTTGGGTGGTAAAAAGCTCCAGCGAGAGTAATCCAATGGTGGAAGGAGAGAAGGGTTTGGTTATCAATGGATAGGCTCCTTAGGTGTTGATACTAAGCCACACAGCGGTGGGAGGGTTCATGACGCACTGTAGCTGGAACTCGAGCTTGGAAGGTGTGACCATCGGCGTGCCGATGATCACATGGCCGTTGTTCGCCGAGCAGTTCTTCAATAAGGAGTTGATAGTGGATGTGTTGAGGATTGGCATGTTTGTTGGGTTTAAGCAGAGTTGCACTGAAATGAAGGAGAGGAGGGTGGTGAGAGGAGAGGAAATAGAGATGGTTGTGAAGAGGCGACACTCGGTATAAGCACCGACACTCGGGGAAGGGGCAGAGAGGGATGCAGTGCTGAAGAGTAAGGTGAAGAAGGCATTACACGGGCCGTTGAGGAGGGCGAAGGCCAGGAGGCGGTAAGTGGCGGCGATGAGGGAGGAGTGGGCTCGGGCGGTGTGTTTGGAGGGGATAAGGCTGAGGCGAAAGGAAGGGGAGGGGGAAGACGAGGGCAAGGGAGGAATCGGCGTGGGTACGGAGAGGAGAGAGGCGTGGACGTGGACGGATAGGAGAAAGGAGAGGTTTAGATTAATTTTATTTTCTTTATGATTTTAGGAATAAAAAATTTTGTTATATTCCATAAAAATAAGATTCATAAATTATATTTAATTCCTTAAGCTTGAAGGATGGAGAATTAAAAAGCTTTAAAAAGGGAATTAAATTAGATTTTAAGACCAATTAGGAATAATTGGGAGTTCAAGGACCTCTAAATAATTTTGTAAAGTATTAAGGACTAAAAGGAAATAGTCCCCTCTCTCAGAGAATGGACTAGAACGTGACCTAAAAGCATTCAGGGGACCCATGAATAATTTTTCGGAGAAAATCCTAATT
>CM048824.1:42967833-43209564 GCA_026586065.1 Dioscorea zingiberensis
TCAATAATTGTCACTCCCGAATTCGGATCCTGCATGCACGACACATGTAAGGCATTGTGTCGTACTCCAAGAAGAGTCAAGACTCCTCACTCGGATACAAGGCCTAGGTGAATCATATAAAGTATACATAGATGAACCAAGAAAAAGCATAAAATTTATCTTAAATAATAAATATAAGAGATTACAAATTTGAATTACAAAATTTTGTTTCAAACGCCTTACTTTGGTTGAGGCTCGAGAAAAGGGCCCATAATTAAAAATCTCAAGACACAAAGAAGTCAATTTAGGATCACTTAACCCCTGTAATGATATCCCCAAATCCCCCACGCAACCTCCCCAGTCCCAGCCATCTACTTTGGAGACCCGAAGAGAAGAGGAAAAAACAAGTAGAAATGAGCTTTAAAAGGAAAGCCTTGCATCAGTGGAATACAATGAAGACAATAATCGGGTCCCAACAAAAACACAAAAGCATATCATGGATATGGCTGGTTCAAACACACAAGGATAAACTCATCAAATTCTCAACCTATCCAAAGAACACAATAACACGACAAAAGTTCATTTATCGTACAACAAGGCGGCTAACACAAGGAAACTCCTAAGTCTTCTCCCCGGCAAACATTAGCATCACCGATCTCCAACCTCACCAAAACATACCCTCGTAGTCTCAGTGCTTTGCTGTACGTATGTACCCGGTCAACAAGTATCATCCTACCGATGGGGTGGATAGTCGAGTACCCTCTCTCGACAAGACTACAGATCTACCGTGGTGTCTCCTCCCCTTAACACCTCGCGACAAAGACGAATCGAGCCAGGGACTAACAAAACAAATCCTAATCTATTAAACATCCACCCTCGACGGAGCACAGGCTCACGTGGTTTCACGGCCATGTGTCTATCAATGGGTAGGCACGCTCAAGAATACAACAAACACAAGTGTAATACAAAATACGGGAAATAAGGATCCTACCTAAGCACAAGAACAAATAGATATATATGCCACAGAAAAAGTCGGAATCCATAGCAACAACGTAAAATAAGTCCAAGCATGGAAATAACAAATTCAACAACACTCAGAGAACGAATCCAATATGTATACATATGGAAAATAGTGAAGCAATGAAGCAAAGGAGGCGAAAGTACTTACTTGAAATCAAGAATCATTGACTATAAGGGAGAGAGAATGAAAGTACTAACTTCTACAAACAAGAAATCAAGAATCACAACTATAAGGGAGAGAGTCAAGCGGTAATTTTACCCTATAAAGGACGTGCCTTGAATTATGTAAGACTCCCTCCGGGGTGTCTCCACACTCTCACGCCGCTGATATCTCTTAGGAAATCCCTCACCCTAATTGTATCCCCAATCCTCTCATCGTATCTCCTTTTATATAGATGGGAGTATCCTAGTCTTACTCAAATTTTAAATTCGAGATAGAGATAAATCTTAAATAGTTTGTATTTATCTCTATGGGATAAATCTTCATCTGATTCGAGTTCAAAAATTAAATGAAATCTATATTCGACATAAAGATCGACTATTAAGAATGAATTATAATTTTCTCCAAGAGATAAGTTCTTAATTCAACTCCATTATTGTTTTACAATCAATTTACAATCCCTATTGTAACTTATTTCTACTAGAGATAATCCCTATTTAACTCAAATACCGATTCTACTCATATTGTAATTCATATTTGGGGATACAAAAAATTTATAGTTCTTTATTTTATCTCGTGATCAATCTCTACAAGCATTAACTCAAGTCGGATGGTATGGATGAATTAGACCACACATGAAATCCTCTTTTGTATCTCAACCCTTATCTTGATTTAAAATTAGTCCCGAAGTTCTCGCGACTTAACTAGCTTACAACATAACTAGGAGACATTTTGTGAAATTTAAATAATTTTATAAATTATTTCCAGATTTTACAACAATAATCTTGTCCCTTCCTCAAAGCAAACAATATAAGTTTAAAAGAAAAACAAACATGAAAACTTCTAAGTAGAATGAAATATATATATATATATATATATATATGCTAATGATAATACATCAGCTTCTGCCTAGTATTGTCACGCCTACTTGGATTCCGTGCCTTAGGCAGTATCGTAATTCTACCTATACCCAAGTAGAGAGATCCTCACTGGATATAAGTCCTAAGGTTATTCAAAAACACACAAATGTATAACATATAGCGGAAACATAAAAATTATTATAGCTAATCGAGTTTTACAACGGAAATAACAATAAAATAAGGGCTTAGTGTCACCCTACATAAGGCAAGGGCCTATATGGGTCCTACAAGTAATACCATCACAAAATAATAAGCATATGAGGTTCTCCAAACTCAAGCAATGAAGTCCCTAAATCACTGCGACAAATGCACTGAGTCTCTGAGTCACTTACCCTTTAGGACCTGGAGAGAAAAGGGAAACAAGTGGGAAATTCCAGCTTTTGAAAGGATGTACTCAATAAGTAGCCCCAATGTGGAATACAAATGAAGTCAATCAAGAAACAGCGGCTTGAAACGAATCACAAAACATATCAAGTGCAAGACCAAGCCAACACACACAAGGACTCCACTTATCACCTATCCAACGACACAACCACACATCAAGGAGTTCAATCAAAATAAGAACTTTCGAAGTCTTCTTCCCCCAAGGCCTCGACCTCGACCAATCGAATGCAAACTTAGTCAAATAGAATTCCTCGAAGTCCGGTAGCTCTTCTTCATGTACGCATAAGACAAGTTTACGTGACATCCCACTCGACCGGTAGAAAGTCAAGGTATCTCCCCGACAGAGACTACAGATCTACCGTGAAAGTGTCTTCCTCCGACGCCCGCGACAAAACCGCGACCGAGCGGGAGAATCCACAAAACAAGAAGAACTCGACATACATACTGGATAGAGTACATGTGCTCACTTGTTAATAATGATGAACGCGCTTCGACCTCTACGATAAGTATGTTCACCCATTACAAGAAGGCCCAACAATGCTAACACATCAATCATGCATACACTATCCGGCAGAATTTCAAATAAAGTAGGAGAACAAATACATGTATGCAAAACTCAAGCAATAGTATACCTAATAATGACAACATAAATACGTGTCAATAAAACAATCAAACACTTCTAGCAAAATCAAGAATACAAAGCCAATAAACCAAAAATCGGTGGGAACTAGTCACATAAATTCTACATCAATTAACAATGTCCGGAATACCACTCTGAATTCTCTCTTGATGCGTCTCTATGTCTAAATCACGGTAGTAAAGCCTACATCAGAATGCAATAGTACATGTAACCCTACATGTCTAGATATAATGGAATGTCCCACCAACGGTCATAGCCTAATCAAAATGGTCCACCTTAGTTTATCGTGACATGGTTGTGACCTATCCCTTATTGGCTGTGAGTTCATCCTTAACTTACCAAACTCCTTCATTTTACCAAAATGTCAACTGTAGCCTAGTTTGTTAATATTCTCTGTGCCTGTTTGGGGAGACTTGGGTTCAAGTTTCCACACCTATACTATTTATCCCTTTTGTTTTATACCTCACTAACCCACTAACATGGCCCATTAGACTTTGGATCGAGAAAAAACTCGGTTTCATCTAAATCCACTGAACTCAATTTCTTAAGTTGGTTGGACTCCAACCCTTGAACCGACTTTGACTCAAAACCAAAGTTACACTTGGACTTGACTCTTAACCTAGCCTCCTCATTGATTGAGTCTAATCCTGACCGACCCATGTCCATTATCTATTAACTTGACTTGGATCAAACCCAAATCAACTCAACTCACCTCAATGTGACCTAACTTTAATTTGATCAAACCTCATTTGATTTAAAAGAAAACTGTCCGACCCTCTACATCTCACTCTTCTTAACTCAACCCAATTCACCTAACTACACTTTGAACCTAACTTGGTTTGGGATTCAAATCCAACTCAATTCCACCAAACTTAAGTGATCAGAACCCGTTAATGAATCAAAACTGTTCAAACCCATTTCACTCATCTCTTTAACTTTGACTTGATTCAGCTTTTAAATCGTGATCCAAACCCTAACTACTTTAACCACCCTACTTGTTTTGGTCTCAAACACGTAAACCGCATTCCCTTTTCTTCAAAAAACTAAGCACTTGGTTAATTGAAAGCTACCTACACCTTCTCGTGCCAAATTTATAATTTCTCATTCATTATTTTATAAACTCTATAGGGTCAGCCCCCAATATAAGGACTCACCTAATTAATGGCTTAGTGTGCCTCGGATAGTGAGCAAACAACAAATAACCTTTGTATTACTTTTACCATAACGCCTATTCTAGAATTGACCTTAACTCCTAAAAACCTATTTCCCAAGAATGCCATTAATGTGCAATAAGGAAGCCAAATACACTCCCAACTCGCAGGAACCCATATATAACAAAATCTCGATCGCAAGCCTTCAATTATATAATTAACTCTATTTCATACAACCAATAGACAACCCTTAAAACCTGAATGTAAGTCGGCTTTCTACTACCAATTAACATAGCAAAACATATGAACATCTTCAATAGTGCTAACAATTTAGTAAGATTCTCCTCCTTCATGAATGAAGTTCAAGAAAATCCATACCAGCGTGTAAATGGCCTTCTTTATATATTCCCATGCAAAACTCGAATCTTATTCTGAAACTAAACTCTCGATCCTCGGGTTATTATTCAATCTTAACGTAACCTATCACAACTTCATCTTCGTGAAAAATCACGCATGGTTCGAAAGTAAAACTCACTCATGGATTTATAGCGTGTTCAGGAACTCACTCAAGGGTGGTGGCAAGCTCGGTGGTGGTCACTTCGGGTCCGTTTCACGTGTGAAGTCACCCGTACACTCTTTCCCTTTTTCTCTCGTAGGGGTGGCGGGCGCTTGGTTCTCAGCAAACTAAGTTAGGAGCCATTACTAGGGTTCGTGGCATGGCTCTTCTATACTTACTGTAAAGTCTTAGAGGCCTTTTGGATAGGATTTGCCTACTTCCTGGATAAGGTTTATCCTTTCGTTTAAATCTTTTGCAAAATGTTCGGACGGCCGTTTTTATAATCTATATGTGGCTGGCGTTGTTTGTTTACCGGTGGAGAAGAGAAAGAATCGCGGCCTTGAGATCACGTGAAAGCTAGATAGGATGGTCTGGAAAACTATCATCCGCGATCGCTTTTCTTTAATATCATCTACTACAACCTCCACCGCCCTGGATGGTTTTAAATAATAACCACTTTCAATCCTTTTTTTATCATCCACTTCGAATTGAAATAGAAACTTCACATGCCGCCTTTCTCTTCACGCGATTTTGGTAAAAAGAAAAAGAATACAACCAATCATTGCACGTCATGTTAGCAATAATGCATTCTTTATATATATATATATATATATATAGATATATATATATATTATATGTATTCCTATTATTTGTATATTGATTTTATATCTTTAACCAAATGAAAGAAAAAATTAAATATTTATTTGTGTTTTCCTACCCTATTTTCTTGGCAACTCTTCCCTATTTTCTTTGGTACCCTGAGCTTTTTCTACTTACACATTCCTAATTTAGCAAAGCCGCTTGGAATGGTACATAATTATTAGTAAGGGCCATTAAGAATTGAATTATTCTATCACCATTAAGGTAAGCTACAAATTTTGAAGATACTGGGATTCTTTCAAACATGTTTAGACATGGTCAATTGATTCCAAATAGATTCCGCTATAGGAAGAAATTCCTAAACTGGTTGTTCCTTGTCTTGTTTTAAATCATTAAGCTCTCTCAAATGTTGAAAACGATGAAAATCAGAATTAGTATATTATTAAGAAAGTTGATCATATTATTGAATGTTATCTCCGAATTCATAGCAGAAGACCAAGCATAACCTGGCCTAACAGAATTTGGGGTATAAATACTATGTCTTGGGGCTAGGGTTTGTAAGTCATTGAGAGATATTGTATCCTATTGACTCTAGATCCTGAGTTCTCCATATTGTGGGTGAGAGAGAGATTTGCATAAACGATTTGAAATCGGAAAAAGGCTTGATTCCTACTCTAATTATTATTAGAGGCAGGACTGGTTTAAAGATAGATATTTAAGTCCTATTAGAGATAGGATTGATTTAAAGATAGATGGTTAAGTCCTATTCAAATCAAAATAGGTGTTGTCTCGATATGGCTATAAAGGCTCTAGTCTATTGGGAAAATAACCTTGAATCTTGTACCACACATTGATTATAGTCGATTGATCCTCCGTGGAGTGAAGTTCATCAGTGAAAGTAGTGCTCGCCACCACCCCTAATGGCTCTAAGGTCACCACCTATGGGCATATAATAGCTTGCTAAACATGTAAATCTATTTGTCTCTCCCTATTTTCCTTGAATTATTTGGTTTACTTTTACTGCCCTATTATATATTAGTGTTTGTTCGATTAGAGATTGGTTAATTTCATAATTTCAAGAAATTGCTTGTTTGTGCTCATCTCGATTTTGCAATCGCTTTTGTAGAACCAAAATTGTTGAGGAAACCCGAGGATTTTCTACTACAACTATAACTCTTTATATTTTTAAGTCAGCCTAAACTAAAGGTGATTACTCGAGTGGAAGAATTTCAAACCATGTAATAATATGGTGATATTTTCTTCCTAGTCCTCCAAACGCTCATAGATTCTCTTAAGATGAAGTTGGAAAGCATTGTCTAATGACAACCGCTAAAAAATAATGATTTCCAAAGGGGTTTTTCTTCCTACTTGAATTTAGTAAATGCAAACCGACCCACTAGTTTAACAGATGATTGTATCCAAAGCATTGACTTAATTTCAAGCTACAGCTTCTATTTCTTTTAACAAAATGAAGTTCTCTTTGTACATCCAAGTTATGGTTAATTAGTCATGAATCCTTTGAACACCTAGTAGTGGAGTTTGTGAAGGAAACTAAGAACATGTGAATCAAAAGTCTAAGATAATGATGTTCCACCAAATTAAAGCCAAGCAGAATGACAAGATGATGATGATGTTGATGATTTTAACAATAATAATAATAAATAAATAAATAAAATAAATGTGCATACATAAATAAGTAACTGAGGTTGTGAATACTAAATTTGAACAAACTTTCAAATTTACAAAATACTCTTAAGTACTGCCTTTACTTGTACTAAGCTCTCCTTAATTAAAGGTTCCCAAGTCTATGTCTAAGGTTGTAACGCCCCGGATTTTCAAAGTAAATAAATCAGGAATTTATTCAATAATTAATGAGATTAACTAACACAAAAAATAAATTAATTATTTTAAAGTACAAAGAGAATCGAGGAATAGTAAATTTAAAACCAGCCTCGCAACTAATGGGCCTAGGGAAGGCCTTAGTGGGTCAGGTCGTTTACACTTAGAATAGTTGGAGGTGGACTCGTGAAGGATAACCTTGATTAATTGACTGGAGATCCTATAAGTGTTAATTAATCAAGATTAATTAAGTATGAAAATCGCATAAATGTTAGAGTCCAGATAAAGTAGATCTGGATAAGTCAAAAGCCGATTCACGATATGGTTTGACAAGAGATAAACCCCGTGAGGCCGCACTACGCCCGTGAGGACTAGAATAATTGACCCGGGATTCTCAGATCTGGGTCGGTGAATTATTTAAGGGATAATATTAAAATTGGGTGACGTGACATAAAGCTAAAGAGGATTGAATTAACTCGAGCCATGTGATAATACTGCAGATGATAAGATAATTAAATGATTAAAGCTTAAAGATAAGTTGAACTATTGAATCTTAATGATTAGTTGTATAATGATTTAAATAATGAAATAAAATATTATACCCATTTCTTTATAACTCAGACATTGGTTTGAATGAGAAATCAATTGAAGAAATTGATTCTTCTCCTTTCCCCTCTTCTCTCTCTCACCCTCTCCTAATCAACTCGGTGGTGCCCTACTTGTGCCTCGCCGAATGACGCCTTGCCTACATCAAGCCACCGACCGAGCCGCCACCATCGCCCGCGGGTCACGCCCCAGCTTCCTCCGCCGCCGGGTTTTCTCAAGCGACGCGGCGAAGTCACCACGGAGCCTATTCCCACCGCTGCGGGCCTCGGCCGGCCAGAGTCAGCCGCCTCTCCGCGAGACTTTCCTATTCAAGGCCCAGTTCCCTCGCTTGCCACCGCCACATCCTCGTGTCAGCCTGCGTTTCTAGCTCCCCCTCAAGTACAGCCTTAACGACGACGCCACTAACAACTCCACAAAAGAGCCCTCCCCTTCCTCCTCCTCTCCTTGACTACTTAACCCTAATTTGGGTAAAAGCCTACTTTACTCAAAGGATCAGCTCCATAACTTGAATTAGGGATAAATGGGGTGTTAATCGAAAGCTAGGTCAGAAGGCTTGCTGGTTATGAAATTGGAAGTTTGTATGATTCTATATGATAACTTGCAAGGATGGAGATGGGTGTGTGTGTTAGAAGTTGAATTATAGAATCCAAGTGTATTGGATTATAATGGTTGATTGGTTGTATATTTTTCGGGGCCCTCTAAATAGAGGAGGTGTCAGCCTCGATTTCTCTTGAAATTCCTAAGCATAAGTATTCTATTAACGCATCATGTGGACATATTTAAGTATGATAATATCCATGATTACTCATGTTTAAGTGTTACATGCTTTAGAATGATCGACCTTATAAATTAAGCATGCTTAGAAATATTATATAAGTGTTGAAAGCATGTAATGCTCAAGTTAAGTAGGAAAAACACCTAACTTATGAGTTTAATGCCTCTTATATACTCCTTGGAGCTTAAATAGAATGTTAAGTTAAGAATATGGTTTCCGTATTCTTAGATTTCTATAGGACTAAGTTATGGAAAATATGGACCTTGTATTTATTTGGTACTCTCGTTGATTCTAGGAAAGGGAAAAGGTCCAAAGCAGAGTCAGCCAAGGACCGAAACATTCCTAGGAATTTGCGAGGACTTAAGGTGAGGGGACTTCACCATAGAGTTAGACTTGATTTGTGTATTTATCGGGATTTTGATTTTTATCATATTTTTATGAACTTTATTTCGATTTGTGGATGCCAAACGGTTTATTACTATACTTGCATAGTTTTTTCATGCTTGTATCACTAAGTTAACTTTATAGAGCATGAGATATGATTAAGGAAACCCTAAGGGGTAGTTAAAGTTTACTACATGTATCATAAGCTACACCTTAGTTAGTTAATATTTGGGGCCCAGCAGGGGCTCGGGATAGAGCCTGGGCAGTTTTAGTAGACGGGACCAGGTTAGGGAAGGGGTTTTGTTTTCAACCGTTTTTCTTAAAACTAAAATGTTTGGGAAAGTCGCGTTTTTATAAAACCCCCTTCCTATCTCTGATAATTTAGATCTAACGGACTTATGTAGCGCCGGGTTATCAAGATCATGTAGAGGCATACCAAAATGTTCTCGATGGATGCCGGAGCTCCTTCCCGAGACATTTTAGCTAGGGGCGACGCCTTTGTATGATATAAGGCCATCGTGATATATACATGTTCACTATATACTTGACATGTTAGGAGATTGCTCGTGGGTGTTCTTTGGATTTCTGACCGTATTAGCATGCTTACCAAGATTAAAGCTAATTATGTTAATCATCATGATTTGTACTTGCATTATTTATGTTCCAGTATTC
This sequence comes from Dioscorea zingiberensis, assembly GCA_026586065.1. NCBI lineage: Eukaryota > Viridiplantae > Streptophyta > Magnoliopsida > Dioscoreales > Dioscoreaceae > Dioscorea > Dioscorea zingiberensis. The sequence continues at coordinate 42,977,520 of CM048824.1, forward strand.
TAGTATAGATGACAGGTGTGTATTAATACCCCGCGGGTAGTCTATACTCACTAAGCTTGTATAGCTCAAAATTCCCCTTTCTATACCTGCTTTTCTCAAGTACATGTGATTTAGACTCAGATCGGGTTAGTAACTCATGTCTCTAGTAGGGATCGAGGTCTAGCTGGCTCTGACGTACCTGTTTCCATGTTTATTATTATTGGATTGTATTAGACTTTAATTATGTTTTCTTCCGCTGTATTTGGGGGCGTAGTTGCCCATGACTTTGTGTGTTGTTCTTTATTATGGTTTTTATTTGAATATGACTCCCGATGTGTAGCCGGTTATGTTATGTCATATGAATCTTGTTTAGAGTACATGATCCTTGATTTCAGGTTTAATCAGCATGTGCCTTATGGGCTCTAAGTGCACTCCCTACCACCGGTGTGACATTTGTTTTATTAGCGAAATGGGTGTTACATTTCGTGGTATCAGAACGGTATACTCCTTGACCTTAGAGTTCTAGAGGTAGTCAGAGCCTTAGGGTGGGAGTCAGAGTCATTTGACATAAGGAATTAGCGGTATAATTGCTAAGTAGGGTTATGTCCTCTAACTGACACTTATTGGATGTAGCAGAATGCCGCCAAAGAGAGGACATGGGAGACCACGTAGGGTGCCACGTGAGGAGCCCGTGGAGGAGCCGCACGTGGATGCCCCTACACCTAAAGAATATGGCGATGCATCACATGCGCATCCTACCCGGCATGTATAATCTATCTTGATCTAGTGTTAGTTCCCTTAGCTCTTCTCTAATTTGTTCTCTATCATGCTTGGTTGTGGCACAAGGTAAAATCTCAGCCATTAAAAACATTCATTGGTATCAACTCTGCTGGCAATGTATGATAAAAAAAGGTCCAAGTGTATTAGTACATTTGGTTATATGCTTTTAATATATTTTGGAAGCTTTGAAATCAAGAGAGAGAGAGATTATCATGAAGAAAGAGAGATCTTGAAAGTATGAGAAAGGGAGCTAATTATATATATATAAGAGTTTAAGAGAGCGCTTAAGAATTTTCAGGTTGAAGCCCCACACCTTTTACCCCTTGATCAATTTATTTCTCCACCTTAAAACTATAAAAGATAAACTTAAAAATTTATCAAAGATAGAGAGAGCCTCCTTTGGAGAGTATATATTCACCAAGTACTCTTGTTCATCATCTCTCTCTCATAAACTTTTTAAGCAGATAGCTACATGAAATTAATTAATGGAATGCATGCATGCATGCAACGTGAAAATTAATTAACATGCATGACAAATCTAGAAGAAGAACATATAGTAGCAAAGGTGTTTCCACTTAGAAACGAAATTATGGGATCAACTCCTAATGGCCACCACCTCCATCCTCCTTTTCTCCTCCCGCCTTGATCGCCATTCTCAAAGAACACCCACAACATCAAGAAAACCTCTCGAGACTCAGCTTGGTGCTCAAGTGGAGAGTTCATGGTAGCCCTCAAGTATGTCACCCTCCTCTTGCCTTCATCTTTGCCTTCTTCTTCTACTCCCTCTCCATCCATTTAATTCCTCAACCAAGTCAACTCCCTCATCAACAATCCTTGTACCAATGACATCACCAGAGACTCCGGTGTCTTACTGTGAGTGCATCACGCATCTTCTCAAGAAGGGCTTTATGCTCAACACTGTGGGAAACAGGCTCTTCTATGCTGCTCTTCCTCTTCTCAAAAAGTTATTGTATAAACAGTTCTTCTCCTTCACTTATATAAAACAAAAGCATCATCTATATTTATCAAAACTAGCAATGCTTTCATCCTATAACAAGGAATAACACAAAAATCATGTTGATCAATTACTTCAAGTAAGCAAAGCATGGATACTGAAAGAGTAATGCAAGGAAAACAATGGAGGACGGTGGAGGCGAGGGCATAGGCGCCAAGCTCGATGGAGCAGATGAAGGCCTCGGTGATGATGACGACTCCGAATATGGAATATCTAGCGAAGATTGCTTGCTCCGACACCACCTAGAGCTTCTTCTTCTCCTCTAACATTTTGCTCTATAGCCCCGCTCTTGTCTCCACATCTCCCATCTCTTCTTCCTCATATGACAGTGGAGAGTTGGATTTTGGAAGGGAGAACTGGTTTGGAGTTGGCCTTGCTCTTCTCTTTCATCTGTATCTTAGAGGGAGGTGAGAAAGTGCTGAGAGTTGGACTGTTGGTGGTTGGCACTGTCAGAGATACTTGCTAGTACTAGTTGGCTGGTGGTGGTTCTGGGATGGTGCCTAATAGAGTGGCAGTGGAGAGTCGTGAGAGGAGGGAAGAGATGGAGAGAGAGAAGAAGAGAGTGTCCCAAAAAAAAGTGACTGACACGTGTCTTTAACAAATAGACATGGTAGACGGAAAATCCCCATGAGTGTCTTTTTGCGACTTAAAAAAAGTTGCGGCTCTTTTATAGGCTTAAAAAAATTGAGGTGCTAAAGTGAAAAAGTGGTATTGTTTAGGTGGGTGAAAAAAAAAATTAACCCATAAAAAATATAATATTTTATAAATAATCCCCATTTTCCAAGGATAGCCATGGCTGCTCTAAAGAAACAAAAAAAAAAAGAAGAAGTGAATTTTCATGATTTTTTCCCCATCTAATACACTAGCTAAAGTTAATTTGGGAAGTAGATTGTGACACTACTGTATCTAAATATGATAATTTTTTTTTATATATTCTGAACGTTTGACTTCGCTTCAAGAGCTTGGGCATATAGTGGAGGGTTACACATGATAATTTATAATTATTTCTGTTATCGAGGAAAATCGGGTCTTACATGTGGTGTGATCTGATGCAACGTAACACCCCGGTTCTTTTGCAAAAAGAAAAAAAAATTATCAATAATAAAATAATGCCGGGGGTTTGATAAAATAATAGATGGTGGTATGTTTATATTATTAAGAGAGAGAGTTGATGAAACTACTTAAGAGGAATTATTACCTAGGTTTTTAAAATAATAAAGATTACTATTTTTGATAAACCAAGGTGTGACATTGTGATTTATTAAAAGGGGTTAATGGTTTAATGGGCAGCTGATGCGGGCCGGGCTCAAGAGAGAAGCTGGGTAATTGAAACGAAGAAGAGGGTGCTGGTCTGAAACGGGGGATTGAGGCTCATGCGTTTCTCTCTTGTCCCGGCAAGCAGGAGGTGGTGATGTGAGCTGCTCGGTGGCGCCTTGCATTCTTCGATGGAGGAGATGCTCATGGTTCGCCATGGCATGGCAAGTAGGGGTAAAAAGGAGGCAGCCGGGTGGGCGGGGAGAGCTCGCTGGTGGGTCTCGAAGTTCCTTGCTCGTCCCCACGCAACTCCGACGAGCTCCTCTGAGTCACCTTCGATTCAGAATTACCGCCACCCATCGCGACGGTCTTCTGCGGTACGCTTAAGCCATCGCCGTTTCGCGCAGTCAAGCAGCCGGTTCGCTGTGTGGGTCAAGGCTGCAATTGGAGGTGTTGTTGTGTTGCTGTTGTTTTAGTTTGATGGTTGATGTTCTTGTTGTTATAGAGCTGTAATTCTTGTTGATTGGTTGTGGTAGTTGTTGTAGTTCTTGCTACTGCTGTTGAGGATGATATCTTCGAATGTTTGTAACCATTTGGTTTTTAAGGAATCAAAGAGAAGTTGTTATTGTAGGGTCTTGTACATGCCTATAACCTGTTTGATGAAATGTCTAATGGAGTTTTTTAGTTTCCAACTAGCATGTTTTGGAGTGGTTGTGACTCTTGATAATGCAGTTGGTCTTGTTAGTATTGTTGTTAATTTTCTCCGGTTACCAAGCTAAGTATAGTTTTAATATTTTGAGAAGTAGTCAAGAATTAAGAGTTGTTGAATGAGATTTTTAAAAGGTTATGAGATGAACTTGTTGCTCTTAGTTAGTTGAAATTGCTTTATTGATCTTATGAGCCATTATTGCATAAGAAGATATGTGGATGTGTTTCTCGGGATGTGATGTGGATAAATAGGCTATGATATTATCCGCTCACAATTAAATGAACATTATCCGCCTTCTAGGTCCTTAAGGATTTCCAAATGTTGTTGACTATTCTCTGTGACCTGCTAGGAAGCATACACTAAGGTGATTTTCTAGGTAAACTATGAAGGTTTTGGAGTTTCTTCAAAGTGGAGAGATCAATGAATTCTAGTGTGGTCAATCCTTTTGTAATCATATGAAAAAAAACTATGGACAGATTTATATTGTTACTAAGCTAAGTACCTATAGATAGCCTTGCGCATGCTTCACCTGACCTAATTCATCATTCCACTTCGAGGGGCTGCTGCCCCTGCTCACTACTCCATTTGGGTTGTGTAATACTGCTGGAAAGATCTCGGAGGTCTTCTTTCTAATGAGATTTTAAATGAAAGAATTTGACTTACTCTTCAAAAGTTACGATTTATTCTTTCCAACCGCGCAGGCAGCAGAATTCTGCTGTATTCTATATTTTGGCTTGTAGATTATCGTATTATGTTTTAGGATTGTCAAGTTGTTTTGTCAGAGTGTATTGCTGTTGGAAAGTTGTATGAATTGAGCCCGGTTTGTGCTTTCTAATGAATTTGTCAAGGAGGAAAAATTCAAATATGAGTTTCTTTGTTACTAGAGTTTGGTATATTAGTAGTGAGGCAAAGGAGTTGATTTTTATATGTCTATCATACTTTATTTGAGACAAGGGGTTATAGTGTTGTAAATGGTCATAGACTAACTTTTAGAAATTGTGTGGAATCATGCTTTCAGTTGGAGATTTGAGAAATACAATGATTCCAAAGAAAAGTTCTGCTAGTGTTGAGCATGCTCGAATGATGTTTGATGATATGTTTAAGGGAATAAGACTAGCTCAGTTGATTTATTATATAAACATGTTTATATGATGTTTGATGGTTAAGGTATTCTATGTTAAGTTTTGGAGTTGAATGATATAGCTTAGTATTGGGCTTAAATTACTTTGGATTAGGCCCATTAAGAGGAAAATGATTATGAAACATGAATTAGTAGTTATTTTTAGCTATTATTTTGATTACTAGGAAACAAAAGAAGAACAAGTTGGAAACCTCAAGAAGTCCGAAATGATTTGACTTGCTTAGGACCTCTGTGAGTTGGACTCCCATCAGATATTCTCGTGTTTGATCGGGATTTATCATGTTTTCATCGGCTATGATTTATTCTCGGGTTTTGAGAATGATTTTGATTATTTACAGCCTATTGTAGATTGATGTTTTCTCGTGATATGACTAGCTATAGATCATCGAGATAGATACAATATGTGAGCATCGCATTTGTGCACTCTGTTAGTTGAGCCTTGCTATGCAGATGCAGCCCGCTGGAGTCGAGACCAGAGTGATTTCTAAGTAGGGGAAAGGTTTTACTTTGTTTTCAAAATGAATTTCTAGCATTAAAACCTTTGTTTTTAAAATGTATTTATTTTAAAACCCTTTCCCAACTCTTTTGGAGTGCTCTATCACGAAAGTGAAGACCCGTGATTGAGGGAAACCTCAAGGCTTCACATACGTTCTCTGCATTGGGATTCCTCATGGCTATTATCCGAGACCTTAGCAAGTGATCCTAGCGTTGTTGCATTTTATTCGATAGACGCCACATATCTAGACATCTCAAGGAGGCAAAGACAGGCATGTTTTTGACTAATGACTTTTGGGTTTCTGACATCGTGATTAGATGATCTTTCCGATTGGGAAGATAATTCATGGACTTACATGCTTTTATCAAGTTTTCTACATGTATATGAGTGCAGTAGTATTTTCCATATACATGATTATATTTTTCGATGCACAGTGTCTTATTTGAGTCGACATGTAGGGGTCATATATCATCAGCTCAGAAGCTCAGCCCCCTTTTCTCACCCACCTTGTGCGTGTAGCGGTGACAGGAGTTTAGGTAGAAGCTAGACCCTCGGTGAGATGTGATGACTTAGTTGGCTCAAGGCCCTATAGTTGTTTCTTCCACAGTGTGCACTCAAGATATATTTGTTTTACTTTTGAGATTAGACCCACGTGTAGTCCGTGGAGTAATCAGAAAGGTATATCACTCTTCTTGCTGGATGAGTTCCAAACTTTTATGTTTATTTATTACACCTTCGCTTATTCCTGCAGTATTTTTGTTTCAGCTGGCCATGTTCTGGGCCTTTGGCCCAGTGTGGTACCTCACCTAAGGTCGGCCGGTGTGACACGTGTCCCTATTGGGATTAGGGGTGTTACATGCAACAAGAAAGACAAGGTCACACACTATGACGCATCCACTCCCCGTAGGGCCACATGGGAGATTCCCACCTCACCGACCAAGAAAAGGACGCGGCACCTCGCTACAAGAAGTCAGTAACGCTTGTGTAAATATCTAACCGTTAATTCAAAATGTAGATGTTACACCAAAGAAGGACCTAGAATGGACTCCAACCATACAGCTTGTTCAACCGAAAATCCTAAACATGATAATGATACATAAAACCAAACAACCTCGTGAAAAAAATGTGTCGTAACTAGTATCCAAACTCTATAATACATACACATAGTATCCTCGTGATATACTAACAATGATAATCGGGTACAAAATAAAACTCTCTTTATCCACTAATCGTGAATGAGCCAACTATGGAGAACTCACTCATATTTACATGAGCAAAATATTTCATTGAGTGACAAACTACTCAATCCATGAAACTAAATTATATAATCGCTCAAGAAGATAAGAAATCTCAAAGATATGCTAATCATATACATTATCTTCAATTCATTAAGAGATAAGCTTCCCAAATGAACATAATTTCATAAAACTATCACGTACATTTTTGTACGCAATTTGGAGGAAATGTTGCCCACCAAGCATACTTAAGTTATGTTAATTTTCATTTACAAGACATCGGTCCAAGAGCCGTAATTAGAAGCAATTCGACATCAATCGAGGCAAAACAAGGCAAAAAGCACAACCTACATGATGCACAAGTAGGATGCGCGTGTCAACTACGTCCCACAAGTGTATGGGGTTGATCAAGTAATAAAGTACCCAAAAGGTAGGGTTATTATATCAACAGGGACTGGAATACTAATACTGACTATGCTTGTTATCTAGTGTGAAACTAAGAAAAATGGTTGGCTTGGTTGTTTTGATTATAACAGAAGCTAATGCGAACAATTGGTTGTGAGAAATCAGAGGAGAAGTGTAGCACCTCGGATCTCAATCCCCCTATGATTCTTTTATTGATAACCAAATTCTAAATATTACTTCTCTATTAGTGAATTCTTGGGAGTTCGATAATTGCACCTCCTAGATAAATTACATCCAATTTCTCTCAGATGCATCGAACTCTATTACCTATGTGTAGTTCTAACCTAACTAAGAAATACATGAATTTATGCATAGAAGAGGCATGCAATCAAAACCATAAGAACGTAACATGCTTTGCTAAACCTAGCAAGGTAGATGACACTCATGGCTCATACACAACATATATCATATCAATCAAGCATAGAATCACAAGATCCATCCATAAAAAGAAAAACTAATAAATAATGAATTCGACTAATAAAAATATCCTAGGTTCATGTGTCCGAGGCAAAGACCAAGGGGTTTAGCCTCTCATGCTAATAGATACACTAACAAAGAAAAATAGGAGAAGACTAATTAAAAATATAGGGCTTCCCTTGCTTGATGTCTTCTCGCAGCTTCAATCTCTTCCTCGCTACTCACTCAACATCCGGATCTCAAGCTTTCCGCCCAAAGATGATTTAATCTCCTCTTCCTTTTGGCTTTATATAGTCTTGAAATCTCCAAAGAAAAATCGCCCTCCTACTTTTGGATAACTTCTCGGGTTTAAGTTGGATTGGGTCCGTATAATCTTGAGATAATTCGGGATAATTCGGGATTGAAATTCAAGGTCCAGTGCAGCCTTCATCAAGTGATCGTAACTTATAGACTTGTGTGGTAGTTTTCATGAACCTTGCGCATATATCAAGTTGTTAAGGCGTGTTTCAGGATTGGCAGCAAATGCTAGGAACATTAGAATTTGTTATTCTAGTTAGATAGTCAAATTTACTTTTACTAGAATTCCAAAAAAGGGGGGGGGGGGGGGGGGGGGGGAGAAGAGAAGTGTGAGGATTTTATAAACTAGATTGATTTAATCACACTGAATTAACAATGTTTGCCCTTTCAGGTAACAAAGATTACTACATGGCTCGCTACGTCCACTACTCATTGAAAGATTTCCTGGTATATCACATTCATCACATGGAAGGAGCACTTTAAGAATCAAGGGTCGCAAGAGTTAAAGAAACCAACTAAGAAGAGGTAGTGCACCTCTTTAAGGAGAATACAGAACTATTTCTAAAAACAACATGCGACAAAACCACTGACTTAGAGCAGATCTTCTCCATTTCTAAGAACGCCATGGATTCGATGGCTTGCAATATAATAGATTCGGAATACCTACATGTGATAGGAATAAATTTGAATGTGTATGAGGAAGCAGAGATGAAGGAACGCATTGAGAATGATGCTGAAAATACCGTCGGAGAGACCCCAAGTGAAGACCTGACTAAGGAGGTATGAGTAAAAATGACACCATCAATTGAGGAACCCCCAGAATTGGAAATGAAAAAGCTGCCTACACACCTGGAGTATGCCTAAAAGGAGGGGGACGTGAAACTCCCAATCATTATCTCCCCTAGCTTGGAGACACGGTGGAAAGAGAGGTTGCTGACAATGCTGAGGAGACATAAAAGAATGCTAGCATGGAAAATAGTGGATATCCGAGGGATAAACCCAACCTTCTATACGTACAAGATTCTAATGGAAGATGACTACAAACCCAAGGTGCAACCTCAGCGATGACTTAACCCGAATATGAAGGAAGTGGTAGATGCATAGGTAAAAAAATTGTTGGACGCTGGAGTGATCTACCCCATTTCTGATAGCTCTTGGGTGAGCTTGGTACAGGTAGTAACGAAGAAGGGAGGAATGACCACTATAAAAAATGAAAGAAACGAGCTTGTCCCAATAAGAACCGCCACAACAAGATGGAGAGTTTGTATTGATTACCGGAAGCTTAATGACGCCACCCGTAAGGATCATTTCCCGCTGCCCTTCATCGATCAAATGTTGGAGCGACTCTCAAGCCATCACTATTATTTCTTCCTAGACAGGATGTTTGGGTAATCGCAAATTCCCATAGCCCAACATTCATATGTCCATACTGGGTGACGCCTGACATCGCGAAAATGCCCTTTGGTTTGTGTAATGCACCCCGACACTTTTTCAACGCTGCATGATATCTATTTTTAATGACTTTATAGAAGATATCATGGAGGTTTTGATGGAAGATTTTTCAGTATTCGACGCTTCATTTGACCTATGTCTCTCCATATAATCTAGAACGAAGTTTTACAACGCTATGTAAGAAAGTAACTTAGTCTTGAATTGGGAAAATGTCATTTCATGGTCCAAGAAGGCATAGTTTTAGGACACAAAATTTCTAATTATGGCATAAAGGTAGATAAGGAAAAAATTGAAACCATCGAAAAACTTTCACCCCTTGTCAGTAAAGGGTGTTAGGAGCTTCCTAGGACATGCCGGGTTTTACCGAAGATTCATAAAAGACTTTTCAAAAATCACCAAACCTCTGACTAAATTGCTAGAAAAAGATGCTTCCTTTAATTTTACAAAAGAATGTCTGGAATCATTTCTCACCATGAAAGATAGCTTAGTGAAAGATCCAATTATGGTGGCCCCAGATTAGAGTTTACCTTTTGAACTAATGTGCGATGCAAGTGATTTTACGGTGGAAGCAGTGTTAGGTCAAAGGAAGGACGTACACTTTCGACCAATCTACTACGCAAGAAAGACATTAACGGATGCCCAGGAAAACTACACCACAACGGAGAAATAGCTATTGGTTGTGGGATCAAAAATACTCGCCTGGCATCGTATCTGTGAAGAAGACACCAGGCGACATATTGAATCACAAATATTATATTTTTTTGGTTTGTGGGTTCTTCAATTCCTAATAGAGACAAGCCTCTATTATTAATTACCCCAGACAATGTCGTGGGAACCTCCGATTAAGGGCAAAAGTACAAGTAGAGAGGCAATGAATAACGCAATATGAAAAATGATTTTTATTTATAAATACTTTAATTACATTTGGATATCATCATGATATGTTAATACTTATCATTTATTTGTTCATTTGCTTAATTTATTTATTTATTTTATTATTTAGGAATGTCGCCTTCCGCCTCGAAATCCCCTTTGAATTCATGTTGTAGTTTTGTCGCGTCATGGTCGCCAACAGCCCATAAATTTACGGCAGTCCTGCCCTGCCTTGTGACTGAAATCTGTACCAAATGGATTATCAATATGGGATACACCATATAGGGATATAAAGCCCTGGATGTCTAGTTTTTTATGCCATGAATTTCATCTCGATCGGAGTTTTCTATCAAAAGTTATCGCGCTTGAATCATGGTAGTCAAGCATAGGCAAAACTGCAGGAATTAGTCTTTCCATCAAAAACTGACCAAAATTCAACTGGGCCACTAATAGGAACTGTGCCATACATGGTCTGAAAGGTATGGAAGTCTAGTTTCCAATGCCACAAATTTCGCTTCAATCGCAGTTTCCTATAAAAAGTTATCGCCGCTTGAATGAAGGGCTGGGTTGCCAGTAATCGCAGTAAATTTGGCTTCGGCAATAGAGATTTCAAATCGTGACTTCCCATCTTCTTGCATGAAGTCAGCCGCCGCCCTTCATTTCCATCCTTTGCATTATCTTTTGCCATAATGGACAACATGTGGAGACTATTATATAGTCTTTTGCTTTGTCTTTGGCAAGATAAGCAAAGGCACCATGGAGGCCATTATATAGCCTATATGCTTTGTTTGCCGGGCCGATATAAGGGCGCAAAGAAGGAGACTATTGTATAGCCTTTGTTTTGTTTGTCACCGATAAGGGTAGCAGAGAGACTTTTGTATAGCCTCTGCTTTTCCTTACCAGTATAAGAGCAGCAGGGAGGCTATTGTAAAGCCTTTGCTTTGTTTGCCAGCGATAAGGGCAGCAGGGAGGCTATTGTATAGCCTGTGCTTTTCCTTGCCGATATGAGGGTGGCACATTGATCGACTCGCAGTTGGTATCGCTAAGTACCGCTGACCGCTAGCAGAAGTTTCGCGGCGCTGAGTTGAGTAATGCGCAGCGCGACTCGTTGTTTCTGAGCGCCGGGCCGAGTTCACTGCAGCGCTACGCTGCCATGGGATGTATGCTAGACTTAGCGCCGTAAGGTGCAATCAAGCTAGTGCTGGCCGGCTACGCCGTGCCAAGCTGCTGGGCCGCGGCCACTGGATGCGCTGGCCGCCTGCGAAGCGTTGGGTGTAGCTTGGTTCATACAAGGCAAGGCTGCCGCTACTGCTGGCGCGCTCAAGGCTGCTGGTGGGGTTGTTGCCGGGCGCTGCAGCTGGGCCGCTGCGACGCCAAGGCCGTGACTGGCGCATCGCCATGCTGGTGCGGGCGCGGCGCTAAGGGAGCCGCTGGCTGGCCGCGGGCACGCCATGTTTTGCCGGGCTAGCGGCGCAATGTTGCCGGGGCGCTGGTGCGCTGCAGCTTCGGGCTGGCTCAAGGCGTGCACGCCGGCGGCCGCTGGCTGAGCGGCTACAAGGCGCTGGGCCGCTGGTCGCTGCTATACAGGCGCTACCGGCCGCTGGGTTAAGCGTGAGACGCTACTGTGGGCGCCGCAGGGGGGAAGCGATACCGCAGGTCCGCCATGAGGTAATCGGGTCGCGGGCGAGGCGGTGATGGCGATGAAGAACCTTGAGTGAAAGCCTACCTTTCATCTTGATCTCTTTTTTTCTCCTATTTGGTTTCTTTCTTCTCCTTCTTCCCCTTCCCTTCTTTCGCCTCCTTTCTTCCTCTTTTTTGATTTCTCCGATCCCCTTTTATCTCCCCTCTAGCTTTTACCAAAATTTTTGTTTTGATTTTGTTGTTTTTGTTTTGATTTTGATTTTTTTTAAAAAGTCATCCCCAAAGACGCATTTCTTTTATCCCAACTTTTTTAAAAAATTTTTGATTTTATCTCCCCTTTTTTATTTTATGCTATCTCTTCCCTTTTATTAATTAATTAATTAAACAATATTGCCTCTCTGGATTAGTATTTTTGAGTCAGCCTTTGGGATATTGGTGCAAAGAGGGCTCAAGTCAAATGTTGGTGCCGAGTTGGCGGGTCAACGAAAGACCGGAAGTTATCGAAGTTAATCTCCAAGATTGGGCCTGCCTCGGTCAGGGTTCTCTAAGATTTTGGCCATAACTTCGCTAATCTATATCGTAATTGGGAGTTCACCCCAATTCTGAAAGCTCTTTAAGCGCAAGTACATCTATTACGGGGGGCAAGTGTCATATTATAGAGAATTTCCTTTTTTAGTTATTTTTCTTCTATTTTTAGAAATATTTAATCCACCGAATTAGGGTTTTCATTCTTTTTCTATTTTTGGTAATAATTCAATTTCCAAATTAGGATAGGATTTAAATCCGATTTAATCTCGGATTTTTAGGAGTTATCTTATTTGTTTAGAGTTTTAAATTTAGATAAGTTTAGTTTTAAATAATAATTTGTCAATTTTAGCAAATTTAGATTAGATGAAAAGGTTTCTAGATTAATCTTTTGAGGTTGTTTACCCCGGCTTGTGGGTTAGTTTTTCATTATTGAATTTTGATTAATAATATTTTTCTGAATTTCAGAGTATTTTCTCTGGTTCTTTTGGTTCTTCGTTTGTTCTTCCTTGCGTTCCTTGGACCCGGCTAGCCCACGGATAATCAAGCACCTACCGACGCCGATATGCATCCTCGCATGTGAAATTTAATCACTGCCTCGAGAAATGTTCTCGCCATTTAGGATTGCCTCGAGATAATGCGGTTTGGGCTATCCTGAGATTTGAGTTTGCCTCGAAATATGTATTTCTTGGTCCGCCTTGGGATATCTTTGGATATATATTTTCCATTTAAAAATATTTTGATTTCAGGGTATAAACTTCATTGAAATTGAAAACCATGAAATATTTCATTTTGGCCCTTCAAACATTTGTTTATTTATTTATCTTATATTTTTTTGATATAAACATTGGTTGTGGTTTATACATTCGACAAATTTCACCCCTATTTGGTTTTGTCAAAAGTAATTGTCTACACTGACCATATAACACTAAGATATATGTTAAACAAACTTGATGCTAAACCTTGGTTGATTCATTGGGTACTGCTCTTGCAGGAATTCGACTTGGAAATCAAGGATAAACGTGGATCTGGAAATATAGTGGTTGATCATCTATGTAGACTAGAAGGATCCAATTACACCGAGAATGAGAAGGGAGATGTTAATGATGCATTCCCTGACAAGCAGTTATACCTAACGGAAAACAATCGAGGAGGACTAATTCAAGAATTTACGTGACTATGCAAACTATCTTGTGGGTCGTAATTTCTAATAGAACTGTCAACCAGAGAAAGAAAGAAGTTTTTCAACGATCTGCGGCACTACGTTTGGAAAGACCTGTACCTATACATAATTTGTGAAGACCAAGTGGTTAGAAGGTGTGTATCTCAAATGGAAGGATGGTAGATAATTTGTGAGTTCGACTAGTGCTGTTGAGATTGGGTGTTTACGGACTAGGTGTGATTGATATAGTCACTTTGATATGCCAGTCATATTATGATTACTCGTGTTTCTGAAATAAAAATGCTGAAATTCAGTAGCATCTTATCCGGATTATCTTTGACTGGCATTAGACTTTCTGATCTGCTTGATATGCGCACAGAACATCATGATCATTGTTCTGTTATATATATATATATATATATATATATATATATGATACTTATGTTATTTTTCTGTATTTATCCCTAGTGTGATGTTTGTCTCTCATTGGGCTAGTTTTAGCTCACAACTCTCACTATTTCAGTGTACACGATCAAAGCAGGATAGCCAATCTAGTTGACTTGGAGTGGTATGGACCCGAAGATCGATGTGACGGTTTATAGTTTAGCTGGCTTTGAGTCTAATGTAGGTCATTGTAGAAATATTTAATGAGTTATTTTGGGGGACTAAGATTTTATTTTGTATTTGATTTGAATAGCAGATTTGAATAATATCAGGAGTTGGTTCCTTTTATCAATTAATAATATTGGTTATTTTTATTCCATGCCTTGTGTACTTAAGGGACAACCCTATAAGTAGCCGCAGATTTGTCCCAGATCCGGACCAAGGCCGGGTTCTGGGACGTGACAAACACAAATGTGCATGATTGGTCAAAGAAAAGGATGATGCCTCTATGGGCATACACAACCGCTTATAAAACCCCAATCGTAAGCACCCCACGCCGATTAGTCTATGGCAAGGTATGTCATCCGCCAAGAGAATTGGAACATCGAAAGCATATTGGGCTACAAAATTTTGAACTTCAACCTCGAATGAGTTGGGCTAAAACGAAATTCTACTGCTTTTAACTTAATTAGAAGAAAGGCGCGCCGAGAACGCTTTATGAGAACGCTTTCAATCTATACAAAGAGCGAGTCAAGTTTGCATTTCCACATGGATGCAAGCATAAAGAAGAGTCAAGTAATTCCGTGTAGGTGATCAAGTTTTACATTTCAACTCATGGTTACCGCATTATTCCTGTGAAAACTCAAGTCAAAATAGTCGGACCCTTCACCGTAACGCAAGTCTCAGCCTCATGGAGCAATTGAAATCACACATCCAACCAAGGGTACGCATACAAGGTAAACGGGCAATGATTAAAGCAAAGACATAGTAGGGCATACATACCCTTCAAGAATGAAGAAGAGAAGCTCTACCTATTCGCGGCTCTCACCAAAACCAAATGTGTATGTTAAGCTAGTGACATTAAACAAGCGCTTTTGGGAGGCAACCCAAGTGCTAGGTCAATTTCTAGTCATCATCCTCGCCTTAGTAGAGAATAAATAAACTGTGGTAAAATTTTCAAATATGATGGTACTCTCAATAATTTTTGCCTCCTACGGACTTAAAGATTAATTCTTTGTGTTAGGAGTCACTGACACACAAGTTCTAGGGAGTTAAGTGAAAGAAGGACCAATACAGCAAGACAGTGATGTGCACCGACTTAGTTGAATTATGCACTGTCGTGCCGAAGAGAGTGCATCTCTTTGGATTTCCCTTCTCACAAAAATAACTATTGCGCACGGACGTGCAAGGGATTTACATACGCGTGCAACCGGGGCATTTAACTCAACCTCTCCTGTGTCCCAGGATCGGATAACCCGCATGCCCGTGCATCTCACGGGAAATTTAAGACACATGGTTGTGAATTATGCACGGCCGTGTAAGGCATTTGCACGGGCATGCAGCGCGGGGCGGCGAAACTAGGGAGGCACACAAGGCGTCTTCAACCCTGTTCTACACAAAATCAGATTCCTACTTCATGTTAGCATCAAATCTACTTAAGTGGGTATCAAACTTCACTCGTATAAAACTTGAAGGGCTAATAGAATCAAGCAACATGCCCTAAGCGTAGACTAGCTCCAAATTCCCTATCTACCCCGCCATATCCAATAGAAGGCAACCTACCGCTTAATCAACAACAAGGAAAAAGATAGTAGGAAGAAAAACCTCCACCTTCATCAACTAAAATCAATCACCCACAAAATGAAAAGATACTACTGATTATAGCAAAGAAGTTTCTGGGAGTTTCAAACCATCGCATTGGAAGGTTATCGAGAAATAGGTCCCGCATGGCAGGTCCAAATACCAATGCTAACCACATGAGGATGGCACCTCACCTATCAATAGGCGAGACTTCATATAAGGATCTCAATTTGGAGGTACTATCGACACTCACATTTATAAAAGGAGCAAGTTCTTGGAATGAACGAGACAAAATTGAGTTTTAGATAAGAGGGACTTACAAACAGATTAATTACATAGAGTTTGCTATTCACCTTGGCATGTATGATCTGGATGTTACCGAAACACCAATACTAATCAAGTTATAGGGAACATGCACTCACAAGAGGGCCCCGCATTACACAAGAAGCATACCGGAGGAGGCTCAACACTCCACTCCATACTACGCATCTACAAGTATCCAAGGCATCTTCTGTGATAACCTCAAGGTGACTGCTATACATCCATGCCATCCCTACCATTCTATCATAGGGAGAGGAAATAGCACGGGGTAGTGAGCAACAAGGACTTTCTATTCTTATCGAAAGCATGGTGGGATGTGTTCAAGTCAGACTTAGGATGGGTCGTGGCCCAATTTCTCCTTCACCAAGGAACGGACCCCAGAGTAGGAGTAATCTTCGCTAGACCATATATCACGAAAAGGAAAAGGGATACAAATTCAATCTGAGGCATCAATTAGAAAGATGGCAATTGTCGATAGGACAACACTGATCACCATTGACACATTGAGGCCGATGGGCATGCCGCGGATCCGCATCGACCTCCTCAGTGGTGTCCAGATACATACCAAAATTTCAGCCCCCACCGAGCCCCTCAAGCATTCAACGGAGCTGCTCGAGCCGCAAGATGTGACAACATAGGACCTAGTACCTCATCTTCACCAAGAAGACCAAGACTAACCCCAAGGACAAGGGATGCTCTCCCTTCTCCGGGCCGGTGAATGCTAAACCAACTCTCACTAGATTACTATTGCAGATCAGATATCCACCCCCCACCACTACCATCGTACTGCACTCATAGTAGATGTGGGTTGGCATCCCGAGACGATGCTACAGAGGAGACTCCTCAGATGACACCGCATAACACCGAGGGAGGAGGACTTACTTCGCCATCTCAAGCGCGATCATCTCTATTTTTATTTATTTTTATTTATTTACCAATTTTGTTTTTTCTTTTACTTTGAGTCAGTCGGTACATAAAGGGTTTAATCTTTCTATAGGTTATGGAGCTTCACTTTCCTTTTTATACCTTTTTAATGTTCTCAAGAAAAGTTGAAAATCACACTTAATGTGAAGAAAGAAGTTCCTAAACCGGGTTGTTCCTTTGTCTTTTTGTAATCATTAAGCTCTTTCAACAGCTTTTGAAAACGATGAAAAATCAGAAGTAGTATATCATTAAGAAAGTGCTGTGATCCTATTGTTGAACGCTATCTCCTACTTCATAGCAAATGTAATCGGCCGGGCATGACCGAGCTTAATGGAATTTGGGGTATATATACTATGCTCTCGTGGGCTAGGGTTTGTAAGTCATTGAGAGATATTGTATCCTATTGACTCTAGATCGTGAGTTCTCCTTGTTGTGGGTGAGAGAGAGCTTTGAATCCATGATTTCCTATCGGAAAACGGCTTGAGTCCTACTCTAATTATTATTATAGGTAGGATTGGTTTAAAGATAGATGTTTAAGTCCTATTCAAATCAAAATTGGTGTTGTCTCTAGATGGCTATAAATAAGGCTCTAGTATATTGGGAAAACAACCTTGGATCTTATACCACACATTGATTATAGTGGATTGATCCTCCGTGGAGTGAAGTTCATCGGTGATGGTGGTGCTCGCTACTAGCCCCGATGGCTCCTGTGTCACTACCGTCTCAGAAATGTATGCAATTTGATGAACCACGTAAATCTTTTTGGCTATACACAATTTCCTGGAATTATTTGATTTACTTTTATTTCCTTATTGCATATTAGTGTTAGGTAAATTAGAGATTGGTTAATTACATATTTCAAGGTAATAGCTTGTTCTTGCTCATTTGTTTTTCACAATCCTATTTGTAGAACAAAATTGTTGAGGAAACTTGTGGTTTTTTGCACTACACCTATAGCTCTTTATAGTTTTCAGCTGCCTCAACTGAAGATGATTACTTGTAGTGGAAGTATTTCAAAACCATGTAATAATATGGTGATTTTTACATTCCTAATGCTCCAAACGTTCGACATACATTCTCTTAAGATGAAGTTATAAAGCATTGTCTAATGACAGCCGTTAATGAAGAATGATTTGCAAAGGGATTTTTCTTCCTATTTGGAATTTAGTAAATACAAACCGACCCACTAGATTCACAGAATGATTGAATCCAAAGCATTGACTTAATCCCTGAAGGCACGCCTTACCATGAGTTCACCTCTAGATCATCTCGATGAGTTTGCTGACACATCCAGGTCCGCCTGTCATGTAGATCAATCTAGACATGACGGTTTCTTCACAGGGGGTCATAGGCGGGTCTTGATAGTATCACCATGAAAACCTTGACATTCCCGCGAACGCATGCGTCGTTCAAGAGCTACCTCATTTTCCTGTGTCAGGCTTCATTTTATGGTCCTAGGGAGGACACATCGAAAATTCGTGACTCAATCTTTGTAGTAAAAGCGGGGGCATACGCCGTCCACGATCGCTTGTGAAAAGGGGCGCATCAACCTGCTCACTTCCCCAAAATTGGCCGACATTATGATAGGTGTGATTTAACAGGGAAGACGAAGGTTACTTGCCCCCTAAATACCGCCTAACCCTAGAGGACCCACGCCTTGCTTCCACGCCGCTTTTATCTAAGGGAGAGAGATCTCTTATTGCTCTTGCATTTGTTTCTATCATTCCGCCACCGACGCATTCATGTAATTATGGCTTCTTCGGTTTCCGAGTAGATAGGCGGTAATGTATCAACTTGTGTTAGTAGTGTTTCTTTGCCTCCCATCCAGAGATTAGGAAACTTTACTGCATTCCCTCTACCTTAGCCCTTAGGGTGCCTTTTTCATATTAACGGGCTAGCAGCCCCTTAATGGGAGAGATTGGTGTGTATGTAGAGTTCTTCAAATCTGGCTTGCTCTCCCTCGATTCATCCTTTCTTCCGTGAAGTTTGGAGGTATCACACGGCTTGTCCCTTCCTGCATTCATCCTAACGTATAGGAGGATCCTCTATGGGTTTCTGTCTGCCTTAATCGCCAAAGATTGCCCCTTCCCTTTGTTAGTTTAGGCTCTTTTCTCTCTCAATAAGAATTCAAAGTCCTGAGACCGGTTGCTCTTTGGTGCCCGCCCATGCGTAGGTCATTCTTAGGTCCAACTCCATTCCATGTTCATAATTGGAAATCTCGATTCTTTTTGTCTCTACCGAGGGTTAGTGAGATTTCTCATCTCTTAAAAGGACTCCTTTGTCCGGCTTCAGCTCCTCAAGCATAAGTCACCAAGAATTGAATCACTTGGATGAGCTTCAAGAAGTGGAGACGCACTTAATCTTTCGCCACCATTATCTCGATGTACCTCCCAGAGGGGGAATTGTCCTGAGAAGGTATGGTCTACACAACCTTTATGGTTTAAGAATAGGGTCACCAATTACTATTGCCCGACTTTCTTTTCTTCTTCTGATTTTGAGATGCCTACCAAGGAGGAAGTACGTAAGGTAGATGGCTTAAGAGAGCACGCATTAATTTGTTCTAGTGATACCGGTCGCTCACGGGCGCAGGCCTCTTCATGAACCTCCTCGCTTTTGCATCCTTTGATGCCTTGTATGTAGGCTCCGAAGCCTCATGTTGTAATTTACATTCCGCTTAAACTCAGAAAGGAATATACCTCTTTTTTCCCTCTGCCTTTCTATATCTTTCGCCTACATGTCCGCTATCATGCAATCCCTCCTCTCTCTCTTCTTTTTTCCTTATCGCTTGTAGCGATTGGGGTGGCCTCACGATAGGTCAGTCGTACTCAATTCTTATTTGGGCGGTTATTTATGCATCCCTTTATTAATACACCTCTTCCCAAAGGATGGTCTGCCTTGACGAACTCCAAGATTGTCTTGGGACTTGGCGCATTACACCACACTTTTCTATGCGCTGTATCTTTCTAGGGCGCATTTCGCCAAGAGTAATGATGGTGGTTACTCGGGAGTAACCTTTTTCTCAATGACTAAGTGTCCTTTATCCGCTCTCCTCTCGGTGAAAACAAACTTAACTCTGCTTGGCTCCCCTTTAGTGACGCTTTGGAACGCTCTCTCCCGCCTTTACATTCTTACAAATCAATCCTTGGCCGGTGTCTTCTATCCCTGCATTTCTTTCCTCTCTTCCATGTTGAGTTCTCCAAGTTCTTCTCAAGAGATGAACACTACAAAGCTCAAAGCGCATCCTAAGAGATTCTTCAATCGCCCGCTTTCCCGACTATTACCCTTGAAAAGCGGAGACAATGTTGGAGCATTGGGGTGGGACCGTCTCGCGCCCATACTCTCTCTCCACTCCTCTTTAGAGCCCTGAACTCTCCTGGAGCCATTTCGCTTCCCCTTCTTCGATTGTTGAGGTGCCAGCGTCCCCGATTAGTTCTGCATGGATCGCCTTCCCTAGGAGCGGCAGCTTCCACGGTCAAGGGACGGGCCTCCTCTTGAGGGCTCCGCCATGGATGTGGAGGCGCTTATGTTCCGGCCCCTTTGATGCCGGCATCAAGAAGCTAAGCCGGCTCACCGAGACGGGTCAAGGTCCAATCTGTGCCTCAGAGGGTTCTCGTTAAGCTTCCAAAGATCTTGTCATTCCGGGTTACCTTTGTACCAACTCTTGCCAACGCCTTTTTCTCATAGGTCGCGGCTCGATGGGAATATTAGACTCTCATCTTCGGGAGTACGGGACAGGAGCTCTCCTTTAGATGATCGCCAACACTCGAGCTAGTCTAGAGAAAACTCAAGTGGAGGTGCTATGACTAAAAGACGAGCTTTCCAACGCGACTAGATGATCCATCAATTGGAGGAGACATACGCTCGTTAGCTGGAGGTAGCCACGAAGAATAAGGAGAGGCTTAGGAACGAGCTTGCCACCCATTAGGCAACCCTAACATTGGCTCAAGCGGAGAGGGAGAACAAGTTGGGCTGCTGGTGTCATGGCTATCTTGGAGGAGGAGGTTGAGCAATTTCGAGAGTCGGCGGAGCACATGCTTCTGCTTCATTGGGAGGTCACCACGCTGGAAGAGTTCAGGGCTTCTTCGGAGTTCTCAGACTTACTCTACCAAGAAGCCCATAAGGGCGTTGAGGAAGGGTTTTTCCTTATACCTTGGTATTCCTCAGAGCCACCCTGACTTGAACCGTGCTACCATGGACTTTCAGGATGCAATCGAGCTCCTTTATCCATCGCCTCCCCGCCGTTGACTAAAGACTTATACCGCCACCTTTTTCTTTTGTTTTGTAATGGTGTGCCTCATTTGCTCTCTATCAGTGTGTATTGGTCTTTTTAACCTTCCTTCAATAGAGACTTCTTTTTTCCTCTTCTTCTTTAATGGAATGATGATTGTCCCGCCTTGGTTTATCATGCGGTTTTGTCCAAAAAACCTCTTGCATTCCCCGATCATTGTGTGTTTGGGTAGAGAGCTCCGTTCTCAAGTACATCACTTCATCCATCCCTCGAGAAGGGGAAGCCGGAGGGGTTCACCTCGAATTGCTCCCCGGAAGGCTCACGACACTCTCCTCTTAAATAGTTTGGCCGCTGGAGTTGAGAGAGAGAACCATCCTTCAAAACGGGGGCACGCATTATCCTCCTACTTTTTACGAGCGACTGGAATGCCTATTCTTGGGCAATGGTCCCAAAAGTTAAATAGGGCCTCACATTCTTTATGAATCATCCTTTCATTATTTACGGGGATCATCTTCGTGATGGCGGCTCAAGGGCTCACCTATCCGAGAGGCGCTGAGTCATCCTTTCAAGCTTCGAGAAAAAAATGGGGAGCTATTCCTCTTGAAATTTTATGACTTCTAAGGGTCTCGCTTAGTACATGGCGGGTTAGACTCTCGCCTGGGTGAGGGTGAGTTATTTTAACCAATCAGCAGTTTTACTTGGGGTTGCGCGCCTCCCGGCCCCACCCCAAAGAAAAGAGAGAGTGAGGAGGAGATGAGTCCTTCCTTCATTCCTCAGAAGAGAAAGGGCAGCCTTTCATATTGGAGCCACAACTTTGAGGGGCTCTCGTTTCGTCAAGGTACGAGTCACCCTCCCGCCCCGGGCAAATAGTCGTCTTTAGCAGATGGTTCTAGCAAGGACCCACCCCTTGTTAGGGTGCAGTTCATCCTCCCATCCTTATGAATAGGGAACCAATCCTCTAGGTAGGCATGACTTTAAGGGCCTCACCTTTGGAGGGGCGCGCAAGTCAAGCCATCCCGCCTCCGGACATGGGTAGTCATCTTCATCGTGACTCCACAGGGCTCTCCATCGCCAAGGTGCAAGTCATCCTCCCGCTCTTTGAATGGGGAGCCAATCCTCTAGAGAAAGAAAACCCGCTCTTCGAAGTTCTCTTACATACTCACCCACGAGGGGACTTCCACGAAGCCAAGCTAGGGATGGCTCAACCCTCTCGAGCTCTAGCAAGAGCCTTTAGATAGCTCAGCTCTCCTCCGAGGGACTTTTACAAGCATTGAGATGGCTCGACCCTTTCGAGGAACTTTCACAAGTGTTGAGATTGCCTCAACCCCTTTATGAGGGACTTTTCAAGCAATTAGATCAGCTTTGACCCTTTCTAAGGGCTTTTACAAGCATTGAGATAGCCTCGCCCTTTCCAAGGGACTTTCAAGAGTGTTGAGATAGCTTGGCCCCTTTCTTAGGAACTTTATGAGCAAGTTATGATAGTCGGGCCCTTTTATGAGGGACTTTTACAAGCTGCCAGATAACTTGAGAGGCAATGCTATCACTGTTCAAAAGGAAATACTTCATTGTACTTGTGGATCGTAGAACAATTATAGTCTACTAATAGAAACATCTAAGATGTTTACCGTTGAAGGGCCTATTGAGTCTCCAGCACTCCATGTCGGTTAATTGGTACGTGCCAAGGACCCCCTTCTCCTCGACGACGTATGGGGCCTCCCAGTTGGGGGCGAGCTTTCCTAAGCGACATTCTTTTCCCTTGAACATGTTCCATCATAACACAAAATTTCCTGACTGGAATGCAACTCAACGTGCTTTTGCATCATGACCCAAAAATACACAAGATCTTGATGCTTGCCCGCTTCTCCCTCTCTTCCAAGTGGTCAAGCTCAAATTCCCCTAAGATATTCTTCTTTATTCATGGTCCTGCTGAACAATGCGGTCCTGATAGGGTCAGCCTTCTTAATTTTGGTGGGGATGACGACTTTGCTCCATACGCCAAACTAAAGCTGGTTTTATAGATAGGTGGGTAAAGCGCTCATAGTCCCAGACACCGTGAGGCAAATCAAAGCCTGGCCAACCTAATTGGACATGGCTTGGTGGACTCGGGTCTTTAGGCTTTGCAAGTCGGCACTATAGGTGACCTCAACTTGTCCATTCATTCCGAGGGTACATCAATACAAACATCAACCTTGCCACTAATCATTAGGCCATCACAAAATTTTCTAAATTTGGTGTTATCGAATTATCGATCATTGTCATGATGATAGCGCTACTAGCACGCCAAACCTACAGATGACGAATTTCCAGATAAAGTTCGGATATGCTTGCTCGGTGATACCCTTCAGAGTCCCAGATTTGTTCCATGCACTTAAGAGTCATCGGGAAAGCTTGACACAGGACTTTATCGTAGCTTTGTGTAGCAGCATCTTGGCCTTGAATGTCGTTATATCGTCCGTCTGGTCCGCAAAGCTGTCAGACATGTCTATCGAAGCCATGTGGGACCTACTAGGCAGGGTAACTACCAAAATGCTGGGGACAAAGGGTGACCCCGATAGGGGTATGTACTTGGGTTTTCTCTTTGCAAAGTGGGGCGTTGCTCCGCAGCAAGGTTGGGGTGACTCTCACAAAAGAAATCGAGACCAAGGGGACTCAGTGCTATGAGACGTCTTGATGCTCTCCTTATCACGTAACCGACACCTTCGGGTTTAGGTCGTGGACCTCTTTCAAGACCCGAGTGACTCGAGGATGTATTCCTTATATTGCTCTGAGGTCAGACGGGCCCGATCTTTCTCTTGTAAGGCTTTGGTAAGTACTTCAAGCTGTTTTTGGAGCTATTGGATCTACGTGTCTCTCCGGTCCTCCGCTAGAGATGCCGGGGCTTCTTGGAGGATGGCGGTGAATGCAAGAGCTGGGTCAGGCACCGTGTCGTCGCCCCTACAGGACTCACTGTATGGTTCTTCTTGCCTCTCGGTGCTATTGGTCGGTCGCAAGGCTTTTGCTCATGTCTCCATGGATCGACGCGAAAACTGCTGATGCTTTAAACCGGGGTCCTCAAGATACACACCATGAGATCAACTTTGAGTTAATAGCACAAATGTGAGACCGGGTCAAACACCAGCCTTCACCTTGGAAGTGTTGAGAAAATTAGGGACGGCGAAGTGTAGCCGGTGCATGTGAACCTCGAAAGTGTGACTCAAAGAACAAGAGGCGCCGAAAGTAGAATCGCAATGGTCCTCCTTTTCGTATGAGGGTATCCTGGGTTTTCACTCTGGCTGTGCTCTCCTCACCCATCCAACAAGATTATCTGAAGGAGGCCGGTGGAAACCAGCAGAGGATAGGTGAAGGAAAGAAGAGAGAAAGAGATCGGTCGCCCGGTTCGAATGGGAGTTGGGAGTAGTTGATGGTCTCCCCTAGCCAAAAAGGGGAGCCAGGGTTGGAAAAGAATGAATCCCCCTACCTTCTCCTATAGCCGTCCACACCCTGGTCGATGGCAAAAAAGGTTGTCCCCTCTCACGCCCTAGCAGGCACCTGCCCCCCTGTAGATAGATAGTGGAGGGCATCTTTTGATACTTGTGCGCTCGCCTCGGCACAATCGCAGAGCATCTTTTTCCATATGGTATAGAAGGGGCGGCCCGGTTTCTAACATCACCCCTGATATCCGAGTAGCTGCTCGTTACTCTGTGAACAACCGGTGGAGAACATTCTCTGATACTGGAGTGCCCATCCTTCGTACGATCACAGGGGGTCCGCTTCCACGCAACTCGCCCATGGGAAACAAGGACTGTCAACCCCTTGATGTGTGCACCTCTAGCTAGGCTGCGGGTAGAGGGCCGAAGCCTCCCGGACTTTGCCACGTGTATGGCTAGGATTTTTCCGCATAACAATGATGAAGATGATAATGATAATGATGATAATAAAATAGTAACAAATAATTAAATAAAATGAATGTGCAGGTATAAATAAGTAATTGAGGTTGTGAATGCTAAATTTTAACATACTTTCAAATTGACGAAATACCCTTAAGTACCACCTTTACTTATACTAAGCTCTCCTTAATTAACGGCCAGGATTATGTCTAAGGTAATTAATAATAGAGGCTTGTTTTATTAGAAATGGAAGAACTAACAAAATTAAAAAAATAATATGTGTTCTTCAATAAATCGCTTGGTGTCTCACTCTTTCAAAACCATAATGCTATACACATATTTCCGATCCCACAAGTCACACATGTAAGCTAAGGTCAAAACACATAATTCTTATTTATCCTCTTTCTCATTGTCACTAATGTAATCTACTAGCCTTCAAACAAGAAACACAATCTAAGTATATGCTAACAACTTAGAATTTTATTATTAGCTAGCTTTTATATTTTATTGATATAGAGAAATAATGTAGTCACTCAAGAAGAATTTAGAAGGTCATTTTCATAATATATATTTTTTAAAAAAATATTATTATTAGCCCATGGTCATTTTAAAATGACCATGGGGTCGTCTAGTCATCATCCAAGGGATTGAATAGATGATGACTAGGATAAAAAATAATATTTAAGTAATATTAAAATATTAATTAAAAAGACATAGTATTTTATAATTAACTTCCATTTTCCAGGGATAGGCATGGTTGCACTAACGAACCTAAAAAGAAGAAAAACAAAGAAGTGAATTTTCATTATTTTCTTTTTTCTTCACCTAATACATTGGCTAACGATTAATTTGGGTAGTAGATTGTGATACTAAATAATCTAAATATGATAATTATTTTTATATATTTTGAATGTCAAACTTCACTTCAAGAGCTTGGGCAATAGTGGAGTGTTACACGTGGTAATTTATAATTATTTCTGTTATTGGGGAAAATCAGGTCATACATGTGGTATGATATGTTGGAACAAGAACGACAAGGTCACACACCAGGATGATCCACTCCCGTAGGGCCACATGGAGATTCCCCACTACCAATCTGCAAAAGGGCGCCCACAACGTTGGTATCAGCGACAACGCCTGGTAAAGACACACCCCCACACTGAGAGAGCAAATGGTCAGGTTCCTGGGAAAGCATGCCCCTGTACGATCGATCCCGCACAGGTGTCAGGGGCAACTCCCCACAGTTAATCGTCTGATGGTGACTCATGAGACATAAATAGGGAATAAAAGAGAAAGAAAGGGATCTTTTTCTGGTCTCCCAGGCACTAGACTCATCTTCAACCTTGAGACCTTTCTCAAGTCCCCTCCAACCTTACTTCTCTTACAACTTCTCACCCACTTCCTTCATTTATACTCAATTGACTTGAGCACTAGAGGGTCCGAGGAGAAGCCCCTGGACTTCCCTTGCGGAAAAAGAGCCTTCGGCGACTGGTGTCTCGCTGCCTCTCCGCAAGGCGACAGCCCACGGTTGTCATTAACCTCTTGAAGTCCCCGATCCAACACTCTCATTTCTCATCTTCCTTGTTGGTCTCTGAGTGGAGTGTGAATCTTGAGGTCAACAATTTCTAATCACTTCATTTTTTGGCTACGTAACTTCATCTTTTTTTAACAAGAGTAAAATTATGATTTCTAAATTTTTTTAGTTGTTAAAATATTATTTTGATTATTCTTCTGCAAATACTCACATTGTTTGACAAGGGATATCCTCGTTTTATTTATATTTTTTTTAAACCAAACAAACATCCTTACTATCCACAAGTGGAGTAAAATTAACAATTTAATACTTTTCTAAACACAACTAAAATTTAATTTATCTTAAACAAAAATCACAAAACTAAAATTTCATCATATTTTATATATGATTTTATTCTTTATACACTATCATTGTATAGCATTGCATGTCTGTAATTTTTGTCTTTCTATAACTGAAAACTTCCAATATTTTTCTATGCGCGGACATGAAAGATAAAGTAGGTAGGTGTAATATAGAATGAAGTATGAACGAAATAATAAAGCATGATATGAATTGACCGTTCATAAAGGTTAATGATGTATGCTTTTATTGTCAATGATAGTCTTGTCCCTCTCAAGGCAAACAATATAAGTATAAAAGAAAACAAACATAACAAGAATTCAAGGAACATGACATCATGTTCCACTTATATATTTCAATGTAAACATGGGTTTCCATTGATGATATAGATTAAGTTATGGACATAAATTTTGCAACTGTCACCTGCTTGGTTGCAAGGTTGCACAGGTGTGGTGTCTCGTGAATATGGGAGCATCTAAGTGGTGAGAAAGCTGTGGAATTAAACTCTTCTTATCAGGTTTAATCTCTAAGTTAACTCTTAACACCATGAAATAATTTTATTATTTATACAATAAGTCATCACATGTGATCATAGATATAAATGATTGGATCATAGAGCTTAGAGTGGGGCTTTTATCTCCAGTGGGGTAAGCATGTTTGGAATGATATTATCTGTGAGTAATGATAGGAACTTATCCACTTATTAGTGAAGTAATTAATTCCATGAGATAATAGTAATAGCATGAGATAAGTGGCTCTTAGTATTAGGTTGGCAAATCACTTAGGGTGTGTTTGGTTGCAAGATGAAAAATAGGTGGAAAAAGAAAAATTCCATTGAAAAATTTTCCATCGAAAACACGTAAAGTGGGTTTTGATTGCAATTATTTTCTGGCTAGAAATTATAATATTTTCCATGGAAAATTCATGTTTTATTTTTTGATTACTCTTATTTTCCATGGAAAATCTAACATTCTCCATGAAAAAAAAACATATTTGTTGTTTGATTGCATCAATTTTTCATGGAAAATTTTTGACTTTCTCCATGAAAAAATAAAAAACATATTTCAATAAAAAGCATTCAAAATAAAAAAAAAACAACACCATAACATCACCATCCACTATTCAATAAAAAGTATTCAAACATAAATAAAAAAACAAAATACACATATTTCAAATTGAATTTTGAAACTACTCGATAAAAAGCGTGTTCACATATTTCATCAATGAAGAAGTTTCACATATAAAAAGCATGAGTAACTAAGTATGTTCACATATAAAAAGCAAGTTTACATAATTCAAAGTACACATTTCTTCCAATGAAGCAAAACCACAATCCGAGACATGGATCATTTGCAGAGCTTGCAATTGACCCAAGCACGTATGCAAAAATGCTTCATCATTAATCTCAAGGAAAAAAATGACCATCTTTTTCATCATGCACAAATATTTACATGAGATCCATAACATCACCATCCACAAGACCCAATCCTCGGACTTTATCTGGTGGCTTGCACATCGACATGATTTTGAGTTGCTTGCTTTCGTTTAGCGTAATGGGGCATTTCTTGCGAGCATTGAGTCATAATTTACGAGGGCCAGGCGAAGAAGGCATCATCCATAGGTTTCTCACGTTACATTTAGCACTCGGGCCTCTCCCTTGTGCGGCTTCAATGGGCGTATTGGCCGTGCTTGAGTGAGTTGGGTGGGCTTCCTCCAACTCATTTTCATCCTCTAAACCGACTCTCACCGGTTTGTTGATTTTGTCTTCATTCATTTCTATAAAGTCATTCCCCATGATAGCTCGATCTCCCGTTGCAATGTCATTGCCGAAAATGATAGCCAAGTCATAGTAGTGTAAGATCCATGATTTTAGGTTTATTTTGTTTAGTTTTATTTTGGAGAATAGATGAGGTCTTGTTCGTCTTTAATTAGTTTTCTTCTTTGGTTAGTTGGTTAATAAACGCCCTCAAGGAAAGGTTGTAATTGAACTTTTACTTGAATAAAAGTTTATGTTTTTATTATTGATCCCTTTAAGTATTTTGCAATATGAAAAACTCATCGTGATTAGAAACTATATGGTTGCTTATGAAAAGAGAGAGTAAAATGATAAATACCCTAATTAGGGCTAATTAGAATCATTAAGGGTCCAATAGTAATTTTCAAAAGGAATAAGGACTGAAAGATAATATGTCTCTCTCTGGATCAGGGACCTAGTTGTAAAATGAGAAGAGTCAAGGACCTAACGAAAATTACATCTCTCTCTCAGCCAGGGATCTGCATGTAAAAGTTTATAAAAGAAGGACATAATTACAAAAAGGCATGGGAGACTCACCACGGATACCTTATCAGATTGAACTGCTAGGATTAAAAGATCGCGAGATATGGCGTAAGTTCGAGGAGAGGAAAAGGCAATCTGACCGTTCGTTTGATCACTGAAGCAACGGTGTGGGACATGGTACCGTGCGGGCAAACGAGGACCATCCATCCATGGATGTTATTCAAGTTAGAGGCAGAGAGGATAATCCAAACCGTTTGATCAGCTCACTCGAGATAATCCAAACGGTTTAAGTTCGGTGCACATGGTGTAATCTCAGCCTCTTGTCTATTTTAAGGCCCAGAATAATCACAATCGTTGATCTAGGGGAATCTATAAGTCGAGGCAATTCAATCAAACGTAACCATCCATCACAAAATGATCCTGGGCGATCATCTTCTGAGCGTGGACGATCCGAGGCATGATAACGCGCGTGCCACCGTTGATGGCCATGTACACAATCCTGGACTCCCGATAGAGAAACTCGATAGCGAGGCAACAGCGCTCGTCTCCTCCACGCCTCGCCACCGCATACGCCACTGCGCGCTTATCTTGTTTTCCAGATAATTGGGAAACAAAATTTAAAAAGGAAATAAACCTTATCAAAACGCAACTTGAATTCTATTCAAACTCAATCGCGAGCACCTATAAATATGAAGCCTTCGGTGAAACCCTAGAAATCATCTAATAAGTTTAACGTCGCCACCTCTCGCTCTCTCCTTCATCAACTTTCTCTGGCCTGAGAGTCAAGAGTAACAACACCACCAAGAAAGGATCACCAATAAGCATCTCTGACGTCGCCTGAGAGCCCAAGGGACCACTCTGCGAGACCAGAATGAACACCGCACGTCACCGTTATCCTGTGAGTTTCTCTCCTTTGTCCGATTGTTCACTAGCTGTTGCGCATGCATGTAGTGTTGAAAGGCACCGAGATAGAGAGGAAAAAGGGTTTTCTGATCCCCTATTCAGGTGCTGAGCGCCGGAGGAGAGGAGGTAGTCCGGCTGGGAGATAATACTCCGGTGAGGATGAGAGCTTAACAGCGCTCTGCCCGGAGGAGCTCACGGTGGGCTAATCGTCCTCGGATGGCGAAGACCCTGAGAAAGGCAGGCGGAACACCCACCACCGCTGACCACCACACAAGGCCTAGCGCCACCTTTCCCCGATGAAATCTTTGTCCAAAGGTTGAATATGAATTTAACGGGTCGGGTTGGATATTAACAGGTTTGAAGGGTTAGCGGGTTTTGTTTTATTGAAGTGTTTTGGTTGGAGTTAAGATGAATTGATTGTGTTAGTTGATTTGTGAAATAATCGGATCCAATTTGTGAGCTTGAATTGGGTTGGATCTGGTCATTAGAACTAAACAGGTTCGATCAATTAATAAGTTGGGTCTAGTTTAAAATAGGTGATTGAAGCTAATCAAGTTTGATTGTAGGTTGGAAGATTTGGTTGAGTCAAGTCTAGTTAAATCAGGCTAGGGTCTAATGAACTAAGTTAGACTTGGGATTCAATCACATTAGAATAAATTTGTTAATTTGAGTGGGTTTGGTCAAACCGGCTTATTCGGTTAAGAGATTGGGTCTGATCATGTATGAACCAAGATTATCAAAAAATATAGAGAGAAAAAGGGGTAAGGAAAGGGGATTGAACCAAGGACCTCCTACTTGGGCTTGGTGGGCCTTGGGGCCCGTTCATTTGCCTGTAACTGGCCGGAAGTGAGAAGTAGGCGGAAGTCCCACTTCCCCCGAACTCAAGGAAGCTGGGGAAGTGCCACTTTTTGTGTTCATTTGCACGGAAGTGAGGGGGCACCGAAGTGGGCACTTCCCCCACTTTTTGTGTTCATTTCACCGGAAGTGAGACCACTTTGGGCCACACTTCCGTAGTGTGTTCATTTCGACGAAAGTGGTGGAAGTCAAAAATCATTTAAATTTTTATTTACATTTTATTTTAATTATTCTCTCATTGATGAGTATAATTTAATTGTATATTAGGAAATATTTGGTTTCAAAATTTTATTTTATTTTAAAATTAATTTAAATACATGTGGTGTAAAGTGGATCAAATTATAGATTAAAAATAACATTATCTCATCTAATTTTTTTTTTAACTTGCTTTAATCACAAAATACTAACACATCAAGTATGACTTTTTTTTGTGTATTGTATCACAGTTGGGTTGTGCTGCATAAATGAAAATGAAAAGGATATATAAAATCCATTTCATTGCAGATATGGATAATCAGTTATGTAAACAAGGCTTCTTTTTACCTGCCTGACAATAGCTATAGAAACATTTTTGAAGTCCATACAAAGTACGAGTTTACATTAATAAAAACAAAGTCACACACATGTCTGCAACAAACCAAGTCCATACAAACTATGAAAGCAAGTCAATGAAAACTACAACTCCATCACCTAGTCCATACAAACCATTAGAACAACTTAGTACAAACTAAAACTATAACATCCAGTTCATACAAACCATGAAAACAACTCAAAAGAAAAAAAACCATAATGTCCATCATCCAGTCCATACAATTCCATTCTCTCAAGGCCTAGATGCCCTTCTCTCAGCAAGAAACTCATCGACAAAATATTCACGTAGACTTTGCGTCCTCAGGTAGAAGTCCTCAGCGAGGCGCTTATCATTGCGCAAAGTTACATACAACAGATTCATGTCCTGGATACTATAGGCCTGCAAGGTGTCTAGAGCATCAGTCAATTTCTCCTTCCAATTCCTCTTTTTTAATCCCTTCAGTGAACCAGCTATTTGACCAATACCTTGAGCAATATCAGTCATTATAACATCCTCATTGCTGGTCCTTGATGCCGAGGAGGCTCTTTGTTTGCGATTGCTTGTGGATGACCTTGGTTGTTCTTGTTTGCTCATTGTTATCTATAGGATCCGATTCCATGTTATCATCTCCTTCAGTTTGTGTTTTGAATCTTTGGGTCGGGACACCAAATGGGTGGAAGATCGATCACAAGAAATTCACCCGTCGCGTGATCGTCCCCACAAACCATTCGCAGCTCATCAAACATTGGTATTGGCTTGTTCAGATAATCCTTCGCCTTGGGATGTCCCTATGAAAAGTTGTTGATAGTTAGATTAAGAAAAAAAAAATTCACGATTAGATAGTCAACAAGGTAGTTATATACCTCCACAAATGCCCGGTAGGTTTCGTCCTCGAGGACCAGCATCTTCTGTGAATCATTCCAACCGACGCCACTCAGATTCATGATCTTCTTAATTTCCTGATATCTTGTCTTTAGTGACCGCAGCCGGTTTTCCACATTGTCGGCATTGACATTGGCCAATGGAAACCTATCATTGACCACTTTTGCAACTTCAACGAAGGCATGTCGTTTGAAGGACTTGTCAACCTTCAGCCCACCTTCACCATCTTAACAAGACATGGGATCAGCACACTATCCATATCTAGAGTCCATCTCTTGTTTGGTGTTCCCTTGTGCTTGTGGCCTGATGAAGAAGAATCGGGCTGGGTACCATCAATATTATCGAGGGTGCTGACATCCTTATTGTGTTCCTACAACAAACTTGTAGTCAGTGTCTTAATTTCAGGAATCTTAGCATTTCCTTGTTCTCAAAAGAATCAATATAAAAAAAAAACAATGAAGTCAAATTATAGAGCACATCGTCTCTCAACAACTAATACACTCCCAAATATAAAAAGCAAAAACACACAAGCGTGGTGTACAAATTTTAGCAAAGATTAGTTAGTAAATAATAGATCATCCAACTTGCAAACACGAAGGCAAAAAGGATACAAAGCATGTATAAACCATGGAATTAAAATGCGGTTGGATTAAAAGAAAATAGCATTTCATAGAATACCTACCTGAAATCCATTGATGGGAATTCAGGAATATGGCAGCACCTACATACAGCATGCATCACTGTTCAGAGGCAGCTGCAAGGTGTTCATGTGACTTATAGCTATATGTTTCATACAAAAATTATTATTTGATAGTTGATGAAAGAAGCTAATGGAAAAACCCAAACTTAAAAGTCCAAGAGATGAAAATGCTAGCAACTAATAAACATGATTTTTATCCAACCTATTCTCAACCTCGGTAAAGATTCGCACTACTTTCAAATCAGCAAGAACATTACAGCCTACATGAAAGCACAACACCCAAGATACAATGTTGATGCTATTGCCTAAGAAAACATCTATTCATGTTAAAAAAAAATTCGGATAATACAAGGTCACTGGCAGGGAAGATCTTTCAAATATAATATATTATGGTAACATATTCCAGAGGTAACAAGAGGCTTCATCCTATTTTTTTTATATTTATTATTAAGTTATCAACAATCTGAATAATAACAAGAAACAAAAAATTCTAATGACGATAACCACATTGCGAACCAACAACAATAGCAACAGGCAATCTATCAAAAATAACATGCCAAACAAACTAAACCCTCTGATCAACACCGAAATAGCATATCAATCAAAAGATAGAAAGCAAAAGAGAAAAATGATATTAGACTCAAGGAATAATATTATGTCCTTGCAAATCACAGGTTCCAACACAATCAATGAAACCATGACCATGATAGAAAGTTACAAGTATTGAAAACCTTGTTTTCTTCTTTGTGAAGGGTTTATGGAGACAAAATGTTAAAGTTCATAAAAGCACATTTTAAAACCTAAGACAATTTGAAAATCTATGCATGCCCCCGTGCGATGTAATCACTTACACGCCTTTGCTATTTTATCACGGAGTAGTTTCCAACCTTGTCCAATGTCCCTTCGTTCATGTGATGTCATTGGACTATCCTCGGTCAGAACTTCTTCGGTAGGAACTTCTTCATCCAAGAAAGTGTCACCCGGATCAATATCTTTTATGAAATTGTGCAACACGCAACAAGCAAGGACAAGGTCCACTTGTGTAGGAAGTGGGTAGAATGGCCTCGAATCTAGAATCCTGAACCGACTCTTAAGAATTCTGAAAGCTCTCTCTATCCTTGTTTTGAGTTGAGAATGTCGGAGATTAAAAAGCTCTCTTACATCTGTCGGTGTGCGACCTACTTGTTCCTTTAGATGATACCTAATGCCTCGATAAGGGGAGATGAACCCTGTTGTTGTTGTGTAACCGGTATCAATGAGGTAATATTTACCTAACATTAATAATGGAGAAGTTATTAGTGAAAACTCTAAACTGCAAAATTGGGTAAAAGTGGACAATTTCGAGTATGGAATTAAACCTGGGGGTACCGATAGACCATACGGTGCTGGACGGGATAGCGCATCTTTCAAAACTAGATAATCATTTGCTGAGCCTTCCCAACCAGCGAGGACATAAATTTTAGATCCGGGTCACATGCGGCAAGCACATTTTGTGTGATCCCTTTGCATCCTAGGAATTTGTTTTGGAGAGCTACAGGCACCCTTGCATCTATATGGGTCCCATCAAGGAAACCAATGCAATCCTAAATAATTAAAACTTATTAGACACTTAAACTAAAATTTTTCAAAAAACTAAGGACATATAGTGGATAATACCTTGAAGTAAGGAAACCAAAGTGGGTTAGACTCTATATCCGGATGAAGTGAAACGCTGGGTTGCTTCACAAATTCATCTCTAATTTCGCATATAGCTCGTAGCACAGCATTGAAATACGGGCTCACCATAGCACCTGATCTAATGAAATCAATTTTCATTGATCTATTCTTAGCGTGGTGCCCCACTATATGCAAGAATATCGCCACTTGTTCTTCAACGGACACGTGGATAGTATCATTTAAATGGCCACGCCCTCGTAGAACATAAAATAGCCTTAGAAAAGTGTCCTTCCTCATTCTTATATATTCGACACAATTATGCACTCCTCCATCCAATACTCTCGCAAATATGCATTCTTATGGATATCTCTAGTCACCAAGGTTCCCACGTGAATGTGTGTCGCTCTTTTCTTCGCTTTTAACATGATAAGTATGGCAACATAAGTCACCACCACCTATATATTGATGTCGAAAGCATAACTTCATCCAAGTTACCCCTAGCCATCCTACAAATTCATGTTACTGTGTTCACATACCTCATCAATATGTTTCCAATATTAATATAATATTCATCTAAATCCCGACATCAATACTGTAAGCAATCTTTAATGAGCATACAAATTCATAACCCTATGAATTCAACTTTGCTATTAATTTTAAAGGTTCCCAACAACACATATTTCCAACATCATAAAACAACAGGCAACAAGGAAAGAGCTGAAAAATTTACAACCATTGCTTCAAAAGTAGCAGGCAAAAGTCAAAAGTTAGCAGGTTCACAACAACTAGTTCGTTAAAGTACATTTTGGAAAACCTAATAATTTGTTACATTCTACGCGTGCACACGTCAATTGTAATCGCACCACATATCCTCCGCCACTTTGTCACGGATTCTCAAACCTTGAGTAGTATCCCCTCGTTCACGTAATGCCATTAACATAATAATGTACGACAACAAAGATCTCCACCAATATATTTGCGTTGATCATGACATCGTCCAAGTTATCCCTAGCCATCCTAGACATTAAACATTTATTTACAAGGAAGTCAGACAAGAACATAATGGTAGCTACGTTAGAATCCTATTCATGCTATGTTAAGAAAGATATATAGCTATGTTAAGCTGCAATATGGCTATAATAGAGGGACCATTTAGGGAATTACACCCAAAAAAACCAAAAAAAAAAAAAAACATATTCCTATTAAGTGTAATGAAAATATTTTGTTAAATTTATCATCCTCCATGTGGCGCACATGCGTGTGGCTCATCGGCCCTGTCTCTCTCCTCAACCAAGCCACGCGATGGGAATTAAGCTCCCAAGACCGACAATCTTCACTCACCGCCTTAATTAACTGGGCTTGACGTGAAGGAATAAGGGTTGATTCTCTATGTGTGTTTCGAGAGTATGGGCAAGTTCATGTCCGTGCAACTATGGCATTTGATCTCTAGGCCTCCGGCACCCGCTCATTTGGGTGGTAAAAAGCTCCAATGAGAGTAATCCAATGGTGGAAGGAGAGAAGGGTTTGGTTATCAAATGGATAGGCTCCTTAGGTGTTGATACTAAGCCACACAAATGCTGGGAGGGTTCATGACGATCAGAAGTCGGAACTCGAGAGTTGAAGGTGTGACCATCGGGCGTGCCGATGATCACATGGCCGTTGTTCGCACCGGTGCGCTTCTTCAATAAGAAGTTGATAGTGGATGTGTTGAGTATTGGCATGTTTGTTGGGTTTAAGCAGAGTTGCACTGAAATGAAGGAGAGGAGGGTGGTGAGAGGAGAGGAAATAGAGATGGTTGTGAAGAGGCGACACTCGGTATAAGCACCGACACTCGGGGAAGGGACAGAGAGGGATGCAGTGCTGAAGAGTAAGGTGAAGAAGGCATTACACGGGCCGTTGAGGAGGACGTAAGGCCGTGGAGGCTGCAAGTGGCGCATGGCATGAGGGAGGGAGTGGGCTCGGGCGGTGTGTTTGGTGGGGATAAGGCTGAGGAAAGGAAGGGAGGGGAAGAAGAGGGCAAGGGAGGAATCAAGGCAAGTACGGAGAGGGAGAGAGGCGTGGACGTGGGACGGATAGGAGAAAGGAGAGGTTTAGATTAATTTTTATTTTCTTTATGATTTTAGGAATAAAAAATTTTGTTATATTCCATAAAAATAAGATTCATAAATTATATTTAATTCCTTAAGCTTGAAGGATGGAGAATTAAAAAGCTTTAAAAAAGGGAATTAAATTAGATTTTAAGACCAATTAGGAATAATCGGGAGTTCAAGGACCTCTAAATAATTTTGTAAAGTATTAAGGACTAAAGGAAATAGTCCCCTCTCTCAGAGAATGGACTAGAACGTGACCTAAAAGCATTCCAGGGACCCATGAATAATTTTTCCAGAGAAAAATCCTAATTAGGGTTGTTGGGGGATCAGAAGGACCTTTTGGTAATTATTGAAAGTTCCAAGGACTGGAACGTAATTGTCCCCTCTCACAGGTTGGACTCAAGTGTAACATAAAACGAAACGAGGACCTTTCGTTAATTTGCCAGAGAAAAATCTTAATACAATGGATGAGCGGCTGAGATTAAAAGATCTCAGACCGTGGTTAATCGCGGAGCATTACAAGGGAGAGGATGAAGCCACGTGGCAAGCAAGCAGTTAGATCTATCCGATCATGGATTAGATGCAGGCGGATGAACAAGATCCGCCGCTGATCCTATGTTAATCTCACCTTCGATTTAGACGTTGATGGATCCGAGGGCATAAAGTAGTGTTTTGGATCGCTGGATGAGATCCAAGCAATCTCCACCGCTCATCCGCGGGAGTAGCGATCACGAGGCACGCAGCTCAAGCTTCCTCCGCCAAATGAAGCCGCCAGCGAGTCCGGCCGCCTTCCCCGGCCAAGCATGCGCGAGAAGCCTGGCCCATCTCCGGGCGTGGCGCTATCCCAGAGTTGCCGGTTCGTCTGCCACCCTATAGGGCTATAAAGGGGCCTCGGCCCTCTACTGCTCCTCGACACCATTGAGCTCTGGCTTAAGGTCACAGCGAGTCAATCAAGAAAGGGATCCCTACCGGGAGAGCCACTGCCGCCGCCAAAGCACAAAAAGGGACCGGAGCCAAGGTAGGATTCTCGCTCGGTTTGAATTTTAGTTTTGAGGCATTGATTGTGAGGTTTTCGAAGCCCGTGGAGATGCTAAACCTAACCGCGAGTGGTGCGCTGACGGGGAGAGGGAATTGGGGTCGCTGAAGGTGCTGAGCACGTGCTCGTGGAGGCCGAGAGGAAGCTCCGTACCCTTTGTAGGCAAATGGAGCTTCCTAAGCAGGAACGGCCATCTCCAGCGATCTCTCCGCTAAGTGTAGACAGAGGAGAAGGAGCCACATTCAGTGATGGTTTGGGCCTGAGAATGAATCCCGGACGAAGAGGGAGCACGATGCGCAGGTTACTTTCGCCACCGATCCCTCCGCTGACGCTTGTTCTGAGTTCCTACGCAATCAGACGCTAAGTAAGGGAGAAGAAGAAGGCGGTGAGGAAAAATTAAAAAAAAAACAGTAATTAATTAATTCAGTGTTAGAATTAATTAATTGGAATAATAACTTTAGAGTTGTGACAAAATGAAATTGATTAGTTAACTAGTATAGTTACAATGTTAATTAGTTTTAAATATTTTTGAAGCATTGGTAGTGTGACAAAATCAAGTTGATTATTTAGTATAATCAAGATAATTATGAAAGGAAATTTAGTTAAGGTAATGGTGGATGACTAATTCATTTAAAAACCTTATAAAAATGGCAAAATGAATTGGTCTAATTGAGCTAATCTAGTTAATTAGATTAGTTGAACATTGGTGTTAGTAAATGGACTCGGGTTGGACTAAACCACTTTGGGCTTGGGTCTAACCTAGCTATCAAGTCGGATTAATCATCATGATTAAAGAAATAAGGTTGAGTTAGTTTACTTAGTCAAATAAAATTGGTTTAAGGTGACTTGGGTCCAAATTAAGTTAGCTCTACCGTTTGGAGAAATACTAGTCATCTTGATCAATTTAAAATGTGGGCTTGGCTTGTAAACTAAACAAAGAATTTAACTAAGAGGGTTAATCAAGATAAAGTAGGTCAACCTATTGAGCCAAGTTGACTAATGAGGTTAATTAAATTAATTAACCTAAGGTACCTAAGTTAAACCATGGACTAAGTAATATAGGAATTTGGTCCATTGTTTTGGAGGCCCAATGAACTGGGCTCAAATAACTCATTAAAACAGATTTTATTATTAAGAAATAATAATAAAATAAAAGGTAAAAGTAATGGATGCTAGTATAGGAAACTAAACCTTGGGTCACTCAAGTAGCAGGGTATGACTTTAAACCCTAAAGTTATAGCTACTCAAATGACTTAAAATGCCCTTTTCTTAGTATAAAAGGGCCAAGACCAAGCTAGAATGTTTAATGGGCTTCAAATGGGCCCAATTCAACTTGAATGCCTAGAGGTGACCAAATGAGGTTTTAGACTCGACCAATGAAAGTAGCGTTGACTAGGTTTGACCAAGTTGGGACTAGGGTCAACCAAAGGACGTATAAACTGGGGAAAAGGACCAGAAACCCGAGAGGTGGTCTTTAGGACCCGTTAGTGGGCCTGAGCCCGACAAGAACGAGAGTCATGCATGCTCAACTAGTAACATAGGGTTTTATTAGAATTTTAACTCTAATAGAAACTCTATTATCGATTTTCTCAAGATACTTAGAGGCATTCCAAGAGGAGTCTAGGAGGCTTCTAGCCTCGAGAAGGAGGTAAGTACACTTGCCTAGCTCCTCAGCTTGATTTTGGGTTTTATTGGCTTTGGTGTTGCCTTATTTGTTATTGTTTTTCTTGATTTCGTGCTTGTGCACGTTACTTTCATGCCTTGGATGTTTGATTCCATACTCGTGCATGCTTGTATGCCCCTTTGGGGGTATTGCTCCATCAATATCATAATTTGATATGATTGCACACACTCGTATTTTGATCTCTTGGATATCTACGCTTGTTGAGATGATAGCAACCTGTAGGGTATGTGTAACGCTCACCCATCCCCGGGACCCTGCACGCAGGTGCAGACCGCCAGAGCCGTAGTAGAGACGGGCCCCACCCTTGGGATACAAGGCCTAAGTGTGTGCTGTATAATGCAAAATAACAACTTAATTTTATTTAAAATAAAACAGAGTTTAAGCGGAAATAAATAACAAGGGTTCAGTGCCCTACAAATATCAGCCCCTAAGGGGACCTACAAAACATAACATCTCACTCAAAACAAAAGATAGACAAGGTCCTCGGACCTCAAGCAAATCACCCGACCCACGATCGGGCTCAGCCAAATTCTCCGCTGCACTCAGTGTCCTACGCTCGTGATGCGTAACAGAGAGAAAACATGCATGAGCTTTTGAATGGAAAGCTTCGGTAAGTACTCAAGGGTTCAAGAAGATATGATATCAAAAGACATGAATACCAGCAAACTCGGGGCACGCCTCAAAACAAGCCCTAGGAGTCTATCACAATAAAATAACAAGATCGTGGACTCCTAGCTAAGAGTTCCAAATGGAAGCTTCTCAATCGCCTCTGGCCGCACTATCACGTAACTCACTGAGAAAACGCACTATCCGTCCGCTACGGCCCTCGGTCGTATGCCGGTAGCGCCACCGCCTCTCATGTCGACATGGTCGGGTGATCGACCCCACCGACCGGCAAGGACATCCGTAACACTCTCTCCTCGGCTAGGAGTGCTCTGGAACGCCGTGGTGTCCCGGCCCCTAACGCTTCGCGAAAAATCGGAGCTCACCTCGCCCAATCAATCCCGGATCTAAGAATAAAAGCATAAGTAGGGATCCCAACATCCCAAAACAATCAAACATGCTATATATGGATTTCAACAAAATTCATGGAAGCATGTATGAAAACAATATGTCACAACAAAGACATAAAAATAAAATCCCTGAAGGGAGGAACAAGGCATGATCAACATGCAATAACAAAGTCAAGAATACTCGTCAAAGAGTAAGGGTACTAGGCCGAAGTACTTACCTAAAATCGCAAAGCCTCGTGCTCCACGGGACTTCTCGGCGCATCCGAGTCAAATCTGATAAAGACATATCTTATTTTAATAAGGTACTAGTTTATTGCATCTACTATGCATGCTCTAACGGGCCTGAATTCTACTTTGCGAACCTTTCCTCGCGTCCTCGCGTCATCTTCCCTTAAGTGACTATCTCCTTATTTATTTCCATAAACAGGTTGTAGTGGCTTGGTGGTTAAGGCCAGCCCAACTTGGCTTGATTAAACCCGACCCGAATTAAATAATCTTGGTTCAATACTTTGCTTAGTTAATCCCAAGCATTCCTGGCTAATCTTAACCATACTTTTAATTAATTAAGCTGATTTTTAAAAAAAAACTTAATCATTTAATTAATTAATTCAATTCAACCTGGCTACTTGGTCGAACCCACCAAGATTGATTATATTCATTCTATCTTAGTCCCCCTTGATTCAAAATTCCCCACATTGACCATCCAATCTAAGCCCATAATTCGGCCCAACTTATTTCCTCTCACTAGTTGGTTTATTTAATACCAAGCCCACAATTTAATCTATTAAATATTTGTCATCACCTATTTAGTCAGTGACAATAATATTAATTAGTCATCCCTTAATCAATCCAATTTCTCTTAGGTTGATTAAACCAATTCAACTACCTTTGAGTTAGCCCAATTGATAACTGACTAGCTAACCAAGATAATTAACTTTAATTAATTATTCATTTAGTTGTCACTCTATTAATCAACTAACTCTTTAGTTAATTAATTAGCTGATTAATTATCCACAGGATAAATTCCTGATTAACTAGTTTGCTAACTAGTTATCATTAAACTAACTAATTGGTGAGTTAAATCATCTCAATTACTAATTAATCAACTTGACTAACCAATATTAGTTATTAGTTAATTAACATTATTAATTAACTAACCTCTCTCTCATTGTCTCACGCCGTGATTTCGCCAGGGAAGAAGGCGCGCCCGCCATCGCCGTGGAGTTCCAAATTGCGTGCACGGTGACCGCCGGGCGAAGTTCCCCGGTGGGGACCCCGAGAACCATCTCCGTGGTCCTCCCGCAGGGGAGCCACCTCCGCTTCCCTTCTCCCCGGGCGCATCTACGGGCGCCTCTCGAAGTTTTTCCCCTCACGGGCGTTCAGTCCCTCGACGGAAACCGACAAGGGAAGCTCGCGGTTTCTCCGGCGTCCGTCCCCCTACCTATCGTGCTACTGTGCATGCTCGACGGAAAACAAAAAGAAAGAAGGATATAACTCACCGGAGGAGATGGTGGGGTGTTCGCGAGGCTCCACAAATTGCCGGAAAAGAGCGGTGGAGGCGCATCGCCTCCCTCGCCTCTCGCTCCCCATTCTCCTGGCCGCCACCGAGAGCACCTCCCTCCCTTCTTCTTCCTCCCTCGACCTCGCACAGAGCAGTTGATCTTGCCGACGTTCTGTGGTGACTCTGTCCGGCCCGTGAGGCGCTCGTACTTATAGGCCAAGTGCTGAGCGAGGGTGATCTTGCCGTGATTGAGATCCTTGACGAGAAGATTCAATCGCCAATCAACCCCCGTCTTTCCATACCAGGCGAGTTCCATAAACGGAAGAGCTCTCGCGGTGGCGCTAACATCGATGAGAAGAAAACAAAGACGCCGAGATTCGGCTTCTCCATCGGGATCCAATCTACCGGGAGCCGCACGCGCATGAGGGCTCCCCCACGCTCCTCTTCGCGGCTAAATCGGAGGGTCCAAATGGTTCCTCGCGATCGGCTCTACACGGATCGTCAGATCCTGGCCGTTCGTTCCTTTTATAAATGCTTTTCTCTGGTCTTTTGCACAGAAGACCCCCAACTCCCAAAAATTATAATTGGGTCCTTGGACTGTGAGAGGAAACATAATTCCCTTTTAATCCTCGTTACTTTTTATTTTACATCCAGGTCCCTCGCCAGAGTCAACAACTCTTATCTCCTAGTCCTCGCAATCTTATAAAATTTCTAATAGGTCCCTGGCAGCCAAATAAAACTCAAAATTAAATATTCCTATAATTTAAATTCATTTGAATTTAAATTTGATCTGATTTCCTTTGATTAAATCCCACCCTTACTATACTTAGGGCATTCCCTTTAATAGATTTAATCAATTATCTCCAATTTCCTTCTAAGTTTTAACATGATTACTAATGAGTTTCTTCCAACTTAATTAAATTAAGTATTTCCAAATTTAATTAAATCTTTCATCAATCAGAATAAATAAAATTATAAAATAATTTTATTTATATTTTCGAATCTCCCTTGGTTCCATTTACCAAAATGCCCTCGGGTTTTAATTATAAATTCCCAAAATGCCCTTGTTGGCAATATTCGAAAATTACTATTAAATTTAGGAAAAATATTATTCCCTTTATTTAAAACTAAAATCATGGATTTTACAATCTCCCCTCCTTACAAAAAATTTCGTCCTCGAAATTTTAAATAGAGCCCCTAAAACTCAACCCGAGATTTAATAACTCCGTGTAACGCTTCTTCATATCCTCTTAGGCGTTCCCACGTGGCTTCCTTTGGCGGGAGTGATGATTCCACTTCACTTTCACAAAGGGAATGGCCTCGGTTTCTCATTTGTCGCCCCCCGACGGTCTAAGATCTCTCTTGGCCGCTCCTCATATGACATGTCCCTCCTCGCACTCCACCTAAGTACCTCTGGAATCACTTTCGGACTGGTCCCAATACATTTCTTCAACATAGAAATGTGGAACACGCCATGAACACAGGGATAGGTTCTGAGGTAGAAACCAACACAGAGGGCCACGCAGTTCCTACCTTCTCGGAATCTCGAAGGGTCCGATATAGCGCGGAGCAAGCTTCCCACGCCTGCCGAATCTCACTACACCCTTCATAGGCTTACACCTTCAGAATATCAGCATCGCCACGAAACTCAAGATCGGTACGTTTCAGGTCTGCATAGGTCTTCTGTCGGCTTTGAGCAATCTTCAGTCTTTCCCTGATCATTCGGACTTGCTCCTCTGTCTGACGGATGAAGTCTGGCTGCTTTACTGTCTTTTCGGCCATAAGCTTCCTCTCACCCACATCACCCCAACAGATCGGAGTCCGGCACTTTCTCCCATAAAGCGCCTCATATGGAGCCATCTGAATGCTCGCCTGGTAACTATTGTTGTAGGCGAACTCCACCAAACTCGGGCACGCCATCCCACGCATCCTCAGAAATCCAAGGCACATGCCCTCAAAGATATCCTCCAATACCGGATGGTCCTCTCCGACCACCATCCGCCCTGCGGGTGGAAAGCCGCGGCTAAATGCCGACGTGTACCCAAAGCCTCATGCAAAACCTCCCAAAATCCTCGAGACAAACACGGGTGTCTCGATCGTGAGGTAATCGGCACACCGGTACCCCATGAAGTCTCACCACCTCATCAATATATATCCGAGCCAGCTTGTTCCAATGATGCACCCGTCCCTCGTGAGGTATAAAGTGAGTCACTTAGTCAATCTGGCCGACAATGACCTGCATTGACTCCTTTCCCCTCTGAGTACGTGGTAGCCCCGTGACAAAATCCATGTTGATATGCTCCCATTTCCACTCCGGAATAGGCAACGGCTGTAATGTCCCGGCTGGCTTCTGATGTTCCGCCTTCACTAGCTGACAAGTGACGCATCTGGCTACAAACTCAGCGACATCCCGTTTCATGCCCTTCCACCAAAAGTGGTCCTTCAAACCTCTGTACATCTTGGTACCACCGGGATGAATCGCATAGCCCGAGTAGTGGGCTTCCTCAAGAATCTCATTCTTGACTCCTAACACCGGGTACACAAATCAAGTTATCAAACACGAGAGTTCCATCCTCATGCACTCAACCGCGGCTCGGCTCTC
Organism: Dioscorea zingiberensis; assembly: GCA_026586065.1. NCBI lineage: Eukaryota > Viridiplantae > Streptophyta > Magnoliopsida > Dioscoreales > Dioscoreaceae > Dioscorea > Dioscorea zingiberensis. The sequence continues at coordinate 43,022,128 of CM048824.1, forward strand.
CCCGCCTAATCTGACTCTGACCTCCCTCAAGATCCTTATCTTGCTCTCGGCATCTTTAATCCTCCCCAACACTGAAGGTCGTATGTGCAAGCCGCCAAAGAAACCTCCATCCCTGGCGTGAATGATCTCCAACTCCACCCTCCTCATCTCCCTCCAACAAGTGGGCCTCCTCGAGCCGTGAGCAAGGCGGCGATTCCATAGTTGGACTTCCTACTCAAGGCATCCGCCACCACGCTAGCCTTGCCCTAGTGGTAATGAACACTCGTGTCATAGTCCTTGATCAGCTCCAACCAACGCCGCTTGTCTCATATTCGATTCTTTACGGGTAAAGATGTATTTGAGGCTCTTGTGATGCAGGTATATCCTCACAAGGTACTCCATAGAGGAAGTGTCGCATCTTCAAAGCAAAGACGCAATCACGCCAAATCTAGGTCATGTGTGTGGGGTAGTTCTCCTCGTAAGGCTTCAATTGGGGAAGCATAAGCTATGACTCTCCCATCCCGTGATCAAGACACACCTCGTGCCAGCCTTTGCAAGCATCACTATATACGGTCTGCCCCACCGCCACTCTGTGGTAAGGCCAAGATTGGTGCTTGATACCAATCTCCTCTTCAGATTCCTCGGAAGCTCTTCTCACATGACTCGCCCATACAAACTTGGTGCCTTTCCTTGTCAACTTTGCCATAGGTGCCGCTAGACGAGAGAATCCTCAACAAATCTCAGGTAGTAGCCCGCTAGACCCAAGAAACTCCGAATTTCTCCACGACGGTGGTCGGCCTCTTCCAATCGACGATCGCTTCTATTTTCTTGGGGTCCACCGAGACTCCAAAATTAATCCGATCACGTGCCCCAAGAAAGCCACTGCCTAAACCGTAACTCACACTTGGAGAACTTGGCATACAACCGATGCTGTCTCAGAGTCTCCAACACGACTCTCAAGTGCTCCATGTGTTGCTGGCGACCGCTCGAATAGATCAGAATATCATCGATGAAGACCACCACGAACCGGTCCAGATACTGCCTGAAGACCCGGTTCATCATGTCCATGAATACCGCCGGGGCATTTGTGAGTCCAAAAGGCATAACCAGAAACTCGTAGTGTCCATATCTCGTCCGAAAGGCACTCTTTGGAATGTCCTGTTCCTTGATCCGCACCTGATGATAGCCGGATCTCAAGTCAATCTTAGAAAACACCTGAGCTCCCTGTAACTGGTCCAAAAGATCGTCGATCCTCGGTAGGGGGTACTTGTTCTTTCATCGCCACCTTGTTCACTCTCAGAGTCAAACGCACGCCTCATTGACCCATCTTTCTTCTTTACAAACAACACCGGGTGCGCTCTTACGCGACATGCCGGGTCAGATAAACCCCTTCTAGCAACTCCTCCAGCTTGCACTTTCAGCCTTTCAAATACCGGGCGCCATCCTCAGATGGGGCCCCGAAACTGAGTCGCTCCTGAATCAAATCAATGGAGAACTCCCAAACTCGCCTAGGGGTAGTCCCGTGAACTCCTCGTGGAACACGCCTAAGCAAACTCATCTACCACAGTACATGCTGCCACCGCTGGGTCCATCATCCTTCTTGACCTCCAAGATCGAGGCCAAATATCCGACACAACCATCATCTAGCAACCTCCGAAGCTTGGAGAGTCAGATCTCACGAACCAACGAAAGCAATCCTCGGCTGCCACTTTTAAGGTGAACTCCACGCCGCCTCGCAAGATCCTCAAGTACACTCTCTTCTCACGACAATCAACCATCGCGTGCGTAAGAGAGCCAATCCATACCTAGGATTACATCGTAATCCCTCAGGTCCATCACATGAAGATTGGCAGGTAACACCCGCCCCTCTATCATCACAGGACATGCCGGCGCCATCTTGTTCACCATCCTCGCAGCTCCAACTGGTGTGTCCACGCTCAGCATATACGGCAGCTCTACCGTGGGTAAGGAGTGTCTCCGTGCAAACAAAGCAGATACAAAAAGAATGTGTGGCACCCGGCCAAACAATGTGCATGCATACGTAAAAAGAACTAACAGCCGATCGCATTTTCAACGACGTTATTTGAAGTCCGAGCCTCTCCCTCGGTGGTGGTGGTAGACTCGTCCATGTGTTGTGGGCCTCTGCTGTGCTACTGGCTGGGTAGAAGTGGAAGGCTGCCCTGCTATCGCCTTCCCCTTCTTATCTCCTCCCGTGGCCGTGGAAACGTATGGTGCCGCACCGCTCGAGGCTCCATATGACTGTTGAGGCCCCTGAGAGCCTCCCCCTGTGTTCTGTCCAAAGCGACGTTGTGGACACTGTGCTTTCTTGTGATCCAGACCGTAGCATATGAAACATCCTCCGGTAAGTCTTGGACACTGAGACTGCTTGTGGTTGCCCTCACATTCAAAACACTTCAACTTGTGCGGCCCTTTGGTCCAACTGCCCTTGCCTCCAGATGAGGCTCCCGATCCTGTAGGCTTGTTGTAAGGCTGGGACCTGTAGTTTGTCTTCTTGTGTCCCGTGCTCTTCCCAGAAGACTGTCCTGGCCCACTGTTCTGTGCTTTGTCTTTCTTGTCTTTCTTTGTTGGCTGAGGATCGGTCTGGCAGGATGCATCAATATATTTGGCACGGGTCACCAGGTCAGCATAGGTGGTGCACAAGTGACTGGATACTATCTTCTTCAGTGAAGGCCTCAGTCCCATCTCAAACTTTCTTACTTTGCTTTCTTCAGTAGGCACCATATCAGGAAGGAATCGGGCCAGTCTATCGAACTCAATCTCATACTGTTCCACGGTCAAACCACCTTGAACCAGATTGTTAAATTCTTGAGCCATCAGTAGCAGTCTTCCTCTGGAGAAATACTTGGCAAAGAATGCCTTCCTAAACTCCTCCCATGTCTGGAACCAAGACACCGCTCCTCAGCGCACTCTCACCAAGGTACCGGTTTCCAGACAACCTCAATCGATATGCTACCGCTCTAACTCGCCCCTCATCATCACTTTGGTACATATCAAAAGTCCTTTCCAGCCTTCTAATCCATAACTTCGGCCTTTGTGGATCCGCGGTCCCATCAAAAGGTTGTGGTGATGGCCTTTTGATCTCGGCAATTAATCCTCGGCCCGGCGGGGTGTGGCGGTGGAGGGGCGGTGCTTGGTGTTCTTTGTCTTTGCTCTTGGATGTACCCCATCATCTCACGCATGAGGTCAAATCCATCGCAATGCGGGGGTACTTCCTCCCTCACATTTTGGCCTGCGAACTTGCGGCCCTCATGATCCCGATTGAGCGGCCGCCTCGCCCCAATCTCCATAGCCTCTGGCGGTGGGGGTACCTCTCCCACCGGGGGCTCAGGCGCCGGAGCGATGCGAGGCCGTCCTCGAGGTCGTCCCGTTCCTCCTCTTCCACTCATCCTGCTTATTGCCAAACCACCTGTAGGGTTAGCTTAAAAACACACCAAAATGGAAAGCAAAATAATAACGATCTTTTATTATTCCATAAGCTCACAATAGATAATCATAGTCCATACAACTAGATAGTCTGCGAAACAACATTTTATTCATCCTAGTGACAAAGAATCTAAGAAATAACTCAATCCTCTCTATCTAGTGACAACGGAGTGTAGGTAACCGGTGCCCTTTCCGGAGACAGTGGGGTGTAGGACCAAGGGACCACATCAGGAGACAGTGGGGTGTAGTCCACCCGTGGTCCCCCCTCCCGTGTCAGGTACACCCTCCTGTCAGCCGGTCCCGTGTGGTCAAATCCTCCCCTCCTAGCACCGTAGGGGGCTGCAAGGCTCCTACGATAATCCCGAGCGTTGCCCACACAGCGGTGAACCCTACGCTCCTCTCTCCTCTGCCACTGGAGTAGTGTCTCTACTGCAGCCTCGATCCTACCGATGCGTCGGATAGTCGCCTGCACGGCCACCCTCAACTCGGCTAGCACACTCGCAGCATCCTCAGGCTGAGGCGGTGGAGTGTTCTCCCTCACGGACTCCACTTCCTCAGACGATGCCGGCACGTCGAAGTATCTAGGTCCACGGTATCCTGGTCCCGACATTCTGCTTCCTCTGCATTCAAAGGAAGAATGTCAGTCTAACACGTCCAAAAATGTCACTACCCAACCCAAAGACTCGGGCCCAAACTATTTGACTAAGTCACTAGGGCAACTAGGGTGTCCATTATCTGCATCGCTCTGATACCACCTTAATCAGAATCTCAATTCATCCCGGGACCTCGGCATCGCAGGCGCAATCGGCCGTAGCCTGAGTAGAGCGGGCCCCACCCGGATACAAGGCCTAAGTGTGTAAGCGAGATAATGCAAAATAACAACTTAATTTATTTAAAATAAAGCGAGTTTAGCGGAAATAAATAACAAGGGTTCAAAAAGTTCTACAAATATCAGGCCCTAAGGGGACCTACAAAACATAATATCTCACTCAAAACAAAGATAGACAAGGTCCCTGACCTCTGCAAATCACCCGACCCACGACGGGCCAGCCTCCTCGCTGCATTCAGTGTCCTACGCCTCGGTGATGCGTGAAACAGGAGAAAACAAGTGCATGAGCTTTCGAATGGAAAGCTCAGTAAGTACCCCTGCGGGGTTCAAGAAGATATGATATCAAAAGACATGAATACCAAAAGCAAACTCGGGGCACGCCCCTCAAAAACAAGCCCTAGGAGTCTATCACAATAAAATAACAAGATCGTGGACTCCTAGCTAAGAGTTCCAATGGAAGCTTCTCAATCGCCTCCCGGTCGGTACCATGTGAACAACTGAGAAAACGACCATCCGTCGCTACCCCTCGAATTAGGTATGTCGGTAGCGCCGTCTCTCATGTCGCCGACATGGTCGCTGATCGACCCATCGACCGCAAGGACATCCGTAACACTCTCCTCTGGCTAGGAGTGGAACGCCGTGGTGTCCTGGCCCCTAACGCCTCGCAAGAAAATCTCGAGCTCACCGCCCAATCAATCCGGACTAAGAAGCGGTACAAGTAGGGATCCCAACATCCCAAAACAATCAAACATGCTATATATGGATTTCAACAAAATTCATGGAAGCATGTATGAAAACAATATGTCACAACAAAGACATAAAAATAAAATCCCTGAAGGGAGGAACAAGGCATGATCAACATGCAATAACAAAGTCAAGAATACTCACAAAGAGTAAGGGTACTAGGTCAAGTACTTACCTAAAATCGCGAAAGCCTATAAATTGCTCCACGGGACTTCTACAAGATCCGAAGTCAAATCTGATAAAGACATATCTTATTTTAATAAGGCGCTAGTTTATTGTATCTACTATGCATGCTCTAACGGGCCTGAATGCTACTTTGCGAACCTTTCCTCGTGTCCTCGCGTCATCTTCCCTTAAATGACTATCTCCTTATTTATTTCCATAATTAGGTTGTAGTGGCTTGGTGGTTAAGGCCAGCCCAACTTGGCCTGATTAAACCCGACCCGAATAAATTAAATAATCTTGGTTCAATACTTTGCTTAGTTAATCCCAAGCAATCTTGGCTAGACTTAACCATACTTTTAATTAATTAAGCTGATTTTTAAAAAAAAACTTAATCATTTAATTAATTAATTCAATTCAACCTGGCTACTTGGTCGAACCCACCAAGATTGATTATATTCATTCTATCTTAGCCCCCCCCTTGATTCAGCCCACATTGACCATCTGAATCTAAGCCCATAATTCGGCCCAACTTATTTCCTCTCACTAGTTGGTTTATTTAATACCAAGCCCACAATTTAATCTATTAAATATTTGTCATCACCTATTTAGTCAGTGACAATAATATTAATTAGTCATCCCTTAATCAATCCAATTTCTCTTAGGTTGATTAAACCAATTCAACTACCTTTGAGTTAGCCCAATTGATAACTGACTAGCTAACCAAGATAATTAACTTTTAATTAATTATTCATTTTAGTTGTCACTCTATTAATCAACTAACTCTTTAGTTAATTAATTAGCTGATTAATTATCCACAGGATAAATTCCTGATTAACTAGTTTGCTAACTAGTTATCATTAAACTAACTAATTGGTGAGTTAAATCATCTCAATTACTAATTAATCAACTTGACTAACCAATATTAGTTATTAGTTAATTAACATTATTAATTAACTAACCTCTCTCTCATTGTCTCACGCCGTGATTTCGCCAGGGAAGAAGGCGCGCCCGCCATCGCCGTGGAGTTCCAGCTCGTGCCTGGTGACCGTCGGCGAGTTCCCCGGCGGTGGGGGACCCCGGAGAACCATCTCCGTGGTCCTCCCGGTAGGGAGCCACCTCCGCTCCTTCTCCTGGCGTACGGCGGCGTCTCTGAGTTTTCCCCTCCGCTGGCGTTCAGTCCCTCGACGGAAACCGACAAGGGAAGCTCGCGGTTTCTCCGACGTCCGTCGCCCTACCTATCGTGCTACTGTGTATGCTCGACGGAAAACAAAAAGGAAAGAAGGACTATACCTCACCGGAGGAGATGGTGGGGTGTCCGCATGCAGGCTCCATGTTCGGCCGTGGAAAAAGAGTGTGGAGGCTTATGACCGCCTCCCTCGCCTCTCGTTTCCCCATTCCCCGGCCGGCCACCGAGAGCACCTCCCTCCCTTCTTCTTCCTCCCTCGACCTCGCACAGAGCAGTTGATCTTGCCGACGCTCAGGGGTGACTTCGGCCCGTGAGGCGCCCCCTGCACTTATAAAGGCGCGAGGGTGATCTTTGCCGCGGATTGAGATCCTTGACGAGAAGATTCAATCGCCAATCAACCCCCGTCTTTCCATACCAGGCGAGTTCCATAAACGGAAGAGCTCTCGCGGTGGCGCGCGAACATCAGTGGAGAAGAAAAACAGCATCGCCTCGAGATTCAGCTTTTCCATTGATCCGGCGGTACGGGAGCCGGGCCATCAAGACGCGGTGAGGGCTCCCCGCGCTCTTCTTGGCGCGCTAAATCGGAGGGTCCAAATGGTTCCTCGCGATTCGGCTCTACGGATCGCCGGATCCCCGGCCGTTCGTTCCTTTTATAAATGCTTTTCTCTGGTCTTTTGCACAGAAGACCCCCAACTCCCAAAAATTATAATTGGGTCCTTGGACTGTGAGAGGAAACATAATTCCCTTTTAATCCTCGTTACTTTTTATTTTACATCCAGGTCCCTCGCCAGAGTCAACAACTCTTATCTCCTAGTCCTCGCAATCTTATAAAATTTCTAATAGGTCCCTGGCAGCCAAATAAAACTCAAAATTAAATATTCCTATAATTTAAATTCATTTGAATTTAAATTTGATCTGATTTCCTTTGATTAAATCCCACCCTTACTATACTTAGGGCATTCCCTTTAATAGATTTAATCAATTATCTCCAATTTCCTTCTAAGTTTTAACATGATTACTAATGAGCTTTCCAACTTAATTAAATTAAGTATTTCCAAATTTAATTAAATCTTTCATCAATCAGAATAAATAAAATTATAAAATAATTTTATTTATATTTTCGAATCTCCCTTGGTTCCATTTACCAAAATGCCCTCGGGTTTTAATTATAAATTCCCAAAATGCCCTTGTTGGCAATATTCGAAAATTTACTATTAAATTTAGGAAAAATATTATTCCCTTTATTTAAAACTAAAATCATGGATTTTACAGTATGCTTGTGAGTGTTGAGTGTACCTACCTGTTGACCGGCACGTAGCCGTGGAATCACGTGAGCTTGTGCGCTGGCCGGGTAGGTATACATCAACTATGCTGTTTAAAGGATTCTCCCATCCTCGTATTCTTTGTTTCCCATGATGGGGTAATATCGGGTACTCTTTTGTTTCCCCGCTGGGGGTAATATCGGTAATCTTTGTTTTTCCCGCCGCTGGGGTAAAACGGTAAACTTTTGTTTTCCCCGCTGCTGGGATGATATCCGACAAGGTAATGCCCATGTTTTGGATAGTAGCACTACTAGACCATGGACCGAGGATCGCTTTCGCTTAGGGCCGTGGACCTACTAGGGAGATGACTTGTGAACTCTCGTGAGTACTTTGTTGAGATCTTGTGGTTAGGAGCCCTACCGCTGTAGAATCCTGTGGTTTTGTTTTGAGCGGTGGCCCTGTTGGTGTTGATTGATGATCTTTGATTTGCTCATTTTCGACCTATCATACGCCATCCTGCATCGGGTTTGGATTTCCTTGAGATTCCTCGCAGTGGTACTTCATCGGGCTTTCCTTTCGAAAGCTCATGCGGTTGCTTCCTTTATTTCTTTTTCAGGTCCCGAGGAGTGGGTGACTCGGACTCGGGAGCTGTTCGAAGGACTAGGTTGACTTGTGGAGGTTCGAGGACCTCATTCTTCCTTTGAGAGAAAGATGTTTATATTGTAGGACCCTGACAGGGCCTGGACCATAAGTAGGGCATGTAGACCCTTAATGATTTTACTTTCGTTGTGACTCTGATTTTACCCATTTATTAAATTTGAGTTATTTGTTATCTGCTTCTATTACTTAGGCCTTGTATTCGAGTGGGGCTCGTCTCCACTTGGGTACGGCCGATCTGTTCACGTGCTCGAGGTCCCTAGATCAGGGTCGGGGCGTGACAAATGGATAGGCTCCTTAGGTGTTGATACTAAGCCACACCAAATGGCCGGTGGGAGGTTCATGACGACCGTAGAGCCGGAACTTCGAAGCTTGGAAGGTGTGACCATCGGCGTGCCGATGATCACATGGCCGTTGTTTGCCGAGCAGTTCTTCAATAAGGAGTTGATAGTGGATGTGTTGAGGATTGGCATGTTTGTTGGGTTTAAGCAGAGTTGCACTGAAATGAAGGAGAGGAGGGTGGTGAGAGGAGAGGAGATAGAGATGGTTGTGAAGAGGCGACACTCGGTATAAGCACCGACACTCGGGGAAGGGGCAGAGAGGGATCCAGTGCTGAAGAGTAAGGTGAAGAAGGCATTACACGGGCCGTTGAGGAGGGCGAAGGCCAGGAGGCGGTAAGTGGCGGCGATGAGGGAGGAGTGGGCTCGGGCGGTGTGTTTGGAGGGGATAAGGCCGAGGCGTAAAGGAAGGGAGGGGGGGAAGACGAGGGCAAGGGAGGAATCGGCGTGGGTACGGAAAGGAGAGAGGCGTGGACGTGGACGGATAGGAGAAAGGAGAGGTTTAGATTAATTTTATTTTCTTTATGATTTTTTAATAATGTTTTATTTCCAAAAAAGCCACGTCAGTGTAAATGAATAGTAGATTTAACGCCCATCGGATTTTGGACCCAATTTACCCTCTTTAAAAAATATGGGGACTATTTTCTACTAAATTCAAATAGAGGGACCAAAAGGGTAGAGAGAGAAAAGTACATGGACTAACTTGGGTATTCTACCTAAGTTTTGTCTTTCTACAACTGAAAACTTCCAAGATTTCTCTATGCAAGGACATTGAAAGTTAAACTAGATAGTGGCATGAAATACATAATGAAGTATGAACCAAATAATATAGCCTGATATGAATTGACCGTTTAAAAAGAATAATGATGAACTCTTTCATTGTCAACTATACTCTTGTCCCTTTCAAACCAGACAATATATAAGTATAAAAGAAACAAACTGACTTCTCATCGATCTCCACAAACATAAAAACTTTGCAAGTAGAATGAAAGAAATACATATGTATACTCGGCTGCCTAGTGCTTTGGAATTAGACATGAACCACCCTTGTGTTGATTGGGGTCATGGGTGCATCCTGAAGGCCCTGAAATTGGTGATGTACCCTTCGGAAGTGATTCTTTTGCCATCTCTCCATAGGACTTCCCTCTTTGTCTTTCTAAAGACTTCCTTGCAGAGACACTTTGTGGAGACTTCACGACGAGCAATATGAGAACAACCACCATTACCCCTACTGCAACCTTTCCTCTTCTACACTTACTCATCTCACTCTCTCTCTCTCTCTCTCTCTCTCTCTCTCTCTCTCTCCCTCTCCCTCTCCCTCCATCTCTTAGATGATGTATTTATAATAGGTCACCAAGAGTTCATCTATGTAGTTGGACTGCAGGAAACTTCTCATTTTATTCCTAACATAAAGCACACAGCCGACTACTACATCGTTTTTGTGCTAATGGGGATGCTTGACTTAACACACAACTTTTAACCAGTGATATGCACTAAAGAATTTCATAGACTTTTCCGAAAGTCAAATTAAAAAGTCAGTTACTGAACTAAGGTCACACACATGCACACATATTTTTCTTCTTCTTTCTCGTTATTAATTCTTTCTATAGTTATCTCTATCTTCTTCCTAGTTGCTTCTCTATTATTCATCTTATAACTTTCTCCATATTCTTTCCTTCACTATATTTTTATATCTTTTTTATTCTTTTCTATTCTTATTCCTGTGTCATCCTTATTCCTATTATTCATTTTAATTATCCTTACATTATTCTTATTTACTCTTATTCATCAATTTTTTTTTTTTTTGACAAAATATTCATCAATTTTCTATTACCCTATCTTCTAATTCTAGTAATTCTTTTGGGAATAAATTCCTTTCTAGCTCTTTAGAATATATAATTTCATCTTTATTTATTGCAGTTTCTAATAAGATTAATTCTTCATATTAATTCTAACTCAGAATCTAATTCTTGAGTTTTTTTTATAATAATACTATTAAATCTAACTGAGGTTTCACATCTGTTGTTGGTATACATTATATTATTCTCTCGTATTAATATTTGTTTTTTAATAAAAAAAATCTAAATTCCATTCTAATCCTTACTAAATCTCCAGAAGATATTTTAATAGATTTTAGTAATTTTATTCTTCTATTACTCATTAGATCCACTATATCATCTGTTTTTATTTTGAACTTGGTATTGCTAGAAATCCTATCCATAAAAGTAAATTATTTCTTTTAAAATTTTGGAAACCCTTTGTCCATAAACTCACAGAACATCACCTGGCAGTTCGATCCACAGTACAATATCATCAACTTGATTCTCATTTTACAAGATTGGGGATTTAATCCTGGATTCTTTCACAAGAGAACCCCATATTTTAATAAGGGACCCAAATACCAATACGCTTGGATGCACCGCTAATATTGTTACTTCATTGAAAATATGGATAGCATTATAACTCCATCCCCTTCAAAGAAGAAGAAAAATAAAGAATATATTGCCATCCTTGCAATATTTACCGATCAAATCTACTTCGCCATCATATTTTAGCAGATACATTTGAATACAATCATGTATGTTACTAAGAAAATATTTTCAAATTACTTGAGTAATGGAAGATTATGATCCAAATAAACATTAGAGATTAATAATTATTACAGTCAGAGAAAATAAATATAAATAAATAAAATAATTGACAAAACTTATATTAAATAGTTAATTAAGGCAATTTTTGGTGAAACTCTAGTTGAGAGCATGAGCCTTGAGCCATTTTTTTTCCAGTAAAAGAAAATAAAAATAAAACTAAATCTCATTATTAAAATGAATATGTACAATAATTCATAAATTGCACCACAACCACCCTATGAATTATCATAATATTTTTGAAGTGTAAGTACAATTCTATTTCATACATTTTCTTTGACTTAACATTTGCTATTATTATTATTATTATTATTATTATTATTATTATTATTATTATTATTACATCAATATTTTTTAAGTGAGTGAAATAGAAGAAAGTAAAATATAATAAATAATAGACTACCTAATGGGCCTGACATTGTTAGGATTTTCTAAAAATTAATAGTTATATAATAATAAATATGTTTCATGATGCTGAAATTTTTATAGAAATAACAGTTATGTAGGATAATTATAACTTATATAAATTAATAATTTTTAAAACATGATCATTAATTTAAAATGTGTCAGTTCCAAATAATTATTATGATTTTTAAAATTTAAAAATTTAAAATTCTAAAAAAAAATTGAAAGTATAAATGTGGATTTTTAAAAAATTTTAAATTCAAAATTATCTATATTTCCGTTGAATAATATATATATATATATATATATATATATATATATATATATGCTAGAAAAATAATTGCCTTTGATTTTGTTAAATTAATGGGGGGGGGCGTTTTTTACATAAATCCTTAGGGATTTACATAAATCCTTAGGGATAGTGGAATGTTTTCTGATAGAGATAAGTTTGGAGGGACACGTGGAGTTAACCCAGCATTACGCATGGAAAGATCTAAGCCCTTAGCTTTTCCCCACCAATTCGTCATGATATCCCCTCGTTTGTGGACCTACTCGGGTCATTAGATAAGCTCACCCCCACAACTTCATGAACGCCTCCTCAGGTAGCCACAAGTCCCTCTCTCCTCGGATTTGTAAAACGACTACTCCACGGTTCCGAGGAGAAGACTTCCCGTCTAGAGCCCATGGCGTCACTAATATACCGAAGCACTCTATAGCAAAATGATCTGAGGAGATTATCGAGGAGCCTTGAGTCCTTCTAGAAGAATTGACAGCCGAGCTGGGGAATCTGAAGAAGGCACATCAGAGACATATAAATAGCGGATACCTCACACCTGTCAAAGGACTTGATTTTTTGACACTCACTGTCTCTCTCCCTCCCTTCACCCCCCTTCCCTCTCAAGTACACCGAAAAAGTATCGATAGTGGATTTCTCCCAAAAGGGAAACCCGTGGTTTTTCCCCTGATTTGTGGGGTTTCCACGTTAAAGTTTTGGTGTTTCTTTCTTTGGTTTGTTCTTTCTTGATTTTCTTGAGTTTTCCCCAAAAACCCCTTATAAATTCAAATGTTAGCTGAATTTAAGAATCTTTCTTGAATTTGCGTTAACATTTTCCATCAAGAATATCGGTCGAGAGAGAGAGAGAGAGAGAGAGAGAGAGAGAGAGAGAGAGGATACGAAGGGTGTGAAGATGATCTACAAAAACGTGGTCTTTGTTCTCCTCGACGGTGATGATCTGGGGTAACGTTGCTACCATCGACCTCGCCCAGTTCTTCCTTTTCGGCGGAAAGGTAATCTCGATCTTGATCGCAAATCCTAAAGATTTCTCACCATTGAACTGATCTCCCCAATTGTTGTTGAATTTAATGGGTTTGGATTAGGGTTTTTGAATCTTCTATTTAGTGATATTTCTTTTGGTCTTGGATTAGGGTTTCTGTCTTCTATTTAATAAGGTAATATGATGGGGGTGAATCGAGGAGAACACGTGGAGTCGACTCAGCGTGACACGTGGAGAACCCTGGGCCTTCAGTTTTCATCAAACTAGCTCATCATCGCTTTGGTTATGCACCCCCTCGGATCCCTAAACGGTCTCGACCACACGCCCTCATGATCCCTAAACTAGCTCATCATCACTTCATTTTTCTGGCTACATAACTTAATTTTTCTGGCTATGTGATCCTGGTACTTTAATTGAGATTTGACCTTTCCCACCAACGCCTAAGACCGACGGCATAACAACTCAATCACGCGCTATTGACGAGAAGATTTCCTCCTTGACTGATCAGCTGGACCACCTTGACTCCATCTTGGCGAATATGGAACAGAAACTTGATGACTCTGTCACTAGGCTGACATAGGCCTTCACTTCCCAGCAAGCTGTTGTAAACGAGATGCTGGTAATGATTACCAATCTGGTCAAGGTATCTCCCAACTCCTCCCCGTCGTTGCTCCCGATACCACCCTCGCCAGACCCCTTCACCATCGTTCCCCACTCCCACCCGCTTAGCAAAAATCAAAGTTCCCCTGGTCAACAGTGACAACGCCCTCGGCTGGTTGTTCCAAATCGATCACTTCTTCCATTTCCACTAAGTTCTCGACGAGCAGAAGCTCGGCATCGCGGCCTTCTTCATTACCGGTCAGTGCTTCAATGGTTCTATTGGCTCCACTCTACTTCTTAGCTCACGTCTTGGCCTGAGTTTACTCAGCAACTAGAGCTCCGCTTTGGTCCGTCGTCTTTCTTCACCAATGAGGCGCAACTTTTTAAACTCCAATGAACCTCCTCTATCTCGAGTTACCTCTATGACTTTAAATGTTTATCTACGCGGATCTCAGGCCTCAACCACACAAGCCTCCTCAATTGCTTCCTCTCCGGCTTGCGTGATGATATCCAGCAGGAACTATAATTGCTAAAACCACAGTCGTTCCACGACGCCATGGGCATAACCAAATTAGTTGAAGACAAATGTAATGTTGCGAGCTCTCTTCCGGTTGCAACTCGACTCCTCTGTTCGAACCTTCACCAGTGTCACCTGCTCCCTACAGTACATCCACTCGACCCCAAACTTTCACCCCTCTTGTTAGACAATTATCGATGGCCGAAATGGAGTCACGCCGAGAACGAGGCCTCTGCTTTAATTGCGACGTGAAGTTTACGCCGTGGCACACGTGTCGTCCTCCCCAATTACTATGTCTCTTGGCCAAAATGGATGAAGACCCTCCTCCCGTCCTCGATCCGATACTCGGTGCAGTGCAACAAGTGATCTCCTGCTCACCAATCAGCGAGGCCATTAACGTCAACCTTCTCTTTCGCACATGTTTGTTAGTCTTCCACCTTGAGGACAAAGTGAATCTTATAGAGGGGGCTAATCATGCAGGCGCCACTCTAGCAACAAGTCCGGGGAGGTTATTATGAGATAATGTTTAGTTTTTAAGTGAGTTTGTTAGTATGCAATTAGAAATCCTTATCCTCTTGGGTTGTTACAAGGGGTCAATAGTTTGTTATAATCCTATTATAAATACAATAAAATGAAGGGCAAAGATAGCCAAAGAATATTATCCCCATCTTGGTCTCCTTCTTCCATACATCTCCTATAATTTCTCCTCTCCTCTGCCTTAATCTCATCCCTCCTTCCTCATTTCCTCCCTATCTCTCCCTCTGTTCCATTCTTCTCTACCTGAACTCATAGAATCCCAAGTCCTTCATCAGTTAGCCTGCAACAGATATCCTCACTTTCTTAGTTTTGGGGGAAATTACACTAAACTAACCTTTGGTCTGCCTCTGTTTGCCTCTATATCAATTCAGGGATTGTGATTTAGGTTGTTACAATTTAGTACCATGTAGTCTAATCAGTAAGCAAAAAAGTGTCAAAATGCTTAACCCCGCTAATATTTGTTGAGGTGGCATAAAAATTCAGAAAAAATTCAGAAAATACTAAAAAAATAGGAAAAAAGGAAAAATTCTAAAAAAAAATTATGAAAAGCAGAAAATCCCGTATACTAAAAACATCATAAATAAAATCAGAAAATTACCAAAAAACAAAATCTTTAAAAATCCAAAAAAATTGAGAAAAACTTATAAAAACCCCAGAAAATCGCTTAAATTCAAAAATAAATATTTAAATAAAATAAAATAAAATCTTAAAAACCTGCAAAAAATAGAAAAAACTTCTAAAAAAATCCATAATCCATGAAATTCAAAAAAATAAAAATAAAATAAACTTAGAAATTTCCAAAAAAACCCTACAAAACTCTTTAAAAAAAGAAAAATATGAAAAAATTTGTAAAGAATGCAGAAAATCCACTAAAAACACAAAATCCTTTTGTAAAATAGCTAGAAAATTCACAAAAAAAAATCTTAAAAAAAAATAAGATTTTGACAAAAATTCCAGAAATTTTCATAAATTTCACAAAAATCCCCCAAAAAATCCCAAAATATCGAAAAATTTGAAGTTTATATAGATATTTTGGGTTCTAATTTATATATTTATTTATTTATTTGATATTTTGGGATTTTTGGGAAATTTATTTAATTTTCTAGAATTTTTGGCAAAATCTGAGATTTTATTTTTTGTATTTTTTGTGAATTTTCTGGATATTTTACAAATTTTTCTTGGTTGTTTTAGCCCTTGTTTGGTTCAAAGGGGGAGTTTGGAGCGGAGGGGTGAGGAGGCGTTTGGAGGGGAGGGATTTGAAGGGTTTTGAAAAATTTTATGTTTGGTTCAATGGGGCCCGATTCGATTTTGGTCGTGCCAAGACGGCCAAGATTTATTCGGCCGCCGTGCATGTGCACGAAATGAATGAAGAATCGGGCCGTGCCGCTGTGCACGCCCAGCTCAGCCCGCGTCGCCAGGGCCAAAGCCTACGGCTGGGCCCGAAATCTGACATGTGGCAGCACCATATTTTGCCATGTGGCGGATTTTAATTTTAATTTTTTTTAAAAAAATGGGCAATTCTTATGAAACCTCAAATTACATTACATTATTTGGGACATCATTGTTACAAAACTAAAGTAAAAAACAAAGGAAAAAAAAAATTATTACCTCAATTACATTACATGACATAAAAAAAATTAAACATGGCATATGAATAAATGATGTGAGTGAGACATGAATTGAATCCAACTTTCTAGTTCTAGTACTATTAGTCAACTATGTATCTCGCTTGCCAATGACCTACAAGCCTATTAATACTTTATATTAATTTGTTTAATATTTTAATTTTATTTAATTAATGTTTTCTTGATTTGAGCTACGAAGTTATCTTTCGATGATGATGATGGTGTGTCCAATTAATTTGTCTCTCTGATGAAAACATCGGTGAAAGTCTAAAATACAACAGTATTAAAAAGGTTAATGAAAAATACTTTAAAAACAAGATGAAAGAAATAAAATAATAAAATAATAGGATAGAAGAGTAGAAGTTCAAGCACCTGATTCCATTCTTGAGTCTTCAGCCAAACAAAAGGTTATAGCATGATAGGTAGATAATAGGTTTCGACTTTTGAGGTTTCAACTGTTTCAAGAAATAAAAGGTTTTGGATGGCCCGCGGTGACATCTAAAGGCGAGTGGAATTTGAATCCGGGTCAGGGTTTGTGTGGAAGTCTATATCACTTTTCAAAAAATAGAATAGAAAAGGAAATAAAGTGATAGCTTTACAGCAAGAGACAAACTAAGGTAAGTCTGCAAGTGCGAGCAGAGCAGCCAGACTCTAGAGCTTTCCAACCGCTCTCTCAATATTTTTTTTAATTTTTTTTTAAATAAGAGCCGTTGGCTCTCAAGTGTCAACTCTCATTTTATTTTTTTTTTTAATAAATTTACATAAAAATCCTTTACAACAACTATAAAACGGCTAGTGTTAAGGGTATTATGGTATTTTTGATTAAATTTACCAATTTACCCTTCCAACAACTAATTTTAAAATATCAAAATTCTATATATACCCCCCAAGTAATTCATTTTCATCACAACAAATATTCTCATTTTCTCAAGCTCTTCAAGCTCTTCAACTTCAAGCTCTTCATTCATTCAATTGGTTATTGGTGGTAGGTCAAGAAGCCGGTCCGTGTGAAGATTTTCTCAACCGCATTGAAAGAAATTCGGGATCAAAAACTTCGACTTCGAAATCCTTTACATTGCGGTTGAGGTACGCTTTATTTTGCATATATAATCGAAAATGGCCGATTTTTCCTATTTTCCTACTTTCCCCGATGATTCTTCCCCTATTGAAAATATCAATACTCCAACCCCTGATAATGCTACCATCATACCGTCTTCTCAATCCTCAAGAAGTGGTAGAAAATGGTCCTCGGAAGTATGGAATTTTTTTGATATTGTTGAAATTCCAAATAAAGGAATTCGTGCTATTTGTAAGAAATGTAAAAAGGATTTTTCTTGTAGCACAACCGGGGGTACCAGACATTTAAAACGACATTCCGATAAGCATTTGGAAAATAGTCAAAATGCTAGTACCCAAAGCCAAATTAATAGTTTAATTCATGGTTTTGGAAATTTCCATTTTAATAATGATAAGGCTAGAAAAGGTTATATAAGATTTATTATTCAAAGTGAATTACCTTTTTCTTTTAGTGAAGCTAAAGGATATGAAAAAATGATTCGCCAACTTTATCAACCGGCTTATCGTGGTTTTCAAGGACTTTTTTCAAAAAAAATGCATTTGAAATTTTTTTTGAAGAAAAAACAAAATTAATATCATATTTTGATACAACAAAATCAAGAATTAGTATTACTTCCGATATTTGGACGGCGAGAACCGATGAGTCATATGCATGTGTTATGGCACATTTTATAGATGAAAATTGGATTATGCAAAAGCGTATTATAGGTTTTTCCAATTTAAAAGTTAGGCACACGGGTGTTAATATAGCAAATTTTATTACAAAAGTGCTTAATGTCTATGGCATTCTTAATAAAGTTAATTGTATTACATTAGATAATGCATCCGCTAATATTAATGCAATAGATCATATTAAAATTCATATCATGCCAACATTTTGGGTGAAAATTTTTCATGTGAGGTGTTTTTGTCATATTATGAATTTATGTGTGCAAGATGGGTTGCACGTTATTCACAAAGAAATATCAAAAATAAAAGACATTATTATAGAAATTTCATCTAATACTAGTAGGAGGGAAGCATTTAAAGAATTATGTAACCAAAGTAAAATTAAATATAAAAAATTTAAAAAAGATGTAAAACATAGATGGAATTCTACTTATCTTATGTTAGAGTCGGCATTGCCTTATAGAAGTGTTATTGATTTATTTGTTGAAAATCATCTTTCCGGCTATAGTATTTCAAAAGATGATTGGGAAGTTTGTGTAATGATTAAAGATATTTTACATGTTTTTTATGAAGCAACTAATTTTTTCTCCGGTGTTTATTACCCTTCTTCATATTTAGTAATTTATAAACTATATTTGATTAGTGAGATTTTTTGCAAATATAGAACACATCAATTCTATTCCTATTTTTGTCAACCTATGGAAATTAAATTTTTGAAATATTTTGAGTCACTTGAAGAGCTCCATATACTTTGTTGCATGATTGACCCTAGATTTAAATTTGATAGAACATTTGGAATGATTGAAAGTTTTGATGAAAATATGAGAACAAGTCACTCACATTGTTTGGAATATTATAAAGATTTATTTTATGAAATGTACAATGTTTATTCTAGTGTTTATGTTAAAACTCCTAGGGAACATGTAGAAGTTGAAACACAAAATAGTGGTAAATTTTTGAGTCTTTATGCAAAATTTGGCAAAAAATCTCACCATGCTTCCGGGTCCTCTTCAACAAATGAAATTGATAATTATATACAATATAGTTTTGATGATATCCAAATAAGTGAGGATGGAGTATGGGATATTTTGGATTGGTGGAAATCTAAGCAAAATAGGTTTCCCGTACTATCTACTATGGCTCGTGATCTACTTACCGTACCGATGTCCACGGTAGCATCAGAATCTGCCTTTAGTGCAGGTAACAAGGTACTTGATGAGAGGAGAAGTTGCTTGAGCCCCGAGTCATTGGAGATGTGCATATGCCTAAAAGATTGGTTTGATGCAGAAGATCGAATTCAAGATATAGGTGGCTTATACAATGGTCCATGTGATGATGGAGTTGATGAAGGAGGGCCATCTAATCCAATACAAGGGATGGATTAGCATCAATGGTGGAAAAATACATGTAGAAAAATGTGCCCGGACTTGGACTCCATATCAACACAAGTGACAAGCCCGAAAAAAGGTTAAGACATTTTCTCTAAACTCCATCAATTTTGTTTAAAATTATATTTTTTTTATATATATTAATTTCTGAATTCTGACCATCTCTCATCCATCTCTCATCCTTCTTTGAGTCTTTGACCCATCCTTCAAATCCCAGAGTTCGGATCAACGCAAGCTTAAAAAAGGTCAAAATATTTTCTCTTAACTACATTAATTATGTTTAAAATATATATTTCCTATATATACAATTCTGACCATCTCCTTTCCTCTATTTTCTTCAATTTTCTTCAAGTACTCTTCAAGAATCAAGCCGGGAAAAGGATCGAACACCTTGCGTGCATTCCCAGCCTCGTTGTTCTTCGAGGAGCTGCGCCGCGGACTCGGGCTTGGATCCGGCGCCGGCGTCTCCGGTGAGTAGGTGCTGCTCCCTTTGATGACAACATCAACTTTCACAAGGTTAGAAACTCTGTTTTCAAGACTTCATCACTGTGGCTCTATGTTTGCTACTAATTGGTGGATACTTGTAGACTATAGCTGCCGCCATTGTTGTAGGAGTCATCCTTCATGTTGGCAATCACTTGACATGTGATTTCCTACGCGACTTCAAATTGGATAGTATGTATGCACCTCTCAAGGATAGTTTCGGTGATAAGAAACCGGACTATGGGACACATTCCGCGGGTAATGTAAGGTGTGACTGGGTTGTTGATGCTGCTCTTGATGGTTGTGGCATTCACCCTTGCCACCCTTTGGTTCCACAGAAGTTTGGTTAAGATGCCAAAGCCCTTCGACAGGCTCACTGGGTTCAATTTCTTCTTCAATTTCCTCTCCCGATTTCTGGTTTTCTAAACCCTAAAATTATTTCTCTGTTTTAGTCAAAGTAGCAGCTCCCTAAAATGTAACCACTTCTCTACTTTCCTATTCACTAATCTCTATACCCTAAAATTATTTCTCTGTTATATAATGTTTTATTTTCAACACTAGTGCTTAATCATGATGTAAAATTATGTTTCAAAATTAACAGAATCCCTCTGTAATTTATAGGTCTTGGCAGTCTTGTTACAAATCTTTCAATTGAACTACATCAGAGGAGGTCGAGAAAATCCAGCTTTTACTAGCATAAATGTCGCAAAGATCGCAAAGATCATTGGTGTGTTAATTTGCAAATGTACTGTACTTAATCTTTTATGTTATATATATAATCCGAGATATTATATATCTTGTTTTTATTTTATATATATATTTGAATTTAAGAATATTTAAGAAGAGATGGTAATTTAATGTGGGATCTGATCATCCCTAAAAGAGATGGTGAGAATGCAAGAGGTTTCATTAGATATGAAAAAAAACTAATTTAATATCCATAGTCCTTGTTGAGATAAGGATGGAGCTCCAAGGACTCAATGGAAGAAAACAAAAGAAGATTTAAACTTGTACAAAATTAAGATGAAGCAATAGCATTCAAGCTCAGAGACTAGTTCCAGCAATGACTAGTAGATCAGAAATGTTGTCAGGCAGAACAAATACTATTTTATAACGAACAGACAACATCTTTTGAGAAAAGATAATGACGCAATAGCATTCAAGTTCACTAGACCGGAAACTTGATAATAATAAAAGATTTATATATAGTAGTATTAATCTTGGGAAGTAGATAAGCTTGTGATTTATTTCTCATGATCATGTACAAACAAAACATTAGTAAAAGAAGTATTAAATAACATAAAGTTGAAGCTTTGATCAAGTAAAAAAGATTTTCACTCCTTTCTTTTTTTAGTAGTGTTTGATTAATTTAGATTTATTTTATAATTTTTTTAAGATTTTTACAGATTTTTTTTAGATTTTTTTAGATTTTTAAAATTTAAATAATATTTTATTAAATGGGCCGCGGCTTGACGGTTCTGACCCAAGACGGGCCGGGCGTGCTCCATGCCGCCGATCAGAAAATATTTCGTCGTGCGGCTGTGCACGACGAAAATGAGACGCCGATCTGGCCGGCCCAAAATCCAACTCTAAATGGGGGAGTGAGAAAGAGGATTTTTTTTTTTTATTTGGTTGTAAGTAAGAGTGAGAAGGAGTGTAATGTGCATTTGACCAATTTGCCCTTTAGTATGAAACAAATAATGATAATATTTTGTTGGAGGAAAAAGTGAGAAAAAGTGTAATGTGTAGTATTACTATTAATTTAATACTAATTAATATTAATTATATTAAAGCTAAAAATTATATGAATTTCAGTATAATTAATACTAATTATTAAACCAATATAATTTTTATTACTATTAATTATATTAGTATAAAAGTTAGTATTAAACTAATTAATATTAATTATATTAAAGATATTAATTATATTAATTTAAGTATAATTAATATTAATTATTAAACCAATAAAAATTTTATTATTATTAATTATATTAGTATAACAGTTAAAATTAAACTAATTAATATCAATTATATTAAAGCTAGTATAAAAGCTAGGACTTAGATGGAATTTTAAAAATAAGTGGAGGGTAGGATGATATTTTCAAGTGATTTTTTGAGTTTAAAAAATAAAAACTTTTACATCCCTCCAAAAAACCCCGATTTGGGGGAGTGGAAAATGAGGAGTTTGGAGGGATTTGTCACCCCTCCACACCCCTCCTCACCCCCTCTCACCCCCCCAACCAAACACAAAAAAAACCCCAAACCCCTCCTCACCCCTCCAAAAATCTCCAACCAAACAAGGGGTTAGTTTTTTAGGGGATTTTGAGATTTTTTTTGGGATTTTCAACACTTCTTCGAATTTTTTCTAGATTTTTTTTAAAAAGAATTTTGTGGGATTTTTTTGTTTTTTTTTTTTTGTTTTCGGGGAAATTTCTAAGTTTGTTTTATTTTATTTTTGAATTTTATGGATTACGGATGTTTTTAGAAGTCTTTCTATTTTTTATGGGGGGGGGGGGGGCGGGGGGGGGGGGGGGGGGGTCCTTTTTTAAACATTTTAGGCCTTTTTTAAACATTTTATTTATTTATTCAATTAGTTATTTCAAATTTAAGTTATTTTCTAGGGGTTTTAGAAGTTTTTTCTTTTTTTTTCTTTTTTAAATATTTTATGTTTTTTTGATAATTTCTTGATTTTAATTATGATATTTTCAATATATGGGATTTTCTGTTTTTCAAAAAAAAAATCTATTTTTTTTAGTGTTTTTCATTTTTAATTTTTTTTTAATTTTTTATGTCACATCAGCAAATATTAATCTTTTTGCTCACGGATTAAACTACAAGGTATTAAATTGTAATAATTTGAACCACAAGCCTTGAATTAATATAGAGACAAACTACAGAATAGTTTAGTATAATTTCCACTATTTTTTTCAACCAAACAAACACCCTCACTGTCCTAAGGTGGAATAGAATTAACTATTTAATAATTTTTTAAACACAACTAAAATTTATTTTATTTTTAAAAAACAATTTTCACACAACTAAAGTTAATCATATTTTATATATGATTTTATTCCTTACACTCTCTTTGCATTGCATTGCATTGCATGTCTATAAGTTTTGTATTTCTACAACTGATTTCTCTATGCAAGGACATTGAAAGTTAAAAGTAGGCAGTGGTATGAAATATAGAATAGATTTTTAACTATCAGTCCCTGAAATAGTAGCTTAATTACCTTGGGGTTCTTGGGGTGGGTTATTTATTATTTTTTGGTATGCATGTGTGTTTAACTTTAACGTCTCTGAAAACAGTATCAGGGGCCTACAGATAATTTCCCCAATATAAAATGAAGTAGGAACCAAATAATAAAGCATGATATGAATTGACCGTTTATAAAGGATAATGATGTACTCTTTTATTATCAACTATAGTCTTGACCCTCTCAAAGCAAACAATATAAGTAAAAAAGAAAACAACTGACTTCTCATCAATCTTCACAAGCATGAAAACTTTGCAAGTAGAATCAAAGATATACATGTCTTCACAGCTGCCTAGTGCTTTGGACTAAGACATGAACCACTCTTATGATAATTAGGGTCATGGGTGCATCCTGAAGGCCCTGAAGTTGGTGATGTACCCTTTGGAAGTGATTCTGTTGCTATCTCTCCATACCATTTCCCTCGCGCTCTTTGTCTTTCTAAAGACTTCCTTGCAGAGACACTTTGTGGAGACTTCACCACCAGCAGTATGAGAACAACAACCATTACCCCTACTGCAACCTTCCCTCTTCTGCACTTACTCATATCTCTCTCCATCTCTCCATCTCTCCATCTCTTAGTTAGAAGATGTACTTATAGGTCTCCAAGATAGATTTCATCTACGTAGTGGCCTAGTGGGACGCAGGAATATAATTGAAACTTCTCATTTTATCTATTCCTATATAAAGTTAACGTCTTATTTATACTAATGGGGAACAACTTTAATTTAACCAGTGATGCTAAAAAATTTCATTTCAGAGAATGATCAGTATAGGAATAAAATTTCATTTTATTCCTATATACATTAAGGAAGGACCTCCGTCAAGGTTGGCAACTCTTGGCAATGACGATCACATGGAACCTTTGGCTTGAAAGGAACAAACGGTGTTTCGACAATAAACGACGTGTTTATCAGCAACTCATCCGTCTTGTGGATTTCCTCATCCTGTCATGGTTCGACGGTGCACACGCCTCCAAGCAGTTACAGCTCCAAGCCTTGAAGGAACTCATCACGCAAAGCCTCACACTTAACAGGCTAGCACAACAGCCGAGAAACCCAGAAGCAGATTTTGAGGAAGGGACCCAAAGCGAACCACCACCAGACGGGACTCCACAACATCTCAGGACCAATCCAGACTCATTGTTATTACATCATATTGGCCTGTAAATCATTTATTTCTCCATTTCTTGTCTTTTTTTCTTCCATTATCAATAAAAGAATGTGATTTATCCACTTTATCAAATATGATCTGTATAAAAAGTTAGATCTGAATGTCGTAAAAAGTAAACCTTGCATGTGGAAAAAACACACATTTACTTTTCTTCTGATCTTTCTCATTATTCATTCTATCTATAGTTATCTCTATATTCTTCTCCCAAACTATTTCTCTATCATTCATCTTTTAACTTTCTCCACATTCTTTCCTCTACTATATTCTTTTTCTCTTTTTTATTAGCCAATCTTTGCTTACTTTACTCTTCTCTATTCTTATTTCCTGTATCATCCTTATTTCTATTATTCATTTTGTCCTTACATTAATCTAATTTACTCTTATTCATCAATTTTCTATTACCTTATCTTCTAATTTTAGTAATTCTTTTGGGGATAAATTCATTTATAGCTCTTTAGGATGTATAATTTCATTTTTATTTATTTCTATTTCTATTAAGTTTAATTCTTCATATTCTAACTCATAATCTAATTTTTAAGTTTTTTTATAATTATAATTATTAAATCTAACTGAGGTTTCATTTTAATATTTTTTTTTAACAAAAAAAAGTTCTAAATTCCACTCTAATCCTTACTAAATCTTCAGAAAATATTTTAATAAATTTTGGTAATTATATTCCTCTATTACTCATTAGATCCACTATTTATCATTTTTTTATTTTAAACTTGGTATTGCTAAAAATCCTATCCATATATAAAAGTAAATTATTTCTTTTAAAATCTTCGAAACCCTTTGTCCTATCTTAATATTTTTTTTTTTTGCAAAATCTACTAACTGGCATTGAGAGCAAATCCCATGGCTTTTTATTTTGTTCCTATAGCAATGCAATGCCAATTGACTTCAAGTATGTTTTTTGACAAAGTCAGCTCTACACACGGTGTCAAGCCGACGCTACAAACAAGGCAGCTTGATCCTCCTAACCCTTATTTTACAAAAGTAGAGATTTGATCCGGATTCTTCTACTAGAAAACCTCATGTTAAACAAGGGACTCAGATACCAATAGTTTTGGATGCACGACTAATGTTGTTATTTTATTGAAAATATTTACCGATCAAATCTACTTCACCATCATTTTTGCAGATACATTTGCCTACAATCATATATGTTATTAAGAAAATATTTTCAATTTACTTGAGTAATGGAAGATTATGATCCACATCAACATTAGAAATTAATAATTATTACAATCAAAGAAAATAATTTCTTTCACAAAAAGAGGGTAATGGGTTTGAGTTTCTAATGGTTTGTCCATATTTATCAAAAAAACCAATCAGAGAAAATAAATAAAATAAATAGAATAATTGACAAATCTTATATTAAATAGTTAATTAAGGCAATTTTTGGTGAAACTCTAGTCCAGAGCAGGAGCCTTGACCCATTGTTTCCAACTCAGTAAAATAAAAAATGAAAAAATAAATAAATCTCATTATTAAAATAAATATGGACAATAATACATAAATTGCACTACCACCAACCTAAGAATTATCCTAATAGTTTTAAAGTAAGTACAATTCTAATTCATACATTTGCTTTGACTTATTATTATTATTATTATTATTATTATTATTATTATTATTATTATTTCATCAATCTTTTTCAAATGAGAGAAATAGAGGAAAATAAAATATCAACTAGCAGGTGGGCTGCTCGGACTTTCTAAAAAAATAATAATTATATAATAACAAATATTTCTCGTATTGCTAACAATTTTTATAAAAATAATAGTTCCATAGGATAATAATAGCTTATATCAGTTAATAACTATCAAAATGTAATCATTAATTTAAAACATGTCAGTTCTAAATAGTTATTATGATTTATAAAATTAAAAAAATTATAAATTCTTAAAAAAATTTAAAGTACAAATCTGGTTTTTTTAAGAAATTTTTTAAAATTAAAACTATGATTTACTCTCCCTTTAGATAGATATTAGAAAAATAATTGCCTTTGATTTTGTTAAATAGTGGGTGTTGGTAATAACGAATAATGGAGGGTCTTTTTTACATAAAGCCCTAACAAGTATAGTATAGGGATGGTGGAATGTTTTCGATCAAGAACATCGGCCGTGAGAGAGCGAGAGACGATACGAAGGGCGTGAAGATGATCTACAGAAAGTGGTCTTTGTTCTCCTCGACGGTGGTGATCTGGGGTAGCGTTGCCACCGTCGGCCTCGCCCAGTTCTTCCTTTTGGGGGGAAAGGTAATCTCGATCTTGATCGCAAATCCTAAAGATTTCTCACCATTGAACTGATCTGCCCAGGTTTTGTCGAATTTAATGGGTTTGGATTAGGGTTTTTGAATCTTCTATTTAGTGAGATTTCTTTTGGTCTTGGATTAGGGCTTCTCTCTTCTATTGAATTTAGACAATGCATAATCTATTGATTTCAAGATTATGGATCTCCAATTACATGGATTTGTCGTTCTGGCAGAAGGTCCAAGTTTCTAGTTGGATTAGGGTTTTTACAAGGTAGTAAATGAGTTAATTTGTTTTAGTGATGTGTTGTTTGGTTAGTGCGAAAATTATCACTTCACCTATGAACTTAGCTGCTCTAATTATTTGGGAGTAGGGTTCATGTAGTATATGAAATGGGATGTTGTTTGGTTTTGGACTATGGTTTCTGTCTGTTATTAAATGAGATATTATTTTGTTCAAATATTATTTTCTTAGGGTGTGTTGTTAAGCTGCCTAGTAATGGGATTTGTGCATAATTTGTGATAATCCCTAGGTTTTTGGCATGTTTGTCCAACTTAGTAATTACATGATTATTAGGAGTTGGTTGGAATAGAAGAGTGTCAATTATACACTTCTATTCTTAGGGGTTGTCAATTGGGGTAATTACACTGTGTAATTGTATTATCCAGAGGAAAAGAATAAAGCATAAATATAAAGAGGGTGCCTTTTTGTAATTCCTTTTAAAAGTTGACTTTTAAAAAAAAAAGATTTTTATGGTTAGTTAAAAAGTTAAGAACTTTAACATCTATTCTGTCCATACTTGAAAATAAACACACCAAGGAAGTTTTCTTTGAATCTTTAACGAACCTATTAGCTTTTCCTGCTTGGGATTTGGTAGAGATTATTAAGGTGAGTTATCTCAAACTGATTTTTGAGGATCTTAGATTTGTAGAATTATACTTCTCTAATGTGTTAGGATGATTTATGCTAGATATATTCTCTATTTAATATTAGTATTTATTGGTTAATTCTGAAATCATGAGATCATGTTGTTGTTGTCCTCACAATAATAAAACAGTTTCATGGAATTTGAGTTAGTGCTAGGATTTCAGTTTGGTTGCGGACTGTAACTTTTGAGGCAGATTTGACACCCTAATTCTCCTCTAATTAGGGTGTGTAAGGTAACAGTTAAAAGATAATGTAAAGATCTTTCTAACAAATCTTAGATCAACAAAATCAGAGTTGTGCATTAGGAGAAATTGTCAGTATATTTAGACTGCAATTCTTCGGAAATTCCTAACAGTCAAATTCTACCTAGTAGTTTAGTAGTAATTACTGATCTGTTTCTTTGGAATTTGATTCTTAAATTGTTGTTGGACATGTGATTTAAAGTCAGATATAAATTTACTCAAATTGAACTCATGAAAATTATTATTTGGTTGTTGACATGAACCAAAAAGCCGACCCCATCTAGTATGCGATTAAGGCTTAGTTGTTGTTGTTGTTGTTGTTGTTGACATGAACCAAAACAAGCTAATTCTGCAGAAATAGGCTTAATATGATCTTCCAAACATGCCATTACAAATTTAGATGTAATTGACAATTATTTCCAAACACGCCGTGCACTTTAAAATTTTTAGTAATTACTATGGTGTGAAAATCATCACTCCATCAATGAATGTTGCAGTTCAAATTATTGGAAGCAAATCTCTCTTGTATGTGTGGGCGTGCCCTGGAGGCTAGGGTGTGTGTGTGATTCTTGGAAGATGAATCATCCCTTCTAAATTTTGCATGCATTTGTATTTTGTTAGCAGAGATTCTTATATATATATATATATATATGGCCTTTTTTTTTTTGGAATGTACTGGTGAACTTTTCATATTAATCCTTTTATGAATTTTGGGCTTTTGATGTGAGTTTTGGGATGTGATGATTTTGTTTCAATTACGATTGGTTACAGATGTTTGTCACACAACACTGAACATGTGGGCGCTCATACATTATTCACCAAAAGACATAGTTGGGAAATTTATATTCTGTGGGTTCTAATAAGATAAAATATATCTGCTTTTTCGGTCTTTCTTTTAAATTGTATCTTGGGTTACTCTGTCCTAATTTTTTCAAGTTTCGTACAGGAATCTCTTAGTGACCTACCTCATTCAACGTCTATCACTTTGGTATTTGTTAGGCCACTTGATTTACATGGTTATTTTTCTGATTTCCTTAAATTCTTTGTGTCCATTTCATTCATGCAACTTTTTTCCGTCAGGTTCTTACTGAGAAATTTCCATTAACTATCCAATTTTCTTAGGCATCCTAGCAAGTACCTTTCTATCAATTTTCCTGACAGAAACTGAAGAAAGTTGTCTAATTATGTCTTGATGGCCACCTCCCTGTGATGCGAATATTACCATTAGATACCTTTAAAGCAAAAAGAAAGTTCCTTCTTCTCAAGAAGGAAGCAATGAGTGATTGAAGGGCTTGTCAAATTAATGACTGATTTTTGCTGTTAACTGCTTTTCCCCCAGAATATATACTGTTCATCTCACCTTTTTCCTTTCATTTTGTGTCCGCAGGAGAAGTTCCAGGAATATCTGTATCGTGAGGGGGAGAGACTCCGACAGCAGGATAGAGCCATGATTGCTTCTCAAAAATGACCCGGGCTGGGCTGAGGAAAATAGGATCATGATGATTTGGCAATTATGCTTTATATTCTTATTTCTGTTTAGGCCAATTACCTGACCTGTTCTATTTGAATCTTAATAATCTGTGGTAGTGATGCTCTGTTACCCTAGTATCACTCTTGTATCTCAAATTTATACAATAATTTTTTGCAATATTTCATTTTGTTGTGGAGGTGGAAATGACAGCAAATAGCGGTCTTTGTGAATGTGGCAATGGCTGTTATATGTGGAACATGGAGTACTGATTAGAATAAATTTCAATGGAAGGTTATTTATGACTCAATTCAGTTGCTACAATTTTTCAAGTTCTTTGTACTTAACCAGTCCCCTGAAATCTGCTTTATTTCAACTCTATTCTTGTAGATTTTCATCTTGGAAACTTGCATGAAATTTGCAGGCTGATAAAGTGGTCATATTTCCTGTCTTTCCAAATTGTAAAGTATTGAACAAACCATACAACACAGTGAACACATCAAAAGCTAAATACAGCCCATCCTCAGAATGTTAGGAGTTGTTCATTATTGTGCATTCATCATCAGTACAGGTATTTATTAGCATTCCTCTCCAAAAGGCATAGCTTAAAATTCTCTATGGCTTCACAATTCTAAAAGGTGCCTATGAGCAAATGGAATAACATCTCTTCTAGTTCAATTATTCATAACTCTGGAACCTCTCCCAACCCTGCAACTTTCAGCACTTCTATTTCACATCCCCAGGTTCACTTTCTCAAGACATCTATTTACATAGCATATGAATAAGCATCAAAATTTGTCGCATAGCATATGAATAAGCATCTTCCGAAATTCTCAAACCTCTATCCCTGTCAAAACATCAGCATTTATCAGTGTTAGCAGTGTGAAGTATTTCAAACTAATGGACATTAAGGAAGTTTACCTGATGTGTTGTT
This sequence comes from Dioscorea zingiberensis, assembly GCA_026586065.1. Taxonomy (NCBI): domain Eukaryota; kingdom Viridiplantae; phylum Streptophyta; class Magnoliopsida; order Dioscoreales; family Dioscoreaceae; genus Dioscorea; species Dioscorea zingiberensis. Next base: position 43,052,207 of record CM048824.1, read on the forward strand.
CTCTTATTTCTCGGATGCATGGGGGAGGGTTTCTGTCTTTGCTCGACAGAAGCTTCAAAGTCTTCTGATAATTGGAGCACTTGGCGCAAGCGTTCGACTACGTGGCTCATACTCGGGCGGAGTTTGGCATCCTTCATGAGGCAACTGTCAGCAAGCCTAGCAATCTCCCTGGCAGCATCAATAGGGAATTGACTCCTGAGTCTTGGATCCATAATCATGTTAAATATTCTGCTGTCTGGAGGAAATTGCTTCACCCAGTCCAATAGTTTTTGCTCGTGTCTTGGACGGTTTCTCTCCAGCGTTCGCCTGCCAGTGAGAATTTCATACAGAAACACCCCGAACCCCCATACATCGCTCTTAATAGTGAGATGGCCCGTCTCTATGTAATCCGGTGCCGCATATCCGTATGTTCCCACTACCTGATAAACACAACCCAAAACATAAACATACGATTCATGATACCATATGTAAAACACCAATAACTAAAGACTTTTATCTTGGTTAGAAGAAAGTGTGCAGAGACAAGAAGTGGTGTGAGCATAAAAAGACATTCATGCTTGTAACATTAGCTTGTGGATTGTAATGAGAAATAGTGTTCTGCTGCTTAATAGCAGCAGGTGCATCGACAACCAACATCGACTACCAAATCAAAGAGCGGACGGAGTCAAATCACAAAAACTAGTCTTTAAATTCAACATTGATCAGAGACATTCGGCCATACCGCTGTTGTCACATGACTCCGGCCGTCTGATGGTCCCTTCTCCCTTGCAAGTCCAAAGTCCGATAGCTTGGGATTAAACTCTTCATCTAATAAAACATTAGCTGCTTTGAAGTCCCGGTAAATCACCTGCACAGATGTGATGAGTTATTTTCAGTAGCTGCAACATAACAATGAAAGAGAAATTCCACAATTATCGATCGACGATGACCATGTTTTTCAAATGATAAACAAATACATGTACATATATAAATCAAGATTTCAACAGCCTTTGAATCTGTAGGAAAACCTTCCAACCACTTCAAATGAACTAAGAAATCTGTTAACACCGGGCATCACTTTTCTGCGTGATATGACCGTGAGACCACAAAGCTTCATTCCTAAACAGGAAATAAGACAGGAAAGGTCTTTATTGATACCTGAACTTCCAATCCTTCATGCAGGTAGGCCAGCCCTTCAGCCGCTCCTAAGGCTATCTTTACTCTTAGCTTCCATGGAATCGGTGGTAATGCCCGGCCAAACAAATGATGTTCCAAGCTCTTATTAGGCATGAATTCATAGACCAATAGTCTCTGTATGCCTCTCTCACTATCTTCACCACAGTAGCCAATAAGCTTTACAAGATTTGGATGATCGACAACTGCAAGAAATTGAACTTCTGCCAGCCATTCTTTGTGCCCCTAAAATCAAAATCAAGTAAAAATTACTAAGAAGGGGATGGAAATAAACAGAGAAGATAGGAAACGCACAAGATCGAACAATTAATATGAGACAAAAACAGGACCAAAAAGAAAACTCCTCTGCTATTTCTCTCTTTCTAAGAGGACAAAGCAACAGAAATCTGAATGAATGTTAACCCTTTGGAGCAAGCTAATCATTCAATAAAAGAGTTAATTACGTAGGATTAACATTCCATTCTGCAGTGAAGAGGTAATTGAACAGTGAAAACAGATTGATATTCTACTTGAACTATTCCTTCAGAAAAATTAGAATTGAGTTGATAACCAATACATCCCAACACTCCACATAAGGATAAAGATGTGCTTTCAAATGTAAATAGAAATAGCATTGTTAATCTATGCCTTGCATTCTTCAAAGGCATTTCTACTGGAAACTATGCAATGTCTAAAGCTAAGTGAGGTATTCTCACAACTGCTGAGCAAACAACCCCTATATATGTTATTTGGTTCCTTCCTAATAAATTATTGCATTCTTTAGTACTTATAGAATGATAGTCTAACAATAAGGTGGACTGGCTACATCGCAAGCATTAAATATTACTTGTCTTCAGGCCAATGGAATATAACAAGTTTCTACTTCAGCCACTAGTGGCAACAACCCAACACCAAAACCAAAGGAAAATCAAGTCATTGTCAACCCTTCAGCTTACATTTGCTAGAAGAGATAACAGCAAACAACAAAATAAGAAATTATCAATTTTATCATTAGTGTATCTGCATTGTCCTTGAGGCTGTGCTGCACTCAAAATTCTTCCAATCATCAGAACAGACAACCAATTAAGGTTGGACAATCTTTGGTTCTAATTGATTAGAAAGAAAAAGAAAACAGTAGTGGCAGCATAAAAAGAACAAGAAAATCATCACTAACCCACCTTAAAATTCAAATGCAAGTGAATTAAGCAGTCATTAGATCTGTAGAAAACACACACACACACACACACACACACACACACACACACACACACAACACACACAATGATGAACAAGAAACATTGATACCTGCAAGCCCTGTTGGTTAAGCTTCTTTATAGCAACTGGGATATTGCCCCCGTTCCCATTTAGAGGCTGGATGAAGCCTTTGTAAACGGTCCCAAAGCCACCTTCTCCAATCTTAAGCAGTCTATTGAAGTCATTGGTGGCATTCCTAAGCTCATTGAACCCGAAAACACGCAGGCATTGCCCCCTCTCCTCAAACAAGGCTGGGATGCTGCGCTGTGAGGAAGTGGAGGCCCTAGACTTACTCGGCGGCTGCGTTCCACCGGCGGAGCTATTGGAGCCACTTGTAGTGCTGGTGGAAGCCTGCGTTGAGGTAGTTGCCTGCCTAGGAGTGGATTTCTCTCTATTGCTACTCTTAATACCGAGTTGCCCTTTCAGGAAGCTGAAACACCCCATCCACTGAATTGCTCTTTGTATCTCGCTTCTTCTTCTTCTTCTTTGAATTCTCAAAGTGATCAACTTTATTAAGGAGAATGAAAGAATAATGAACCCAGAGGAGACAATGAGAAAAAAACCAGTCTTTCAAATGAAAAGGGCATGAACATCAAGAGCCTAAAAGACTAATGAACCTAGAGGAGATAATGATGAAAACCCAATCTTTGAAAGAAAGAAAGCATGGGCATCAAGGGAGAAGGGCAAAAGCAAGAGAGAAAGCCCGAAAGACTAATGAACCAAGAGGGGATAATGAAAAAAAAAAAAAAAAAAAAAACCAATCTTTGAAACAAAGATGGCATGAGGATCAAGGGAGAAGGACAAAGGCAAGAAGAGAGTTCAAACCGAAATACTACGAATCAAGACGAGAGGCAATGAGAAAAGAAAACAGAATTTGAAGCAAAGAGGACATGAACACCAAGGAAGAAGCCCATGGAAGGGGAAATTAAGAAGAAACCAAAAGAGAAACAAGGAAGACAATGGCAAAAGTTATATATGGAGAGAGAGAGAGAGATAGAGGAGAAAGCACTAGGGATGAAAGGTCATGGAGAAAAAAAAAAATAGGACTAATTATAAAGTAGAAAGAAGAAAAGAGGAGGGATGCATGCAAAGAAGGAGACGGGAAAAGGCCAGAAGTTTTGTTCCAAGCTAAAATGAGTTCACACCGTGTGTTGGAAAGTTCTCTTTTTCTCTCTCCCTATCTACTCTCTTGAAGAGAAGGAAAAGGAGACTTGTTTGTTCCTTGACTCCTTAGTCTTGGTTGCGTCCTTGGCTTATTTATGGGAGATGTGGATAGTTTGGTGAAAGCCGCGTAGAATTCCTATACCAGGTGAGAGTGAGACCCAAACCCTCCTATGATTCTACTACCAGATGAGAGGGGAGAGAGCCAACATTGAGGTGCTACTTTTACGGAACCAACTTCCCTGGTTCTTATACAAACCAGGGAAGTCCCTGGTTTGTGCCACGTGGCGCCACGTGGCACAACGTGATTAGCTCCTCCATTGACTTCTTTGGATGGGGTGGGGTAGGGTTGGGTTTTGTTTTATTTTTTTTTTGGTGGTGGTGGGCCCCACCACCCGAAAGTCAACCGGCCATCCAATGATGGCCAGCCATGTCAGCAGAACCAGGCACTTCCCTGGTTTGCAAACCAGGGAAGTCGACTCCTACTTTTACCTAGAGTAACCTCTTTTTTTATTTTTTTTATTTTTTTTATTTTTTAGTTGAGTGGATAAACTATATCTTTTTATTTATGCATTAATAAGAGTACATCAATAAGATTTATAAACAAATTACATCGTGATTGATAAGGCCCTTAGGTCCCGTCTTCTATCTCTTCCTTCAGCCCTGTGAGTGTCGTCAAAGTCGTTCTCTATAGAGTATTGTGTTGGCTCCTTCCTTGTGAATGCTAAGCTTCTCTTAACAATAGATTCCATTGTGATTAGCTTCAGTCTTTTTGACGCGTGAACTGCATTAAATTAGGAAAGTGATAAGAAATCAATATCACGAATTGTTTTCGTGTAAATGTATTATTTGTCTTGAAAACATCTTTTGTTTTGCTCCATCAACAAATTCCAAGTAATGGTTATTGTTAGGAGGTACAACCCTTTGCGGGCTTCTTTAGATAGGAGATTAGCAATCAAAGTGCTTCCCCACAGATCTTGTATGTGTTGAGGGGTGACACCCAGTTGATAGAGCTGTGTGAAGTGTCACTAGACGGCTATCGAGTATGGGTATCGGAGGAGCAGATGTTCTACCGTTTCCCCCGTATCCTCACATAAATAACACTATGTTCTCTTGTCTTGCCAACCTCCCTTCCTCAAGTTTTCTAAGGTGAGGATTTGTTATCCAGTCCGAATTAGGCGAACATCTTGATTTTAGTAGGGCACGGTTGTTTCAAGAAACTCATTGAGATTTTTTGTCTACTTCCTCCATCCATCAGGAAGCGATAGAAGGACTGGACTATGAATGTTCCTTAGGCGGTGAGCTTCTATCTTTTGGTGTCCCTTTTCTATTTTAGGGCATTCTTGTATCCTTCTTGTTAAGTGTTCCAGCTCAGCCTCCTTTCCTCAGGGAGTGGGTCATCCTTGATCAATGGGATTTCTAGGGCGAGTTGTTGTCTTGCTTCATGTATCATGGAGTGGGGTCGCCACGCCATCCTTTGCAGGGTGGGATAGGTTGTGAGTGATGCATGGCCTTTAATCCAGTTATTGAACCATAGTTTAGTTGTGTTCCCTATCCCTGTTATGTTGTTAATTAATTCTTTTTTTTTTACATTATTTTGTAGCATAGTTATGTCCTAATTGAACCCCAAAATGAAATTGAAGCCCTAGTTTCTAAACAATTGTAAGTAACATGACTCAATTGCAATTTGAAATTAGGGTTTCAATCTGGAATAAATCAGGGAAACTTAAAATCAATTCTTCTCATTCCATGCAACAATTCAAACCTAGGTTACCAGATAAATTAGGGAATCAAATAAGAGAATAAGACCCAAAAGCTTAAAAACCTACTGTTTTCCTTGGTCTCTTCGAACCTTGTTCCAATCCCACCATTCCTAAACTTAAATTGAGAAGTCTAAAAACAAAGAACCTTTTACAATAACAGAAAGTTTTCAAGAAGTTAATTGCAATTAAAAAAAAAACATAGTTTTCAGCAAACACACAAGACAAAAATATATTTCAAAAAGCATTTAATATGATTTTATAATGTATATAAACACACATATTTATTAGAATATTTAAAACAAATTACACATTTAGCATGAGGAAAAGGTCAGCATGAGTTCTAGAAATTCTTTATTGTAAATTGTAATGGCATGCAAACTGGCATGGTGTGTACATATTTTTAAGACGCTTACGCCACATTAGTTCCCACCTGCCAGTGTTGCCGTGGAAGTTGGGACTCATGGAAAATCATGCTTGATTTGGGAATGAAAGCAAACAAAATATTTGGGTTCAAACATCTGTACCTGACTTCAATCAACGTGAGTATTATTCCACTTCATGCCATTAAAATAATTATGCTAATCATGAAATACACAAAGTGCAATATATATATATATATATATATATATGTGGTAAGAAGTCGGGCGGCCGCATTTGCGTATCTAACAATCGACCAAAGGGTGAAATTTTGGGGTGTTGGCTTTTAATTTTTTCTTTTTAATTTGGTTTTGGGTGTTAGAGTGGGCCGGCCGCATTTGCGGCCAGCCTGACTCTAACACCTCTGTATATATATATATATATATACACACACATAAACCATGTTACATTAGATTAAAGAGGGGAAAGAGAAATACGAAATGTTAAAAGGAGATTAGGTTGTGTTGATGCAATAATCCGCTCTTTTTGGGGATTATACCAGATTTTGATCAACGGGTAAAAGTGGTCTGTAAAGTTTTGAGCGCTTCAAGTAATTTTGAGGGAGAGATTAGTTATAATCGACAACTCTTCTGCTTCATTCCTTCAACCCCGCAAGATCAACATCTCATTCTGAGATTAACCTCCGGGGATTGAACCTCACTAGGAGAAAGAATTGTGGAGAAAGAAGATCCGACTGCTCATACTCGGGGGGAGCCTCCGACATTCAAGTCAGAGACTTGAAGTGGAGAGGAGAGAAAGAGAGAAAGAAAGGGGGAACTCAGAGTGTATTTAGAGAGAAAAAGAGAGATGCTCAGACTAGCGCTTAATCTTAGTGGAATAATAATTGAATTCAAGTTCAAGTTCAAGTTTAGATTACCTTCTTCGTGAGATGAAAACCTCCTTCTATAGTCTGGGGAACCTTATCTACCAGCTTCCTGCGGCTTTTGGAATTCATCCTCCATTGTTGGATGACCAGGCGATTATTTTGACAGTTGGGTTCTCATCCCAGCACTTATGATTATGCCATGTGTCTTCAGATATTTTTCCCCGTAACACTTGTTCCCTTCCTCAACTCTCTAGGTCGATTAGTCTTCAGCTCTATGCATCTTGGAGAGTTTGGTTGTCAGCTAATGGCATGATTCAATTTGGCTGGAGTTCTCGGCTATCTGACCATGAGTTATTTAGAATGTAACCAAGCTGACAAGTTTGTTGCTTTGTATCATCCTCGATCAACAAGTCATGACTTTTGATGGTCATCGCATTCTAACTTTCAAAGCATCCTCTCTGAAAAGTAATGGTGAAATCCAGCATAGGAGATCATCTGCATGACTCCCCATAGGATCGCCTCGAAGTGTCTAGAGATAATGGCCCATGTGTTGCCCATCCACGGGTACGTCCGTTCGAAGAAACTTTTTTGTCATCGGATCTTAACTAATTAATCTTGGGGAAGCAACTCTGTGAGTACCATCTATATATAGGTTTATAAAGGGTTGGGGTTTTACTTTCGTGATCCTTGTCTTCTTTTCTACCATTACTTGAGAAAGCTTTTAGTTTATCTTCGAGCACTCCTCTTTCATCTAACTAGCCAAGGTAATGGAAGTTCTTCTCTTAACTTCTAGGGAGCAAAGTGTCGATGTTGAGCCAGTAGCTTCTACCCTTAATTTCCTACGATGTACATTCGTGCTTTCCTGAGGCTTATATCAAGACTTTTCGACAAGTTAAGATCTCTAAAGTGTTAAAATGTCTTCATGTATCTTTGCAATGTCACCAAACCACAAGGCTTAACTGAAAAATAGGTAGGATGATCCCCTTTTTGATGACGTTGATCGAGTCAAAGCTGAGGTAGATGTCAACTCTAGCTAAAGTCAAGGTATCAACTCTAGCCGAGGTAAAGGTGTCTGCTTCAGCCGATGCCAAGGTCTCTCTCATAGTTCCTTAAGGATAATCTTATACTTTGTACATTTTTCTGGTTTGTACATGTACACTTTCAACAAATTTATTGATAAAGAAATGGATTCTTCTTTACTTACTTGTGGCATTCTCTCTTATTCAAAAAAATGAATGACTGTTGTGTGGTTCCTTTCTCCGAGTTGTTCTCATTTATCTACTGGAATGACAAGTGTTGCTCCATTGGGTCTTCGGCTTTAAGACTTTGTCCCTCTAATGCGACTGACTCTGAACACGGTAGTCTTTCAGGCCTTCATGGTTCACATTTGCGAGTCCAACTAGGACTACCGTGAACTAAGTACATAGCGCTCTAAGCTCAGATACGACAACTTGCGTCATGTAAAGGAGAGGGACGATAAGTTTCTTCTGGTCTTCTCCTCGGGTCTTAAAAAAGGCCAGAAATAAACAGATCTAATGGGCTTTACTGATTATCGGTTCTAACCCTTAAAAGTGTAAAGAAGATCCCGCCACAGAGGATTATTGGTGTGCCCTGAAAATGATGCTCTGAAAAGAGTCATATAATTAGATCCCCTCGCAGAACGTCTTCCCGAAGTTGAGGTCGCACAACGCTTTATGCAATCGACCTCCGCTTACCCTAAAAAGGGATGGGGCCTATAATCTCTAGAGACCGAATTTGTGTCGAAGTCCTGAGGGTTTTAGCAATCAATCTCTACATATCCTGAAAGAGGACGATGACAATCTGATCCCTTAGGACTGAATACGTATCGAGGTTTTGAGGGCTTTAGTAATCAACCTCTAAGGACCCTAAAAAGGGGGTGGGGTCAATCTGATCCCTGAGAACCAAATTCTTGCTCTAAAAATGGTGAGGGGTATTTGCAGGCACTAATGATCTATTTGCTCGGCTCTAAAATGAGCGGGGACTGTTGAGCTCAGGCTCCAATCAATGATTCCCTTATCACACAAGCAAAATGGTAGCGGATTGATTCCAGAAAGAGTCTTAAAGCGATCCTCAATAGTATTTCTTAAGTTCTCAGCATGAAATAGTCTTTTAAGCGACCTGCCCCCCAATTCTGTCAACATGTATGTGTCAAGTCGGACAACCCCTGTAACAGTATAGAGTCTTCCCCAAAGTATGACGTCAGCCGAGCTTTTGCTAATGAGAACACATTTGATGTTGGAATTGGTAACAGTGACCACCAACGCCTCATCATGGGGATGGTGATGAGTTCTCCTTGAGGTTGTTGTTAAGAAAGGTGATCGGTTACTCGTCTCGCAGTTCCTTTCTCTGTTGTTCTCCTTGGGTAGACATCTAATAATAATTTTCCCACAGAGGTACTTTTGCTTCCGTTGGCCTGACCTCCTGCTACTCAATAGATAACTCTAACAAGAGGTCGGACTCCTTTTAGAGAAGGTGGACTTTCCTTCTACAGGTCTCATTGAAAGTACTGAGATAGGCGACCTTATCAGATCAGATCTTGGATCTCATTCTTCAGTTGAATGTAGTCCTCGATATAGTAACAGCTATCCCGATGGAACCTATAGTGTTTTTCCACATCTTTCCGGCAACCATTGTGCTTCATCTTGGCTAGCTACTTCACTATCCTCTAATCTTAGATCTGCATAAGAATCTCACCTCTAGTTGCATTTACAGTGGCGTAGTTACAAAACTGAGTTGTTTCCCCTTTTCTGCTAAACTCTTGGGGTTGGAACCTCCATTTCTTGGGTTGCTTCAGAGGTTTTTTAATCTAATTCCGCTTTATCTAAGGCATCTCCTACCTAGCTTTCTCTAGCCTGACCGCCTGGATTTTCTCAGCATTTATATACTTCTCAGCTCTAGGGAGGAGCTCAGCTAAGTCCTTTGGTTGTTTCTTAGAAAGATAAAACTAGAAAGGAGATCTATACAACTCTTTAATCAATGTGGTCATAGAGAAGGCCTAGTACAGGTCAAGTACCTCAAGCATTTCCATATTGAAACAATGAATATAACTACGAAGGTTCTCTCTTTCAAGTAGTTTGATCCTCATCAGCATTACCCAGGTCTTCCTTTGTTTCTTGCTGCTAATGAAAAGCTCGCTCAACTCTTCGAATGATGAGATGGACTCCAAGGGAAGACTGGTAAACTATATCTGTATTGCGCTCCGCAAAGTGGCTGGAAACGCTTAATACATGATGTCATCCAAAGCTTCATGGAGCAATATCATGGCCTTGAAGGACTCCAAGTGGTCAACTAGATCCAAGGTGTCATTGTAGGTCTCAATGGCAGGCATCTGAAATCTGACTGGGAGTGGGGCCTTAAGGATCTCAGGACTGAAAAAAGAGATCGTTTGGGTGACGTACCTTGGGCGCTCCCTGGATTCTTGGAAAACTATCTTGAACCGAGCTCTCAGGGAGTTCTCATATTTAGGCTAAGGTTGTGGCGATCCAATGTTGCTTGATGATAGAGCAACTTCTTCCCTTCTAGCATGAGCCTTTTCTTTGGGCTCTGAGGTGTGTGTGGTCGAGCGACGCCCCATCTTAGACAAGTCTGCCATGGTGGGAGTTGGGATATCTAGTTGTTCCACCATTCAAAGGGCTTGGGTGAACACCTCAATCGTCTCTTCAAGAACTTAGTATTGCGAGTCTTGAAAATCTCTTCCCAAGACTGTTGGTTGGTCCTGGCATGTGCCTTAGACTTCTTGGGCGTCATTGCTTTGAGTGTTGTTGTCTTTGACTTGGTCAAGAATCTGACTCTGCTTGCCTCTAAACATCTTTGAGAGTTGTATAGCTTCTTGATCAAGAATTCAAGATTGATTTCCCCACGAACGGCGTCAACTGTTGATCCAACAATCTGCTCCTTTTGAGGATCAGAACAAATCTTAATCAATGGGTAAAAGTGGTTGGTGAAGATTGGAGTGCTTCAGGTGATTTTGAGGGAGAGATCAGATGTGATTGATGACTCTGATGCTTCATTCCTTCAACTCCACAGGATCAACACCTTCTTCTGAGATCGGTCTGTAGGGATCGAACCTCGCAGGGAGAAGGAACTGTGGAGAAAGAAGATCCGAGTGCTCATACTCGGGGGAGGGGGTGGGGGAGCCTCTGACGCTCGAGTAAAGGACTCGAAAGAGAGAAAGAGATAGGAAACTTAGAGAAGATTCAGAGAGAGAAAGAGAAATGCTCAGACTAGCACCTTAATCTTAGTAGAATCTCGATTGAATTCAACTTCAAGTTTAGATTACCTTCTTCGTGAGCTGATGACCTCCTTTTATAGTATAAGGACTCTTATCTGCTTGCTTTGAGTGCTTTATGGAGTTCATCCTCCACCATTGGATGACCAAGTGGTTATTTTGACAATTGTGTTCTCATCTTGGTGCTTATGATCCTGTCACATGTCTTCAAATATATTTTTCCCCCAAACAGGTTGTAAATATTGAATACTGTAATTTATGTTTTGTAAATTTTATAATCACTTGCATATTCTTATAAATTTTATAAAGAGTTTGTGCATATATATATATATATATATAACTCTCTCTCTCTCTCTCTCTCTCTCTCTCTCTCTCTCTCTCTTACATGCTAGTCTCCCTTGTTCCTTCTCACTTTGGATCTCTAATACAACAGATGGGAGACATGAAACATATTTTTTTTATTATTTGAAAATTAATGCAAAGTCAAGGTATAAACGAGCTTTTTTAGCTTGAAAATTATTACAAATTCAAAGTATAAAAGCTGGTGTTTAAAATACTAGTTAATTTTTTTCTCTTTTAAATGTCCCCCTTTTATTTGAAAGATAAGACAAAATGGGTGAAATATTTTTAAAATATATATATTTAAACAAATTCACTTATTATATATAAAATATAATATATTGTAGAGAATATGATCTCGATATAAAACTTATCTATATATATAGTGCCACATGTATAAAGGAGGTATGTGTAAAATATATTAAAACATTTTTATATAAATATCACAATAATTAATATAAATTTCTTTCTCGGCCCCTTGCTAGTTAATAATCTAATTAAAAAGGTTTGTTTTGGGACTGAAAATAAATTAAGTATTATATAATTTTCATCTTTTAAAAGTATTTGAAATATATGTAATATTTTTAATAAGGAGAGAAAAGTGTTAAAAAGGGATGAACATAGCACAAATATTTTGACCTGACACTAAATAAATAAATAAATAAAATCTTTAAAAAAATATTTTCTTTAGAAAAAAAAAAAAACCAATTCAAACCATTAATTTTCCATTGAAGAACAGCAAGCATGATGCAACAACTTCTAATGAAAACAAAATACTTGGTCAATTAGATTCATGGATAAGGAAACAAAAAAAGCTGACTATTGACTTGTGACCTACTAACTCTGTCTCTTGATGCTATTCAATCATACTCTTGATTTAAGCATTGAATCTCTTCAAAGTTCAGTGCCTTAAATTTTGCTGTCAATAAAGCTACAAGTGATAACATTTGAAATTCCTTTCAACTTTGAAAGTTCTCAAGTCCTATTCGATGTGCTTGAATTATGTATTGAATCTGTAAATAAAGCCAATAAGCAGACAAAGATCAATAGAAATTGTGTTGAAATTATGACATTGCTCAATGTTCAAGAGGGAGTGGCTTTACAATGTATTAGTTGTATGTAAAACAGTCCTCATCTACCATTAAGATCCCAATAATATAATATCCTTCAATCTGTTCACCAGAGATCAAAATTTATGTTAAATTTAAGACCTCTGAGGTAACAAGGTAACAATACGCTCAAGGATGACCTGGAAAAGACAAAGCGGTGGGATTGGAGTGTTGCTATTGTTAGATGTATATATATATATCCTTATCCATACTATATAGATATACAACCATGTATCTCTATATATATGTGTAACTGTGGTTAACAAATTATTAAGGAAGTGTTTAATTTTTCCTAACATGGTATCAGAAAGGGTTTCTCAACCCTGACCCTAATTTTCTTCCTCTCGCCGTCGTCGGCCATCGTCATCGCCCCTCAACGCCGCCACCAAATGCCTCTTTGCTTGCGTCACTTTGCACGCACGCACTACACCCAAGGCCCCAAATTACAAGAAACCACGCCAAGATTCCAAGGCCCCGCCAAGATGACCCCGAGCCCGGTAGCACGCCCGCGCTTCGCTAGCGTGACCGGCCGGTTCCTCGCCAGGTGCCTGCGCTGACTCCTGTGGCTTCTCTCAAGCGACTCCAAGCTTCCTCCGCACTTGCTCCACGCCGGCAGCCTTCGCTCATGTGCCCGCACCTGCTCTCCTCCGCCTGCAACCCTCTTGCACCACACCATCCTTCCTTTTGGGATTTCACTTTGGTGTTCCTTTTCCATGGCTACCCAAGTTTCCTACCTCCAGAAGGCCGATGTGATGCTTAATGGAAAGAATTATAAGGCGTGGTCATCCACCCTTCGCGTGCTCCTCCGCGGCCTTAATCTCTGGGGTCATGTTGATGGTACCCGACCGGCTACACTTGCTCCTTCTGATGTCTCCACAAGCTCCTTTCCGTCTACTGTTACTAGTGCGTCTTCCTCCCAGTCCCAGGACTTGGCCAGATGGACTGAGGATGACTCTCGTACCATTGCTATCCTCTGTCAATCATGCGAGCTTCCTATTCGCTTGGCTTTCTGTGATTTTCCTACGGCCAGGGCGATTTGGGATCACTTGCGCACTCTTTACCTTCCCTCCAGTCAGGCGTTGCGCTACTCACTGCTGCAAACTCTTACTACCACCTATCGGCGCGACAGCTCCGTCCAGGATTTCTTTGCTACGCTCAACGACTTATGGCGTCAGTGTGATGAGATGAGCCCATCTTCTTCTCCGACCTGTGCTTAGTGTCTTGCCATTGCACAAGACCGTGACCATCTCCGCATCTATGAGTTTCTCATACGCCTTTAGCCGAGTTCGAGGTAGTTCGTGCTGAGCTTCTACATCGGGTTACTCCTCTGTCTGTCAGTGCTACCTTGGCCTACATGGTTGCTGAGGAGACCCGTCTTCGGTCTTTAGATGTAGTTCCACAGCCTGCTACTCCTCACTCCACTGGCCCTTGCCGCCTCCCTAGCGCCTATCACCGCCGACCACCACTCACCACTCCTCTCGCTGTTGCCTCATCCGTGTTTTGGTGCCCCGGCCCCGCTGTTACAATCTCCCGGCCCCGGGATCGGGTGCCCTCACACGGCCTTCGGTGCAACTACTGTCGTGCTCTTGGTCACATTCAGATGTTCGAGTGTCGCAAGGCAGCTGGTTGGGTGTTCATGCGCACTCAAGGTGTTGCCCCAGCCTCACCTTCTGCTCCTCCGTCTGGCTCTTTATCCGCTAAGCAGGTTCTGCAGCTTGTCCAGCCTTTTCCTAATCAGGGTCTCTATCCTCGCCTCCGCCATCCGCCGCCTCGGACACCTCTCACCCATCGGTCAGCCCTCTATGCTGTGTATTTCTTCATCCTCTTGGTTGCTTGATTCTGGAGCCTCTTTTCATACGACCTGTGATGCTACCCACCTTCACTCCTGCCAGCCTGTTTCCTCTGTCCTTCGTGTCATTATTGCTAATGGCACCACCCTTCCCATCCCCAGTCACAGCCTGTTACATACCACTCATTTTCACCTTCCTGATATTGCCTATATTTCCCAGCTTTCTATGAACCTTATCTCCGCCAACCAGCTTGCTTCCCATGGTTATCTTGTTATTTTTTATGAGTTTGCGTGTCATGTACAGGATTGTCTTACCGGGACCCTCATTGGAGTTGGTCATCGCCATAGTGGGGTGTATGTGCTCGACCACCTTCGTCTTCCATCCTCCTCTTCATCCCCTGCTGCCTCTACACATTATCCCACTTTGTCTACCGGTCTCCCCTCTATTGGCTTCCACCAGTGGCATCATCGTCTTGAACATCCTAGTGGCTCTCGTCTCTTCTCTCTTATTAATCAGGATATCTTAGATCGTGTTTCCGTTGATCGTTCTCATTCATGTACGGGGTGTAAGCTTGGCAAACAGCTACAACTCCCTTATCGTTCTAGTGAGTTAGTCCCTTTTGAGTTAGTCCACTCAGATGTCTGGGGGCCCGCACCCTTTGTCTCTAAGGGCGGGCATCGTTATTATCTTATTTTTATTGATGATTTCTCTTGTTACACTTGGCTCTATTTTATGCGCTCTCGTTCTAAGTTCTTTCAGATTTATGTTGCTTTCTCTACTATGGTGCGCACACATTTTTATGCCTCCATTCGCACTTTCCGTTCTAATTCCGAGGGGGAGTATATTTCTCACGCTTTTCGTGATCTTCTTGCCTCTCATGGCACTCTTCCCCAGCTCTCATGTCCGAGTGCTCATGCTCAGAATGGCACTACGAAAAGGAAACATCTTCATATTATTGAGACTGCTCGTACTCTCCTTATTGCTTCCCATGTTCCACCCCACTTCTGGGTTGAGGCTGTCTCCACTGTTGTCTATCTCATCAACCTTCAACCCTCATCTTTTCTTCAGGGTCGCAGTCCTGGCGAGTGTCTTTTCTCTCGCCCTCCACGTTATGATCACCTACGTGTGTTTGGTTGCATGTGCTATGTTCTTCTTTTGCCTCGTGAGTGGACTAAGCTCTCTGCTCAGTCTGTTCCCTGTGTCTTCCTTGGTTATAGTCCTGAACATAAGGGCTATCGGTGTTACGATCCTGTCTCGTGTCGTATTTGTATCTCGCGCGATGTCACGTTTGTCGAGGATCATCCTTTCTTTGTCTCTTCTACCTCTTCCTCTTCCCACTCCTCCACTACATCAGCCGATGTCCCGTTCCTCACTGTGTCACCACCACCTGCCTTGCCACCTCCTGTGTTACCTTCACCACTTGTTTCTTCCCCGCCTCTATCTGCCTCTCCACCTACATCTGTGTCTTGCCCCTCTTCCCCTCTACCTGTGTCTCTGTTGCCTACTGATCTCCCTGTCCAGGTTCCTATTCCCGCCCTTCCCTATCACTATGTTCGTCGTTCTCGCCCTCCTCCTGAGCCTTCACCCCCAGTGGCTCCGGCTTCCTCCAGCGAGTGTCCTATGGATGATCCTCCCGCACGCCGGTATCCCCTTGGTGATCGCCATCCACCTGACCTCCTCAACCTTGCTTCTCGGCTCCTTGATCTTTCTCTCCTTCCTGCTTCCTCCAGTGGTCCTCCAAAGCCGGCTTCTTACCGTGAGGCTGTTCAGATACCTGAGTGGCAGGCTGTTATGTCCGCTGAGTTGGATACTCTCGAGCGCACTTCTACTTGGGATCTGGTTCCCCTTCCTCCTGGTACGGTTCCTATTATTTGCAAGTGGGTCTATAAGGTCAAGACTCGCTCTGATGGTTCTGTGGAACGGTATAAGGCTCGGCTTGTGGCCCATGGCTTTCAGCAGGAGTAGGGCAGGGACTATGATGAGACTTTTGCTCATGTGGCTCACATGACTACCGTTCGAGCTCTTATTGTTGTCGCTGTCGTTCGCCGTTGGTTTCTTCTTCAGCTTGACTTGAAGAATGCCTTTCTTCACTTGGACCTTCAGTAGGAGGTATACATGCTTCCTCTCCCAGGCCTTTCCTCTGCTTCTGGCTCTGTCGCCTGAGTCGGGCCCTCTATGGTCTCAAACAGGCTCCCCGCACCTGGTTTAAGCAATTCAATTCCGCTGTGACGGCCGCTGGTTTTCAGCCAAGCCCGCATGATCCGGCTTTGTTTATACACTCCTCTTCTCATGGGCAGACTCTTTTTTTGCTCTATGTGGAAGATATGATTATCACCGGTGATGACCCTACACATGTGGAGTTTGTCAAGCATCACCTTCGGCAGCATTTTCAGATGACTGATCTTGGTCCGTTGAGGTATTTTTTGGGCATCGAGGTCGCTTCTACTATTGATGGCTTTTAGCTTTCCAGCAACGGTATACATCTGATCTTCTGACTTGGGCTGCACTCTCTGACTCTCGCACCGCAGCCACTCCTATGGAGCTCCACCTTCAGTTGCGTCCTGATGAGGGGACTCCCTTGCCAGATCCGACTCGTTACCGTCACTTAGTTGGGAGCCTGGTCTACCTTACCATCACCCGGCCTGACATTGCCTATGCTGTCCATGTTCTGAGTCAGTTTGTTAGTGCGCCTACTTCTGTTCACTATGGTCTTCTATTGCAAATGCATGCGCTACCTCGTGGCTTACCTCGGGCCTCGTGGTCTCTTTTTCTCCAAGATGCTTGACTCTCTGCAGCTTCGTGCCTACTCCGATGCTACATGGGCTAGTGATCCCATTGATCGTCGCTCTGTTACTGGTTTCTGTTTGTTCTTGGGCTCCTCTCTTATTGCCTGGAAATCCAAGAAGCAGACAGGTGTTTCTCGGTCTAGCACCGAAATTTGAAGCTCGCACCATACGGCCACTACCGCTTTCGGAGATTGTTTGGTTGGCGGCTCCTTCGTAATCTTGGGTGTAGCTTCTCCGCCCGACTCCCCGCTGACCGCGACAACACTGGTACTATTTAGATTACCCTGAATCCGATAAAGCATTCACTCTCCAAGCATATCGGTGTTGATGCCTTCTTCTTGCGTGACCAGTCCAGCAAAGGCATCCTGACTCCCCAGTTTGTTCCTTCCGAGCGCCAGCTTGCCGACCTGTTCACCAAGTCTCAGACACGGGTGCAACATGATTTTCTTCTGTCCAAACTCTCGGTGTCTGATCCCCCGTGAGTTTGTGTGTGTGTGTGTGTGTGTGTGTGTGGGTGGGGTGGGGGTTAGGTGTGTATATATATCCTTATCCATACTGTATGGATATACATCCATGTATCTCTATATATATGTGTAACTGTGGTTAACTAATTATTAAGGAAGTGTTTAATTTTTCCTAACAGCTGTGACGATTATAAACTGGAGCATATGGAGAGAAAGGAACCAGAGATGCTTTCATGATAAACAATGCGTTTTCATAGAAATCACCTGGAATATCAGTTTTCTAATGCTTTCTAGTTTCATGCAGCTTATACATCAAAGAGGCCAAAGCTGATGGCGATGGAGTCGGTGGCAAAAAGAACGCTTGCATTCACTATAGAGGACCTGGCCTCTCCCTTGGGAGATGACATTGAGGACACCACTACCCCGAGGAACGACATATAGGGAGGATCCCGCCTTATCATGGTGTGATGTTTTTGGCACCCCCGGAACCGACCAAGATTCCGGGTCCCAAACTCTATCACACAGCTTCTTTTATGCAATTTACACTTTGTAAACGCTTGATTCTAAATAAATAAATATGATTTATCTACCTTTTCAAAAAAAAAAAAGCTATGTTAAATTCATAATTGGAGAAGATTGATCTTCAAATATGAAGTTTGTTCAGTATTCTCACTCCTTTATACGTGTCAAAGCATTAAGATTTATTAGCATTAGTTCAAAGTATTTCAAACATGTAGAAGATTTGTAAAATTGTTTACTTTCTAATTAATAGTTTAACAAAAACAGAAACTGAATAAATTTAAAAAATAAAAGTTTACCTGATGTGTTGTTGTCTTCGCATTTCTCGAATACGCAGAGGAGTGTTTCTGTTTTCATTCTTCGGAAGCCTCAAACTCTTCTGATAATCTTAGAGCTTGGCTCAAGCATTCTACTACGTAGTTCATGTTCGGTCGAGGTTTGGCATCCTTTAATAGGCATCTATCAGCAAGCTTAGCGATATTTTTGGCAGCATCAAGAGGGAATTGATTCCAAAGTCTTTGATCCATGATCATGCTGAATTGTTTACAATCGGCAAGAAAAAGCTTCACCCACTCCAATAGTTTGTCATCTCTTGTGGTTTGTCTCTAGCATGCGTTTGCCGGTGAGAATTTCTTATAAAAACACTCCAAAACTCAAAATGTCACTCTTAATAGTCAGATGGCCGATCTCTATATACTCGGGGGCTGCATATTGATGAGATATGTTAAGAGTGTCTGAGCATAACATAGACAACCAAATACACATAGATGCATGTAGGTAGGTTGAGTGTTAAGGAGAAATTGAAAAAAGAGTTTTATTTTGGAGGTAATGACTAGGAGTCATATTGATGAGACAGGTAGCAGTGAGAACACATTCACCCCAAAATTTGAGTAGTAATATGCCTGAAACCGAAGGCTCCAAGCAACATTCAAAAGGTGCCTATATTTACGCTCAGCAACGCCATTTTGTTTAGGACTTTCAACACAAGTATGTTCATGAATGATGCTATGATTATGAAAATAGGTTTGGAGATTTTGGAAAATAAATTCTTGACCATTGTCGGTTTGGATAATTTTAATCATTGAATTCAATTGGTTTTTAACAAGAGCAAAGATATGCATTAAGTGACCAAAAGTTTATGATTTAAAACGTATTAAATAGATACATGTGGTGCGTGAAAAATCATTAATGATAGTTAAGAAATAATGTGCACCATAAATAGACGCAGTAAAGTAGCCACCCCAAATATCATAATAAAGTCAATTAAACGAAATCATACTTTTACTAGCATGATTTAGAAAAGGTAAGTGTGTGTGCTTAGAATGAGCACAAACATCACAATGAGAAAGAGTCCATGGACTATCGGAAATAGTGGGAATAGTAAAGGTGGAAGGATGACCTAGATGTTGATGTCATAGGATCTTATTATCAAGATTGTGAGCAAAGAAAGCAGCGAATTGATGGGGGCAAAAGATGTAGAGTCCATTGCAAGTTTCACCGGCTCCTATCATCCTCTTCAGCTGAAGGTCCTAGGAAAAAAGTAAGAAGATGAAAACAATACTACACAATATAAATGACTAGTGAGTTGAGGAATAGAGAGAAAATTATAACAAAAGGTAGGGATGTATAAAACATTTGAGAGAGTAAGAGTTTCAGATAAAGTGATGGAGCTGATGCCATCAATGGGAATTGTCTCTTCTATGGGTAATCGGATCGTCCGAGGCATGGGTGGTTGTCTAAGATTCAATAAAAATGATCGACAGTGACGCGTATGTTCACTAGTGTCACTATCAATGATTTAATCCTTTTGAGGTCGAAAAAACAAAGAATGGTAGAGGAGTTACCCACGAAATTCGCAATCCGAGAGGAGGGATGGAGTAGGTACGAGGAAGAATGGGAAGCATTGGAGGATGAAACCATTGCCAGAGGAAGAAGGATCAACAAGAGCAAGGCTTTGATACCATGTAAAAGATAGAATGAAGAAATGACTTTTCTTTTCTTTTCTTTCCTTCAATGACTTCATAGACGTATATATAGATAAGAATGTACATGGAATTTCAAAAATTGATTGGGATTGCTAAAATTATGGATCTTGATTGATTCATTCTGCTATATAGTGGATTTTGATTGATTCTACTGATATGGTAGCTAATATGATCTTGATTGATCGACTAATAACATCATATATCAACATTTTACTGAAAAATCTTCTCATCTTATAAGAAACAATCAAATTGATTAGAATGTTAAAATTAGCAACCTTCTAAAAGTTACTTTCTTCAACTTAACTATGAAGACTTTAGTGACTTGATGTATACCTGAAAGCCATGTTGGTTAAGCTTCTTTATGGCAAATGGGATCTTGTCTCCTTGACAATGTAGAGGCTAAATAAAGCCTTTGTAAACAATCCCAAAGCCACATTCTCCAATCTTCAACAATCTACTGAAGTTATTGGTGGCATCTTTAAACTCATCTAAGTCGAAAACACAGAGGCATTGTCCCCACTCCTCACTCCTCGTTCAAAGCCGAGATGTTGCGCTACTTGGAAGTAGAAGTTGTTGAAGCCTGTGCTGAGTTAGTTGTTTGCCTGCTGGGAATACTAGTGCAATTCCCTATGTTGTTGTTGTTGTTGTTTCTCTTAGTATAATTGCATTACCCTTCCAGGAAGCTGAGACATCCCTCCATCTTCTACTTCTATCTCTTAGGTTTATTCTCCAAATGATGAACTTTATGGAGGAGAATAGAAGCCTGATGAGAAAAAACCAAACTTTGAAACTAAGATGCCATGGACATCATCGTGAAAGATTGAAGAAGTGTTAGGGTTGAACTAACCCAACTTGAGTCCCTTCTCATGTGTGGGCCACATGAGTAAGTTACTTAAATTACTTAACCCTTCATATAAAAGGGAGATGAATAAAATTTGTTCAAAAGGGCTCTTTAGAGGAGATATGGGTAAGAAGAGAAGTGATCTTTCAATCCTCATCCTCAAGTTTAGCTTCTATTAGTGTTCCTTTGGTAATCTCTTCCCTATTCTCTTTTGTATTCCTTCATTTGTGATGATGCAATGTGTGAATTAAGAATATGTTACTCTTAATGATGTATGTGCTTCTTTAGTGTATTAGAGAAGTTTATAATCTCATTATTATTGTTATAAATGGAAGATTGTAGGACATTTTATCCCGTGGTTTTCCCTTCGTCTTGAGGGGTTTTCCACGTTTTTTGTTTGCTCATTATATATTTGATAAATTACCTCTATGAGTGATCTCATTTTTGTTAAGTGATTTTTACTTGCACAAAAAAATAATCGAGATACACGGTATGTCCCAATAAAAAGAAAAGCAACAAGTACTAGTGCTGGAATGAATGAGAGAGAGTTGAATTGAAATGAAGCAAGAAAGAGAAGACTCAAAGACTTGAAGGGAGGAGAAAGGACAGTAGGATCAATGGAGGGGAGAAGACAGAATGCATGCAAAAGTAAGAACATGTTTCCTTTACAGTTTCACACATTTATTAGGTTTTGGGTTAAAAAATTAATGTTTTTTTTTTAATAAATATAGACAAGCTATTGGAACCATGCCATAGTCGTGGTTAGAACCTCCAATCTCTTCTCGTAAAACAGAACGAGTTACCAACTTTCATTATGAAGATTAGCTAATAAAAACTAATATCATTAGTTGTTAATTAACCAATTAATAAATAAAACCAATGTTTTCAAGCAAAGACTGGTTGACAAGGAGAGACTTGTTTGGCAATTGCACACCGGCACTGGTGGTTCTTATTTGGCCACTTGTCACATTTTGGTCGGCCACTTATCACATTTTCACTAAGGTCCAATACAACACATGCAGGTGAGATTTTTCAGTAAAAGTCAAAAACATGTGCCCACTCAAGCAAAAACAGGTTGAATTTGACATTGACACAATTGCTGTTATTTGAAGTTATTTTAAATATTATTTTTACAAATATAATCTAATCTATTAAAATGGTATTAAATAATATTTAAAATAATACAATACAATTTAATAAAATAATTGAATAACTGAAGCCCGGGATGATTTCAAATGAATTCTTTGTTCAAAAAAATAAAAATTATAAAAACAGTAAAAAACCAAAACACAAAACCTGACATTTTTTTTTTTTTAACATTGTTTTTTTTTTCTATCTCAAAGGTGGTACCTGCCACTTTTCACCAGTTAAGAAAGTGTATATAAAATTTGGAATATGTCCCTAAATAGGTCAGCATGAATTCGTGTAGCTTACATCATATAATTCATGTAGCTCACTTTCCAAGGGAGGGTTGCATGGACCATCAGTTATTGTGGGTTTTTGGGTGACATGGCATACACACTACGGAGGTTGGTACTAATAACATGATAGACCAGGACGTTGTGCCAGCTAATTGCAGGTCCATTTCAAAAAATATTTAAAAATGATTAAAAAAATACTTACAAGTTGTGGGCCCGTAACGGGTGTGCCGACACTAGGAGCAGTGCTATTTTTACTGACTAAGTTTCCTAAAATCGGTTTCCAAAATCATTAATGGTACCTCGGGATCATCAACACACACATATGGAGACGCCATCGGCAGTTTTAGGAACCCTTTTCAGGAAATTTAGTCAGTAAAAATATCTTTTCTCTTGTTGTAGCAGTAGCTTCCATGCTTGGCATGGACAATCACAACACAGGTTGAGTTGTATTAGGCTCTAGCTAGCATGACCCAAAACCTAGCACTCATTTAGTGCAACAGGGCTCAATCAAGCAATGCTTGTGCCAGGCTGACACAACATACAAGTGACATCTTTTTTTTGTTTTGATAAATGTCGATAAATCACTGGAAATAAACCACACGCATAGTTGGAACCCTCAACCCCTCTTTATGAGAGAGAATGTGCTAGCTAGCTTTCTTTGTGAAAATTGGTAGTGGCATCTTGTATATAAAATATGGAAATTTTCAAATCATGATATTTACGACGAGGGAAATTTCACTAAACTACTATATGGTTTATCTTTATATCAATTCGGAGTTTGTGGTTTGATTTGTGACAATTTAGTACCTTATAATTTAATCCGTAAGCAAAAAGGTACCTAATGCTTGTGGGATCGAAAATACGCGCCTGGCATCGTGTGACACCAGACGATATATCGAAGCACAAATATCATATTTTAGTTTTGTGGGTTCTTTTATTCCTAATAGAGGCAAGCCCCTATTATTAATTACCCCAGACAATGTCGTGGGAACCTCCGATTAAGGGCAAAAATACAAGTAGAGACAATGAGAAAGAATAATTGATTTTATTGCAATATAATATGATTTGTTACATATCAGCATATGTTTATATATATATTTATTTATCCGTTTATTTATGATGCCGCCCCCGCCTCAGGATCTGTGCCCCGCCATATGGGATCCATAATCCACCGGTTGCTTTGCGCTTGAGACTTGTGACCGAGGTTCAGATCGCCAACTGAGCCGCCCTTTAGGAGTTGCATTAGCCTTTTTCTCCATCAAAATATGCACTGCCTGAGCTGCCAAAAGGGCTTGTGCTATATATGACAAATTGAAGATCTTGGTATTTAGTTTTCAATGCCGCAGATTTCACCCCCACTGGAGTTTTCAGGCAAGAATGAAGGATTTTTGAAAATGAGTCTTCGATATTGTCAACGGCAGGATCGCTGAAATTGACTATTTTATCCGTCAAAATTTACACCGATCGGGCCGCCGAACGGGTCTGTGTTATATATGACTGTTGAAGATCTGGATATCTAGTTTCCAATGCCACAGATTTCATCTTGATCGGAGTTTTCTGGCCAGAGTTATGAATTTTTGAAATTGGGCGATCAACATAGCTAGCGGCAGAAATGTTGAAGTTTACCCTTCTATTTATCAAAAATCCACACTGATCGGACCGCCGAATGAGTTTGTGTTGTATATGAATGTTGGAGACCCGGATGTCTAATTTCCAACGTCGCAGAGATTATCTCAATCAGAGTTTCCAGGACAAAGTTGTGAATTTTTGAAATTGGGTGATCAGCATGGCTGTCGGCAGAAATGCTGAAATCTATCCCTTTTATTTATCAAAATTCACGCTGATCGGACCATCGAAAGGATCTGCACTGAATATGAATGCTGGAGACCCAAGTGTCTAATTTCCAACGCCGTAGAGATCGCCTCAATCGGGGTTCTGTGGCCGAAGTTATGAATTTTTGAATATGGCTCTTTATTACAGCAACAACAGCTTTTTGGCAGCAACACTTCAGATAGAAGCAGCCAGCAGCAGCAATTTGTAGCCATTTGACAGCCGCAACAGTTCCTTCCTTTTTCCTGGCTTTACATCTTTTCATTTCCTTCCCAATCATCAACTTGAGTTTCTTCGGTAATTTCACCAAAAGAATGGCTATCAGAATCAATAGGTCTACACATTTTTGATGTGCTCAATGGAGCTTTGCTAGAGAAAAGTTCTTCGAAGGATTGCTTCCACAGTTGCCATTCTGGTCCTATTCAGTATACCAGCTTCCTTTTGAAATTGCACAGTGCATCATTACTTTTCTCGCTTTTTATGAGATTACTGCAACCATGCCTGACATTTGACTCATTTTTGCAAAGGAATCTTCTTTGAACAGCTTTTTCATATCAACTGCATATTGATGATGCCATATATGAGAAATGATCCATGCTTTCATATAATATTTATTGCCAATTTTGCAGCAATACAATCAACATCATAATAATATTGCTCTCTCCTATGAGCACCAGGAACATTTTTTCCAGATTCATTTGTTTTATCAGCACATTAATAGCAACTCTTTATCTAAAAAAAATGGCAGCATAATGACACAGACAGCTCGATCTTCTATAGCAATGAGCACCCCTTGATAAATGAAATAACTCTTTCAATAGCCCTTTTACAGCAAAATTTCCTTGACATGTCTCCTCTTTCGATGTGCAGCTTCCCTCTACAACAGCATTGAAATATGAACAACAGCTTCAGTAGAGCAAACATCGTCACAGCATCCTTTCGTCTTTATTTTCTTCATTTTGCAGTAGCAATCAGTAGCTTTTTTTTTTTATTTTTATTTTTTTCTTTACTATTATTATTAGAAAATTTTGACAAAGTCTCCCATGTATTTGGGCTTTCAGTTGTTGTACAAACATTCACATCAACACATCAATTCATACACAATCTTCAATCATACATGATCTTCTTGTTTTCTGTGGCACGCAGTGGCTCCGATCTTCTTTGTAGCTTTCCTTGTGGCGCGTTATCAGTAGCTACATCGGCTATCAACTTCTTACAGCAATGCTTCAATTGTTGATGACGAACAAGCACTGATTTTTTATGATGAACAGTGATTGTTGATGACGAACGAACAAGCGCTGATTGTTGCCGGGGGATACTATTGTAGATGACCCAACTGATGCAGGGAGTCTTGTCACGGTACATTGCGGTGGTAGGGGAAAGTCTTGTCGAGACGAACCAACTGATGCCACTCTCTGTTGTTGATGCAGATTGTGTTGTTGATGACGTACAGGGGCTGTTGTCAGCGATCTCCGTTGTTGATGACGAACAGGGGGCTGCTGTCGGCAATCTCCGTTGTTGATGGCGAAGAGGGCTGTTGTCGGCGATCTCCGTTGTTGATGACGAACAGGGGGCTGCTGTCGGCAATCTCCGTTGTTGATGGCGAACAGGGGCTGTTGATCTTTGTTGCAGTGGGGTGGACAAACTGGTCTTTGGGCATGGCCGGGCTGAGGCGTTTGTTAGCGGCGATGGGTGGACGGCCGAGGGAGCTAAGCAGTTGTTAGCGGCCGATGGGTGGACAAGCACTGCTGGCAGCAGCCATGCTACTTGGCTAGCAGCTGTAGCACAGACGCTGTCGCGGCTGCTTGGCCTGCCGGCGCTGGCGCAGCCTTGAGGAGCTGCTCTTGGCTGGCATCAGCAGACGGCCGCTACAAGCGTGATCTACACGGGTGGCCGGGATTCGAAGCGCGGACGCGTATCGGAGATTGGCAGCATCAAGCTCTTCGGCGGCTTTGGCGTGGCTGTGGAGGGACTTCAATGGCTTCTGGAGCAGCAGGGGATTTGGTGACGGCTGGAGGCTTCCACGGCGGCTCAGAGGGGGCATCAATGGTGGGGAGGTGCTGGAACTTCCCCGGTGACTTCAGATTGGGCGGAAGAGGCTTCAGACCGACGGATCTTGGCGGCAACAAAGGGCGGACAGTGGTGCTGGGGCAGCAAGGGGGGCGGACCTGCGTGCGTCGCCGGGGCACGGTTGGCGTCTGTGCGTGGAGCAGTGGGCTGCGGGCTGGCGTGGCCGGAGGCTGTGGCGTCGGGCCGTAGAGACCTGGGCGCGGGCTGGCTGGAGATTAAGGGGGCTGATGGCTCAGTATAGGGGTGACTTCTTCTCATCTTTCTCCCCCTCCCCTCCCGTTTCTTACCATCGAGCTTCCTATTTTATAGACAAAAAATAATAATCTTTACAGTTCGCAATGGTCGGGATTGAGGCCACCGGATTATTTTTTGTTTTAAATTTGATGTTATCCTCAGTCATGAGCTGATAATGTCAAATCTAAAATTCATTTATTTAAATTTTGATTTTATCATTTTTTTTTAAAAAGATCTGCCTCGGGATTGGTATTCCTACCCCTTATGCCTCACGATGCCTTGGGATTTGTATTTGGGCATCTTGGGATTAGTGTTATCTTATTGCCTCGAGATATGTTCTCGGGCTATTTAGGATCGCCTCGAGATATATGTTCTCGGGGCATTGAGGTTGCCTCGGGATATGTGTTCCCGGGCCACCTTAAATTTAAAATTGCCTCGAGATTTGTTCTCGGACAATCTTAAATTTTATACCCTCGACCTGCCTCGAGATATGTATTTCTTGGTCCGCCTCGGGATTTGTATTCGGGTTCGCCTCGAGATCAGACCATATATTTTGAAATATGTATTTCATTTGAAATATTTCATCATAATATTTCATATTGCCCCCTGAGATATATTATATTTTCAAGGCTCCCCTTTTTTTTATATCATCATTTTTTCTTTCTTTTTTTTTTTGGTATAAACAATGCTCAACTACGTTAATATTTGTTGATGTGACATAAAAAATTAAAAAAAAAATGAAAAGAAAAAAACACTAACAAAATAGGGAAAAAAATGAAAAAATCTGAAAACTTCTAAAAAAACAGAAAATCTAATATATTAAAAACATCATAAATAAATTTAGGAAATTACCAAATAAAACACAAAATCTTTAAAAATCCAAAAAAATATGAGAAAACTTATAAAACCCTTAGAAAATAGCTTAAATTCCCAAATAAAATAAAATAAATGAAAAAATCTGTAATCTAAATTTCACCAAAAAATAAAAAACAAAAAACCCCACATCACTCTTTAAAAAATGAAAAATCTGAAAAATTTGTAAAAAGTGCAGAAAATCACAAAAAATCCACAAAATGCCCTAAGCTAGAAAATTTTATAAAATATACAGAAAACACACAAAAAGATTAAAAAAAATCCCGAAAAATTTCATAAATTTCCCAAAAAATCCCAAATCCCAAAATATCAAAAAATAAATAAATAAATCTGAGGTTTATATAAAGATTTTTTTTCTCTAATTTATTTATCTATTTATTGGTATTTTGGGGGTTTTTTTGGATTTTTGTGAAATTTATGAAATTTTCTAGAATTTTCGGCAATATTTGAGATTTTTTTGTACTTTTTTGTGAAGTTTTGTGAATTCTACAAATTTTTCTAGGTTTTTTTTTGTTTTTAGGGGATTTTAGTCACTTTTTACAAATTTTTCAGATTTTTTCTGTTTTTAAAAGAGTTTTGTGGGGTTTTTTTCTCCTTTTTTGGGAAATTTCTAAGATTTTTATTTTTTCCGAATTTTATGGACTACGGATTTTTTTTAGAAGTTTTTCTAATTTTTTGGATTTTTGAATATTTTATTTATTTATTTATTTAAAATTTAAGCAAATTTCTAGGGTTTTTATAAGTTTTTCTTTTTTAAAAAAAAATTTTTAATTTTTTAAGCCAAATATTAACAGAGTTAAGCATTTTGACACCTTTCTGCTTACGGATTAAACTAGAAGATACTCAATTATCACAAATCAAACCACAAGCCCCGAATTGATATCGCGGCAAACCATATGGTAGTTAGTAAAATTTTCCCTATTTTAAATGAAATTATTAGACCATAAAAAAGGAGAGTTTATAGAAAATTAGTTGCAAATTTTTTACTAGTTAAAAAAAAATTAGAATCTTCTGTTAATTCTATGAAATGTTGGTCAATTGGGTGACGAGAAGTGGTCACCCAACCTCAAAAGTCGTGCAAGAGAAGTGGTCTTACGTGACGAGCACCCTTGACCCCTCACTGTGCGCATACAGATGTGGGGACTCAAACCTGTGAACTTTGAGCTCACCAAGTGAATTATCCAAACTGCTCTCCTCATTTATGGGGGCGTGGACTTAAACCTGAGAGGATGTTCAATTAAGCGAATCACCCAACACGCGAGACCCGAGATATCGCTAGACTAATGTTCCTTTGGTAAGAAAAAAAAAGAACTCTAATAACTTCACAAAATTCTCTCTATGCACATATGAATCGCACCAGATTATTCAAACCATCAATTTCCATTGAAGAACAGCATGCACAGCTCCATTCCCTAATAACTTCTAATTGAAGTAAAAACTTGGTCAATTGGATTCATGGATAAGCACACACTTCAATCACTGTCTAATTTGGGGATTGACTTTATTCTCAGTTCAGTGCACAAGAAATTTTGTCCAGATGCATGGCAATTTTCTCAATAACAGGTCAAAAATATCCATATTGATATCTACCGTGGAAAAATTATAATTATATATATATATATATCCTTAAGTTTTCATTTGTTATGGTGTTTAATCATATTTTAACAGACTATATATTTTAGAAATAAACCTTTAAGAAATTTATTTGACTATAAATTTATAAATGTCTCTAAAAAATATGATGTTTAAAATAATTGAAATATCTTTTAAGTATATAAGAGGTATTTTCTTGAACTATGATTTACAGTTAACCATATTTAAGGTCACTGGGATGACAACTGTTTATAGATTTCACCAATAATGATATATACACAATCAAATGAAAAATTGGGTATATACCGATAATTGTAACTTATCTACTTAAGGCCCCATTTCGATCAAACAAGTTGTTTTTCAAAAACTGTTTTGGGATCATATAATTATCAAAACACCTTATGGTCATACGATTACCAAAACTTTCCAACTATAAAATTACTTATGAATTAACATGTCCAAACACAAAATATGCGGAAACCCTAAAATTATTCTGAAAAACCCATTTTTCAAAAGTCTATTAAATTTAAAAAAAAAAATAATAAAATAAAACATTTTTCATAGGTCAATCCAAACAGGAAGTAAAACTTCTAAAGGTTTTTAACCTCTGTAGGATGTGTTTGTATTGGGGGAATACAGAGGACTCATAAGTAATGTTTTTGTTAAATGAAGATGGAATGGATAAAGTAAATCATCAATCCAAACAATATATGTATTGAATTTGAAAATAAAAGCAATAATCATATTATAAAAGTTAGAAGGAGAACAAATAATCAGACAAGGATCATAAGAAATTGTGCTGTGATGATATTGCTCAATATGCAATACGATGTGCCTCGTGATATGTATATGTAAACCAAGTAGTTTTGCATAATACCCCATCTTCATCTGCCATTGAAATCCCACAAGAGTTTACGATTAGCTGGAGGTGCAAGTCCAGGAATATCCCGTATATCCTTATTATTTGGGTGCACAATCTGTTCATACAAAAAAGAAAAGAAAAAAAATGAACGATCCAGAAAATATGGGCATTTAAATCTAAGAATCCCAGGAAAAGATTAATGTTAATTGTCTTTTCTTATGTGCAAAGGCAACCTAAATAAATCCAAACCTTCACAATAATGATTGCTATCACTCCGATCACAATCAGGAATAGCAAGGCCATTATACATCGGTCTGTTGCCACCTAGAAAAAGTCACAGAACAAAATTAGAGATGCCTTCTTTATTGAGAAATGGATGGAATGCAAAAATGTTTACCTGTCTACCAATTTCCTTCACCAGTTGAGATGCCTTCTTTATTGAGAAATGGATGGAATCCAACTCATTCACAATTCTGCTCATTTGTTCTGTCTGTTGATGTTATGATGCACATGCATTTTCTATGTCATTCATTTAATGATGAAGAAACCATTCAAAGTGACTACACCTTAACAGGAAATCAGACCCTTAATCAAACTATGTGACACACCTGTGCCTTGAGGGCAGCTGCAGTCTCCGTTCCCACATTCATAGTGTCTTGCACAACCTACAATCCAGGTATATACACAAACTTAAAATCTTCTAATCTTAGCTAGGTACCAAAATATGAGATTAAAGCAAATTTGGTGTTTGGACAAAAAACTTAATACTGATATTCAGTACCTACAGCAGAATATTTAACCGAGCCTCAGAAATCAATTTTATACATGCTGTTAACTGATTAAAATACACAACAGGCCAAGTAGAAGCTAAAACGATAAAAAAGCGAGTAAAATAACTAAATGTGAGGCATAAACAAACCAGATTGGGATAAAAAACTTGAGAGATACAGAAGTAAAGATGACAAATGGAATCCATGCTCTTCAGCATGTAATAAAAAGTCAACTCATGGCAACCAACAAGCTCTTCACCAGACTAATACAACAGCTATACAGGGCTACAAGGGGGGAAGCTTACTTTCTTTGATCTCTCAATTGCTTGATCTGTCTCATCCATCATACGGTTTCCAGTATCCATTAACTGTTCATTTGTCATATCTGTACAATAGACAAATTTTAGTTAAGAGGATGGTAAACTCTTGGGTGCCAGTGTTCATTAGTAGCATCAATGATGTTATATAAATAACTGATAGGTTAATTCTAGATGTTCTATCATGAAATAGTATATTAGTACATGAGAATCCGAATAAAATTTCAAACCCATCAGTATTTCTGGTAAGAAGCTTAATGCAATAAAATATAGAAGAAATGGCATGTCTTACTTGAAGCTAACAAAACATTTTCTTCGTCTGCAAAGCCATTTCCATTGGCAGGATCATCAAAAAGATCAACTCGTTTATTATCAAGATTATTTGCAAATCTGCAGTTTAACACAAAAGAGCAAAATTATTGAAGTTCATAAATGAAAATTTTTTATTTCTCATTGAGTAAAAAAAATACTTGTTACAGTTCCATAGTAAAATGATTCAGCAAAATGAAATTGAAGTGTGAGTTCTAGGCTTCTTGCCAAGCGACAAAGATTAGCTAAGGGCCCATAAATAAGCATATATGAAAATCCCTACAAGACGAGAGATTATGGTATGGTTCTACATATTGGTGAACTTGTAACACATGGCACAAATTAGAGAAGGAAAACCAGTTTATAACATAAAAATGGGAGTGTTGGATATGAACAAACAGACAGCAAATGAGATCAAGTCCACAGAACTCTGATCACATCTTCAAAATAAATTTTTATCCTAGAGAGTTTATAGTGTGGTGATAGTTAGATAATGAACTTCAGATGGTCAAGCATGTCAGAATTAATACTTCATGCAAGCTCAAAAATTCTGAGGAATTGAAATACAGTAAAAAATAATAGTGTAGTTATGCTTCATTTTTAGTAGCATCAGATAAAAAGGACAATGTTGCTATTATGTTTTCTAATGTTGATTCTTCTCTCACACATAAGGGTCCTCCCAAAAAGAAAAAAGGCTGATTCCCTTTACATTGGATTTTAGAAATTGAGTTCCCTGTATTATAAGTCATAATGGATCTTCTTCATATCACACCCATACTTCCAAGAGGATACTTGGCATTTCAACTGTAACTTTAGCCGAAGAAGAAATTTTAAAAGAGAAAGAGAAAGAGAAAGAGGAGCAAAGCAACTATCGTTCTGTCAGGACAAGTTATGAAGATTTTTCAATAATAATTTATATCTGTCCCTTCAGTAAATGAATGAAATAGACAAGAAGCATCAACTATGCCACATGTAAAAGGACAGGTATGGGCCTCCTCTTATTCAAGTTTGGGGAATTATTCACACAGATTCCTCAACTAAAACCACATGTACTTCATTGAAAGTGCTATAGTTGAACATCTTGTCAGAATTATATTCCAATTGAAGTCATGGTTCATATGCATATCAAAAAGAAAGAAAAAATGATGTGAAAAATGAAATGATATGATTATCCAACCATGAAGGAGAAACTTACTGCTTCTTGAGAGCAACATATGAATTCAGTTCTTTGATCTGTAAAACAAGTGAGACATTGATTAAGTCAAGTACAAATGCTAGTGATAAGTAATATGATCCTATATAGAAACAATTGTGATATCAAAATTGTGCACACAGCTTAAATGGCAAAACAGACCATTGACTGCTTTTTATCATTCAGCATTCTGTTGATATCAGGAGAATTCGCCCTCTCTTCTTCCTTCATTGCTCTTTCAAAGTCCTTGATAAGCCTAGAAGAATACCAAAACACAAATATCTCAATTAGCTTTTGAACATATATGTATGTGTGTATAACCATAATCACATTCTCCATCAAATTCTCAAAACTAAAATATAATGTCATAATCACAAGCAACCATTGGAAAGCACCAAGGCTTTTGATGTTATTAATTGCAGGGTCACCAAAAAGTTATATATCCAACAATAGGTAAAGGTCAGAATGTTGCAAAAATCAGCAACTCAAATGAAGGTTGGGAGAGAAATTTGTTGCATTTTAGGTTCTGTTTCCAAAATGAAATTTTGAAACAGTGGATAAACTTTATCTTCTTCTCACAGCATCCTTTTGGTGTCACTCAGATCATACCATAAGTATCTTAACTTTGTTCTGTAAATGCAATGCCCATTGCACCCACAAGGACATGACAAAGAGGAAAACTACAAGGAAGGTATAATGGTATCCCAAACAAATCTAGGAATTAGGGAATTAAATCTTAGATCAGATTATAGCAAGCCAAAAAAAAAAGGAATTTGGTTCATTTCTAGGCAAGGATTCACATAAATCTACATTGGTGTTTATCAAAGCCCGTACCTTTTACATTCCCGCATCTTGCCTGTGAGTTCCTCCAACTGTCGGCTCTGCCGGCTCGGATCCTTGATCTTGTCCAACTTTTTGGAATCCATTTCTGCCAACAAGACATTCAAACCCAAACTAAATTCCCTTGAATCCCATGCAAAACCATACAAATCAAAGTACCAATTTAAGAAGATTAAAACTATGAATTTTAATCAATTAAGAAGGTAGATCCTTGGCATTTTCTTTTCC
The DNA here is from genome assembly GCA_026586065.1 of Dioscorea zingiberensis. Classification (NCBI taxonomy): domain Eukaryota; kingdom Viridiplantae; phylum Streptophyta; class Magnoliopsida; order Dioscoreales; family Dioscoreaceae; genus Dioscorea; species Dioscorea zingiberensis. The sequence goes on from CM048824.1 coordinate 43,085,401, forward strand.
AAATAATCAAATCTAGAATCACCAAACCACTCCCTCACATCAAGGAACATGATTAAGCAATCAAAACCATGCCCTAAGAAGACCTAGATCGATCCATTATCGAGAGAAGAACCCTTACGACAATGCGCGCAAAATATCGGTGATCTGCCCGTCGAGCTCAGCGAGCTCCTCGCTGACCCCCGACAAATCCATCTCAAAACCCCTAGAAAACCCCAACCCCGCAAAGATCCAATGAGAAAAATCGCCTCAAGAGGAACAGCCCTTCAATGCCGCCGCCACGAGCCCATCTCCGATCTCCTCCCCGATGCCATTCCGAACCGATCAAGCGATGGATCCACAATGAAAACGCGGATCGGAATTCGAATATCAAGGATTCTCCAGGGCTATACCTCCAGATCTCTCGTTCACGCGAGAAGAGGCCAATGGGGGTCGATACCGCGTCGCCGGAGCGTATCGACGAGCCCGTTGGAGTTCTTTATCGTTTTTCTATCTTTTTGTTTTTTTTGATTTGCTTTTTATGCAATTACGTCCACAAATCAACCATATTCTCACGTGACTCCCTTACGTTTAAATATTTTTAAATTTTCCACTGAAAAGTGAAAATTTCATTATATTTATAATTTAAGAATATCCAAAAAAACCTCTTCGTTTATAAATGGGATAATAGGGATATAATTGTTTTCCCGGTTTTTTCTCATTTATTTCATAAAAAATAATATAAATTGAGAATAGAGGACTTGTAAAATAAATAATTAAAAGTTAAGGGATGTACTTGCATAAATACCGGACGGCCTATTTGTCTATTCCTGTTGGATCAACTGGGAGTCTGGGACTAGGTTTATAGTTGGGCCTATGTTGGGATTAGATGTTCGCCTTATAGCATGAGTTTAGTTTAAAATAGCATCTCAGCCGTACACGTGTTATCCATCACCCTTCATGAACCAGCTTGCATATACAAATGATATATATATATATATATATATATATATATATATATATATATATATATATATTATAAAAAATATAATATATATATTTTATATTATATAATAGATATTAATAGTAATAGGATGAGGCGGCCGCAAGTGCGATCGACCTCATCCCATCACTATATATATATATATATATATATATATAATATTATGATAATATAGGGCTTGTTGGATTACTGTTCATATAAAGCCGCCTTACTTTTAGGGACTTGAAGAGTATTTTTTTTCCAAATCCAACTCGTATGGATGGAAAGAGATCGAAAAATATGCTAGTATGTTGATTTTCACAGATTTTTGTGACCGTATGATCATTCATCTTAAAGGGTAAAATTTTATAGAAATCTTAATGGGTTAAATTTTCACCGTTTAAGATGAATGATCATACGGTCACAAAATTGTATGAAAATCGAAATGATAGCTAATTTTTCGATGTCCTTTCCATCCATACGGTTGGATTTGGAAAAAAATTATACCCTTCAAGTGCCTCAAAATGAGGCGATGTAGAGCCTACTCAATGCGCCTAAGTCCCTGCATTTGCAAAAGAGGGTGCTTGATCCCAAGTTCATCTTGGGAGAGCGGAATCTCATAGCAACACAACCCGGTACCAATAGGCCTCCATGACAGTTGGTATATATATATAGAGGGGTGTACAGTCAGGCCGGCCGCATGTGCGGGCGCCTGATTATATCACCACTATATATGTATATATATAAATTTCTATAGGTCTAATACCCAATTTAGTCCCTCTATTATACCGAACCAGCCCTTTTAGTCTTTCTATTATAAATTGAGCTTTTTTGGTCCTTATACTTTCACGATAGAGAAATGTCAGTCCATCCGACAGAACTTTTTGGTCCCTGTACATATGCCTTTAGGGACTGGACTTTTACAATAGTGAAAATAGAGGGACCAGAAACGTTCAATTTATAATTGAGGGACTAAAAAGGCCGGTACGGTATAATAGAAGGACTAAATTGTGTATTTGACCATTTATATATATATATATATATATATATATATATATATATATATAATATAATATTATATTATATTATAGGTCATGTTAGTATAGGGTCGGCCTTAACACTATTCATTTAAGGTCGTCTCATTTTGAGACACTTGGAGAGTATTTTTTCCAAATCAAACCATATGGATGGAAAGAATATCAAGAAAAAAAAAATTAGTATTTCGATTTTCATACATTTTTGTGACCGTATGATCATTCATCTTAAAGGGTGAAAAATTATTTCACCCTTTAAGATGAATGATCATACTGTCACAAAAATGTTTGAAAATCGACATGCTAGCTTATTTTCGATGTTCTTTCCATCCATACGGTTGGATTTGGAAAAAATACTCTCCAAGTGCCTCAAAATAAGGCGACCTTAAATGAATAGTGTTAAGGCCGGCCCTATACTAACATGACCCGTATTATATATATATGTATTATTATATATAATTATTATCTTATCTTATCTAATTATTAAATTACTTATCATCAGAGAATATATATACACACAGGGCTGATACTAGGCGGCCGACCTTATCACTGTGGAAGTGCAGTCGCCTCTTTTTGGCCCACTTGCACAGTGTTTTGAGGAAATCCAACCGTATAGATGGAAAGAACATCGAAAAATAAGTTAGCATGTCAATTTTCATACAATTTAGGAAATTATAGGGTCTTCATCTTAACAAGTGAAATTTTGAACCGGTAAGATTTATATAAATTTTCACCCGTTAAGATGAAGAGCCTATAAGTTCCCAAATTGTATGAAAATTAACATGCTAGCTTATTTTTCGATGTTCTTTCCATCCATATGGTTGGAAACCCTTTAAACATGCTCCAGATGGCCAAATATATAGGAGGCGACCGTAAATAAATAGTGTTTTCGGCCGACTTTACCTTATCATCCCCGTATATATAAATTTATATATTACATGTATTTATACATGATACATATATATATATATATATATATATATATATATATATATATATATATGCACACATGGTTTAAGCCAAACATCTTTCTCCAAGCTGGAATGTTTTTTTTCTTGCAGAAAGATAGCATTAGGTGTCTGCGATTGTGGTGACCAAGCTCGAGATGCTCGCATGTGATCCTCCATTTGTTTGGAAATGCATCGTGGAGCAATCAAAGAACTAATCAAAGTTTGCGCCATGCGTTCATTGCTTAATGGCGCCATCCAGCTCCATTGCAATGTGATGAAGATGGGCTTTGGAAGTGATCTCATCATTGCCAATGACCTTATAGATATGTATGCTAAATGTGGTAGGATGGACATGGCTGGGAAGGTGTTTGATGGAATGCCTGAAAGGAATGTCGTGTCTTGGACCGTTCTCATGGTTGGGTTCTTGCAAGAAAGCAATGCGGACAAGTGTTTGAGAGTGTTTGATGAAATGAGGGCTTCCAGAGTTGGGCCGAATGAGTACACGCTTTCGACTAGTCTCAAAGCTTGTGGCCTTGTTGGCACTGCTGGGAATGGAGCTGGAGTTCAGATTCATGGAGTGTCTGTTAAGACTGGATTTGAGTTGCATGATGTGGTTGGTAATTCTATTATCTTCATGTATTGAGATGTGGAATGATTGATGAAGGAAAGAGAATGTTCGATAGAATGGCGGTTAAGAGTCTTGTGAGTTGGAATGCAATGATTGCGGTTTTGCTTACGGATTTGATGGCAAGAAGTGTTTGGCGTTTGTTCCAGCGGATGCAAGAACAAGGGGAGGTACGATGAGTTCACCTTGAAGCTTGCAAAGCTTGCATGGCCTTGGAGCAGGTTGTGAAGGCATTCAAGTTCATGCTTCATTGATCACAAATGGGTTCATCAAGACAAACAATTCAATACTTTCTGGTGCTCTCACCGATCTTTATGTCAAATGCCACAGACTAACAGAGGCAAGAAAAGTGTTTGATCCGACAACGCAGAAAAATGTGATATGATGGACAACATTGATACTTGGTTATGCTCAAGAAGGTCTTGTGAGGGAAACCATGGATCTGTTTAGCATGTTTTGGACCTCCGAACACAAGTAGATGGACATGTTTTATCGAGTGTGGTAGGCGTGTTTGCAGATTTTGCACTTGTGGAGCAAGGAAGACAAATCCATTGCTACACAATCAAATCCCCATCCTGGGAAGATGTTTCAAGAGCCAACTCTCTCATAGACTTGTACCACAAATGTGGGCTCCACGATGAAGCCGAAGTTTCATTTCGTGAGAAATGCAGTGAGAGAAATGTAGTCTCATGGACAGCGATGATCAGCGGTTATGGAAAGCATGGCCATGGCCAGGCAAAGAATCAATCTCTTCAAGGAGATGCGGCTAGAAGGGGTCGAGCCTGACGAGGTGGCCTATCGGCCTTGCTCTCGACTGCGATACGCCGGGCTCATTGAACAATGCCAAGACTACTTCTATAGATTAATAACCCATAATCATCAAATAAAGCCCAAAGTTGAGCATTACTCATGCATGGTAGACCTCCTCGGCGCTATTTGGGAGGCTCTGAGGAAGCTGTGGAACTTATAGAGAACATGCCATTAGAAGCCAAATGTAGGTGTATGGCAAACCCTTCTAAGTGCGTGTAGAGTGCACCGAGACACTGAACATGGGCAGAGAAGTTGGGAGAATTCTGCTGAAAATAGATGGTGAGAACCACATAAACTATGTCATTTTGTCAAATATCTTCTCCGGATGCCGGAGAATGGGGTGAATGTGCAAAGTCGAGAGAGGCAATGAAGAGGAAAGGACTAAAGAAACAAGGGGGATGCAGCTGGGTGGAGATAGATAAAGAGGTGCACTTCTTCTATGGGGGCGATAACAGTCACCCTGAGACTGATAAGATTCACAGGGTCCTTAAAGAAGCTGAGAGGAAGATGAAGGAAGAACTAGGCTATGTTTGTAGAGTTAGCTTTGCAATGCATGATGTGGAGGATGAGTCTAAAGAAGCAAACTTGAGAATGCACAGTGAGAAGCTGGCCATTGGACTGTGGCTGGTTTGTGGTGGAATGGAGAGAAAAGGGGAGGCTATTAGAGTGTATAAGAACTTGAGAGTTTGTGGTGATTGCCATGAATTCATTAAGGGAGTCTCGAAGGTGCTTGGTATGGTGCTTGTGGTCAGAGATGCTAACAGGTTTCATAGGTTTGAACAAGGGGTTTGTTCTTGTGGAGATTACTGGTGAAAAATATGATTGTTCCTCAATTTCTTGATTTTGATTTAATGTATATTTTATTAGGGTTTCATATATTTATCTCTTTATATTTTTTGTATTTATCTATTTATATATTTAGTTACTGTTTTATCCCTATAGTGGTATTATATATACCCCAACTTATTATCAATAATATTGAGTTTTTCTCTTATCATGGTATCAAGAGCCTAGATCCCAAAACCCTAGATTTTTTCTTTCACGTCATCAGCCGCTCGCCGGCAACCAGGCATCTACCGCACACAAGCCTACCTGTGCCTCACAACTCAGCGCCCCTGCACGATTTTTCTTTTTTTTTTCTTCTTTTCCGTGCTCCTGCACGATTTTCAAAATCTTTGGATTCTCTTCAGCGCCACTGCACACTTTTTGATTTTTTTTTTTTTTTAACTTTTGTCTCTTCCGCGCCCCTGCCCACTTTGCCTTTTCAAAATTTTTTTTCATTTTTTTTTCTTTTTTTTCTCTCTTCCGCGCCCCTGCCCACTTTGCCTTTTCCAAATTTTTTTTTTCTCTCTTCCGCGCCCCTGCGCGATTTTCTGTTTCTTTTCTTTTTTTATTTTTTATTTTTATTTTTCCTTCTTTCTCTTCCGCGGATCTCTGACAAAGCCTCCTCGCATGGATCTCGACTCAAAGACCTCCACGTGGACACGCTGACTGCACCTCCCTCACGGCATCCGTGCTCCTGTCCTCACCTTCGCCGTCTTCATGACTGCCCTTCCCTCCTCTGCTTCCTCCTCATCATCTGGCCTCACCACTCGCCCTCTTCTCTCCACCACCTCCGATCTCTCTCCAAATCTCATTGCTATCAATGTTGCGGCACAAGTACCTCTCAAGCTGACTGCTTCCAATTACTGTGCATGGCGTGCGCAGTTTGATTCTCTGTTGATTGGGTATGATCTCTACGGTTATGTTGATGGCTTTCTTCCTTGCCGTCCCATTACTCTCACCGCACTGTTACGATGTTGAGTCTCCCAATCCAAATTATTCTCTTTGGGTTCGCCAAGATAAGTTGTTACTTAATGCTATTCTTGGATCTCTCATTCGCGAAGTCTTGTTCCTTTTATTGCTTCCAAGAAGACATCCATGGATGCTTGGAAGACTCTCGAGAAGACCTATGCTTCCCCGTCTCGTGGACGAGTTATGGAATTGCATCGCAAGCTTGCCACTCCTGTCAAAGGGTCTCGCACCATCACTGAGTATATGCAAGACATCTGATTTGTGTATTGATTCTCTTGCTTTCATGGGCAAGCCTGTTGATTTCGATGAGTTGTCCATTCGGATTTTGAATGGACTGGATGATTCTTATAAGCATCTATCCAGTGCCATTCAAGCGCGCGAGACACCTATCACTTTTGAAGAATTGTTTGAGAAGCTGCTTCATGAGGAAGCTCAGCGTGATTCCTCATTTGCATCTCCACCGGCGCAAGACCTTTGCTACGCTTTTGCCGCATTTGCACTGCCGTGGGGTTCTCTCCCTTCCAGGCAGGGTACTTCTGGTGGCCGCCCTCACTACAACCGCCGGTCCTCCAACTACAACAGACCCACTCCGCCTTTGTTTTCTTCCACTCCTTCGCGCACCTTTGGCTCCATCGCCAACCATCTCCCGTGCTCCCTCCCCGGTGGCGGCTATCGTGGAAAGTGCGGATCTGTGGCACTCTCGGTCACTCTGCTCGTCAGTGTCGTCTTGTTCCACCACATACATGGGATCACATTCCCCATTTGCCGCATTGGTCCTCCTCGTGTGAACACCGCTACCCACTACCACTCGCCCAGTGCTCCCTCTTGATTGGGTTGTTGATTCAGGTGCTTCTCATCATGTCACCGAGACACATCCAACCTGTCACTTCATCAACCTTACGATGAGTCCGAGGCATGCGTCATTGGTGATGGTACCGCCTTCCTATTATACATACGGGATCTCTGTGGTTCTTCGACATTACATGGCTCTCTTTCTCTCACAAATGTGTTACATGTTCCAACCATGCACTTGAATTTAATCTCCGTTTGACTCTTTGTGCAACTAATGCGGTGACGGTTTTATTTTTGATAACTCTTTTTGAGTCGCGGGATCGTCACACGGAGGCAATTCAGTCACGGGATGCGTAAGGATGGTGTCTACCTTTGGCCGACTACTCCATCACATCTATCAACTAAACAAACTTCGCTTCCCGCCCTCGGTTTGCTTGGTTCGTCTTCGTCTTCTCTTTCCTTGTGTACGATCGCTTTGGTCATCCTTCATTAAAGTGTTTAAAAATCGGTTGTTATCTTTGGTATTCCCTTTTCCAATTCCCAATTACTTAACTTTTCTTGTACTTCGTGTCATATTAATAAAAGCCACAAGCTTCCTTTCTCTCAATCTTCAATATCTTCATCCGCACCACTTGAAATAATCTATTACGATGTTTGGACATCCCTGTCCTTTCTCTTGATGGCTACAAATATTATGTTATTTTTGTGGATCACTTTACCAAATATGTATGGTTTTATCCTCTTGTACGAAAATCGATGTTCATAATGACCTTTGTTGCCTTCAAAATCTGGTTGAAAAACATTTCCAACACCCTATCCGCACCTTGTACTCGACAATGGTGGAGAGTATATTGCTCTTCGCCAATTTCTAACTAGCACTTGGCATTACTCATCTCACCACTCCCCACACCTGCAACACAATGGGTACTCTGGCCGAGCATCGCCACATTGTTGAGACCGGCTTGTCATTGCTTCCATCATGCTTCTCTTCCGACTAAGTTACGGTCCTTTGCCTTTGCTCTTGCGGTTTATCTTATCAATCGCATGCCCAAAGAAAACTTGCGATCCGCTCTTCCTTTGAACTTCTATTCAACAAGCACCCCACTCATACATCTTTTCATGTTTTTGGTTGTCTTTGCTTTCCTTGGCTTCGTCCATACACTACTCACAAACTTGACCCTCGGTCCAGTGCTTGTGTCTTTTTGGGCTATTCTCTGTCTCAAAGTGCATATATTTGCTACAATCTCTCTACCCACCAACTTGTCATCTCCCGTCATGTTCGCTTTGTCGAGGATGACTTTCCTTTCTCTCGGTCCTCTTCCACATCTGCTGAAACTTCTGTCCCGACATTCCTGGCGTCCTCCTGGCTTCCGCGACCATCGTTGCCCCCGAGTGACCTCTCGGCACCTGTAGCAGCCCCTCCTGTGCTGCCACCTTCTGAGCAGACTAGCCTGCCTGCGGCTCCGGTCACTTCCTCTGTTCCGGCCGAGGCTTGTCCCGACGCCTGCACCGAGCATCACGCACCTTCCTCAGGTCCAAGTTCTTCCTCTGCTGCTCCCAGGAATGCCACCAATGTTCACCCCATGACCACTCGGTTTAAAAATTCTATTTTTAAGCCCAATCCGAGGTACACTCTCTACCTTTCTGATTGCTCGATCATCAACACACTTTCTGATGACTTCGGGCTCTTCGTCATCCCCAATGGTTTCAAGCAATGCAAGATGAATATGATGCTCTGCAGCGCAACAACACTTGGGTCCTTGTTCCTCCTGCTCCACATCAGAATCTTGTTGGGAACAAGTGGGTGTTCCGTATCAAACGCCGCCCGGATGGTACCATTGAACGGTATAAAGCCCGTCTTGTTGCCAAAGGGTTTCATCAGCGTCCCGGTGTTGACTTTCATGAGACTTTCAGTCCTGTTGTTAATCCAGTCACTGTTCGCACAGTCTTGAGTATAGCCCTGCACCACGGGTGGTCTGTTCGTCAGCTTGATGTCAACAATGCATTTCTCAATGGACATCTCACTGAGGAAGTTTACATGGCACAACCCTCTGGTATGCGTGATCCTCACTTTCCCAATTATGTTTGTCGTTTGCAGAAGGCTCTCTATGGTTTGAAGCAAGCCCCGCGGGCATGGTACCAGGAGTTGAAACTATTTCTTCAGTCTCTTGGTTTTGTTACTTCGCGCGCAGATACATCCCTCTTCATTCTGTCAGCTGGCTCCACTATTGTTTATTTTCTGGTTTATGTTGATGACCTTCTGATTACTGGCAGTGATCCTCAACTAGTTGCTCGTATTATTCAGCAACTTACCACTAAGTTTTCCACCAAGGATCTTGGTGTGCTCTCCTACTTTTGTGGTGTTGAAGTTACACCGACGTCTGATGGTGTGCTTCTTTCTCAGCACAAGTATATTATTGATCTTCTTCAGAAACACAACATGCTTGACTCAAAACCAGTTTCTACTCCTCTTGCTGTTGGTGCCTCTCTACTTCTTCATGATGGGTCCTCTCCTGTTGATACTACCAAGTATAGACAGGTTGTTGGTGGTCTTCAACATTTACGCATGACTCGTCCTGACATTTCCTTTGCTGTCAACAGACTTTCTCAGTTCATGCATCAGCCTACTACGAATCATTGGGGAGCTGTTAAGCGCTTGCTCCGGTATTTGAATGGCACAAGATCTCTTGGCATTCGGCTTCGGGCGAATTCTCCTCTTCAGCTTCACGGCTTTTCCGATGCCGATTGGGGGGGTAATCCGGATGATCGTACCTCCACGGGTGCTTATGTCATGTTCTTGGGTGCCAATCCCATCTCCTGGCGGTCTACCAAGCAACGCACTGTTGCTCGGTCATCTACTGAGGCGGAGTATCGTGCTATTGCTTCTGCTGCGGCTGAAATTCAATGGATCAAAACACTTCTTCATGAATTGCATGTCCCTGTTCCTTCAGCACCCACTATTTACTCGGACAATCTTGGTGCCACGTATCTATGTGCTAATCCTGTGTTTCATTCTCGGATGAAACATCTTGCCATTGATTATCACTTTGTCCGCGATCTTGTTCAGTCTTCCCTTCTGCGGGTTGTTCATGTCTCTGCTGCTGATCAACTTGCTGATGCACTAACGAAACCTTTGCCTCGTCCTCGACTACTTGACATTTGTGACAAGATCGGTGTTGCTTCTCGTACACCATCTTGAGGGGCATATTAGGGTTTCATATATTTATCTCTTTATATTTTTTGTATTTATCTATTTATATATTTAGTTACTGTTTTATCCCTATAGTGGTATTATATATACCCCAACTTATTATCAATAATATTGAGTTTTTCTCTTATCATATTTTTCTTGATAAAATTAGAATTTTTTTGTTTACTGCAGATTAAATGGATTTACTTAGATTATTAGATCATATTAATGTTTAGTATTTTAGTAGGTACATTCAATTGCAAAGTTCTTTATAAAAAAATTGAAATTGTTATTTTACTACAAAGTAATTGGGTTTAATTTGATTGTTAAGCTATATTAATTATTTATCATATTACATCTTCTTTTTTTTATTTATGTGGGTGGATAATTCATTTATTGATTAATAGACCCCCCCTCCTTTTTTTTTTTTTTACACCTGACTACCCCAACACATCTTGCCATAGTGGACCAGAAGTCATCCCTCCCGTTTCTTAGTGCTTACGGTGGTCCCCCGGGATAAAAAACCAGGGAACTGCGGGCAATGGAATCTAACTGTCTCAGCTTCAGTTGCTTCGTGTCGGCTGCTGCTTCGATCCAAGCAAGTAGTAAGAAAACGACGACCTAAATAATACCAGAACAAACACGTTGTTTGTTTTGGAAACATCGTTGGTTTCTTTCCAGCCAAGTGCTCCACGTTATGGCCATGACCGTAAGGTTCCACCCCATGTGTATCTTTTTGCACATATGCTTCTCTAAACTGTTGTGTCCCCATAAGTCCCTAATCGACTGAGGGTGCGTGTTGATATTGAACATTGGGCAGTAATGGCGCTAGATTTGTCTTGTAATAGGGCAAGAAGTAAATAGATCTTGCACAAATTCATCATGTTCATTGCACATGTAGCATAATGTGCTGTCCCTCCTCCATCCCCACTCTGCCAGGTTGTCGAGAGTGAGTATTTTGTTGTCCATTGCCAGCCATACAAATAGCTTTATCTTCTTTATACACGGTAGTCTCCAAATGTTGTTGGGGAATTGGCTCCGCACTCCTTCTTCTGTTATGAAATAATACAGGGACTTAACCGAGAAAGTCCCATGGGTTTTCATGGTCCAGCTCCTAGCATCCTCCCTTCCTTCGTCAGTCATTGTAAGGGTCCCCAATAAGTCCCCTAGCTCGCGGTGTGGCCATCCCTGGTTAGTGGGCCCTGATTGAGGATTGAGTTACCCTGAGCTACATTGTCCCTTGCCTTTCCTAGAGTTATGTGATGGTCCCTTGTTGAATCTGGAGTGAAGGGAACAACTTACTCGGCGCATGTCTCTGTATCTATCTGTTATACCACATGTTCACTGTGTCTTCTCTCCTAGCTACCGTTGACATCCCCATTTCCATCAGACTCCATTGGTCCCTCATACCTTCCAGATGTGGGAGGCCCTTGTTGAAACCTTCTTATGTAGATTGATATAGGAGCTCCGATGGTATTTGTTCTATATTATGCTTCTACATAATATAGCCAACCCATTATGGAGCCTCCACCACCATTTAAACCTATCATTGCCCTATTGAAGTATTGGAGTTCCGTAATCCCCCAACCCCCGTATTCCTTGGGTCAGCATAAGCGCTGCCAGTTGACTAGTCTATATCCCTTCTCCTTCATCTCAGCTCCATACCACAGAAAATCCCATTTGAATTTATTGATCCTCTTAATCACCTATTTTGGTAGCTTGTATATGGCGAGCCAGTAGTTGGGGATGTCAAATAAGATCGAGTTGATTAGAGTGATCCTGCCTGCTATTGATAGTAGCCGACCCTTCTATGTTAGAATTCACTTCTGGATTTTTTCAATTAGTTGTTCCCATTCTTGTCTCCTTGGTTTTCAACCGGAGATCGAGATGACCAAGTAGTTAATGGGTAGTTCCTTCCTTGGGCAATTGATGGCATTCACCAATGCCTCCACTCTTGCCTTATCCATTCTGAAGGATGTGAGGTGACTCTTCATATAGTTGATTCGGAGGCTCGAGAGGCCCTCAAAGAGATAGAAAATAAGTTTCAAGGTTCTCATGTGGCTGATGTCTCCCGATCCGAAGACTAGGAGGTCATCCGCGTATTGCAATGAGGTGATCTCATCTTTTTCCCGCTCTCCGTACCTGATGCCCCTGTATATGTTCCCCCTGACTGCTCTCTTTATCATAGTGGTGAGGGTATCTGCGGCAATGACAAATATCAAGGGTGATAGGTGGTTCCTTTGTTTGAGCCCTTGCTTGTGTCTGATGTATCCCCCGACCTGGCTATTAATCAAAATCTTGGACTTTGATGATATCAATATTTCTTTTATCCATGATGTCCATCTGTGGCCAAATCCTCTCGCCAGTAGGATGTCCAAAAGGAAGTCCCAGTCTATCATATCAAAGGCCTTCTCAAAATCGATCTTAAGCATCACCCCTCCTTCACTCCTAGTCCTTATTATATGAATAATTTCCTCCTCCGCTATGATATTGTATTGAATGAATCTTCCTTAATGAAGGTCGTTTGGGATTCATCTATCATTCCGATAATGATTCCTTATTGCCGGTTGGCAAGGACTTTGGTGATAATTTTCATAAAGCAGTTGCTAATGTTGATCGGCATGTACTCCCCCATCTCGGTCGGGGCTTCCTTTTTTGGATTGAGGAAAATATGTGCCCAGTTCAGTCTTTCTAGCTGCGCCTGACCATGATATAGATCCCTGAATAGACATACGAGGTTTTCCTCTATGAATCCTCATCCTTTTTGGTACAAGGTCAAAGGAAAGCCCCTTGGACCTGGGGATTTATCTGGGTATGATTCTTGGACGGTCATTCGGATCTCCTTGGTCATGAAAGGATCATCGGGGTGTTGGAGGTCTTGTGTTGGTCTATGTTCAAATAACTTGCTCCAGTTTACGAGGAATCTCTGATTGAGTGCTGTTCCAATCAACCCTGTGAAGTGCTCCGTGACTGCTTTTCGGATATCTGGCTCGTTTACCAGGAGTTCTCCTTGATATTTAATGTTGTGAATCTAATTACACGATTTACGTTGGTTGGCCATTGCTTGAAAGAATTTTGTGTTGTTGTCGCCTTCTTTCAGCCAAGTGATCCTATAGCGTTGTCTCCAATACGCCTCTTCTGCTCTAATGATGTCTTCATACTCTTTTTGCATAGTCATGTTCTCTGTTGCTTCCCTTCTCTGGAGGTCCCTGTCTTCCTGGATGATATCCAACTCCTGCATATGACGCGGTATCTCCTCTTTCTGTAATCTATAGTTCTTGTTGTTTATATTAATTTTTTTTAAATTAATTCAAAAAATTAAAAATATAAAACAAATTCTAAAATAATCCATAGGTATATATCTTGAGGTAAATTTGGGGTGCTAATCCCTAGGCGATCCAAAATAAAATATATAAATTTAAATGACCAAGATAAGATTAAACCAGGATGTTAATTTCATTTAAAATATAAAAATAGATACGTATGAAATTATCATCTTATTTTATTTTTTTAAAAAAAATTTAATTGACCTGGTTCGGATAATAACCCTGCAGTTGCCCCTGCGACCTGGTCTATCGCACTTCGAGGATGATCCTGCCACGATCAAGGAACCGCTCGGGAATGTCAATAAAAAGAGATGGGGCTCGTGAAAAAAAAGAAAGGGAGAAGAAAGGATAGCTGCCAAAAACAAAAAAGCGAAGAAGATGAAGTTCCCCTTTTGTTTTCTGCTTCATAAAAAGAAGAAGAAGTGAGATAGACGAAAAAGAGGTATTTTCGGTCGCGGACACGACCAAGTTTTGTCTCTAATGGCCATGCCGAAGGAGACAGACTTAGGTCCGTCCGTAAACCGTAATACCGTATAAAGATCAACCCTACCGCCACTATTGCCGCCGTCGGAGAGGGAAGCCGCTCACCGGAGGACTATAATATAAATACATTTATTAATTTCCGAAGAGAAGAAAAAGCAGAGGAAACCACCCCCTCTTTTGTGAGGCTGGCCGTGAAGCCCGACCGATCGCCACCGAGTCGCTAAAATCTGACGATCATCGCCAGAGGAAGTCGACCGACATATATATAGAGGGATGGAAACTCCTCTGTCCTGCATCCTTCTACTACCAGAGAAAGACACAGCAGAAGATCCGGCCGGAGCTCTGTTCCCCGGATGTCTCCACTAAACACCATCCTCAGGTCTAATCGATGGAGCTCTAGGTCTTTGAAGACAATGGTGTGGGCTTTGACCGAGGCTCTACGGCTCGAGATCAACGAGAACCTAGAAGGTATCATTTCTGTCGAGCGGGATGAGAAACATATCGATTCTCATCTATGACGGTCTCTATGCGTACTTGGAGTCACAGAGCATCTTCAGACATGAGATTACCCCATCGGCGCTGCTAGGGAAGTTGATGTTTGGTTGATTCGGATTGTAATGATGGAGCAGACATTGGAAGACCGCTCGTCTCGGGGCTTCGGATGGTCAATGGCGAGATCCAATGCGTTAGTGTCATTCCCCGAAAGGATTTCTCCAGAGCTTCTCAATGGTTGAAACCCAAGGCGTTTGATGCGGCGCTGGTCCAGAATATGATATTCTGGACGATGATGATCGACGGGTGCGCAGGGAACAGTTGTGGCGGTGCCCGCTCGTCGTTTGTAATGAGTTGAGTAGCCTGCATTTAGGGCGTTGGTTTCATATCGAAGATGCTGTCAAGGTGTTCGAAGAAATGCTTCAAAGAAAGTTTGGGAGAGATGGAAACTATGTACCCCCTTTTGAAAATGTTGGAGATCCATGAGAAGCAATTGGGACCAATTCTTGGTGGTGTGATACACATTCAGTGACCTTTTTGGAGTGATATACCTTTGAATTTGGAAGAGCATGAAGACTACCCATGATCTGCATTGATTAAATGCACGAGAAGAATTTGGTCTTGCTCAATCACCTGGTGATCTATTAGTCAATAAAATTATACCTCTGGTGAAATCAATGACTTCAACTCAATCTTCAATAGGTCTACTGAGTCTCTATGTCAAGGATATTAGCAGGGCTGATGTTGCATATGTAATGCAGAAGATATCTCATTTCAATGTGTTATGCCTTAAAGGAATCCTATCTGAGCTGTTGGAAAAGAAGCCATGAAAGCAGAAGAAATGAAAGAGTTGATGCTACAACAAATTAAGAAGAACTTGATGATTGTTATGAGAAGAGATGAAGAACTTACTGGGAGTTTAACACCGTCATCATTCAGGCCATGCAGTCAAATCCATCACAGAACTTCACTAAAACCAGTATCAGTAGGATAGGAGCCCAAGGGACGGAATTCGATGTTTGCTCTTAATTTAAGGTGCTCTTCAGGTTGCTGCTTCCAGCATAAAGGCCTCAACAAGAGCAAGAATTGCAGGCCAAACCAAGTGAGCCAAAGGTGCTATTGGAAGATGGGCTCTAATCATAACTACATTGTGATAAAAGGGGAAGGTGAATTGCTGCTGATGTTTATTTGTTCCAATTGCAGTTATCAAGAAGAAATATGAGTTGTCGTTACTGTTATTTAAGAGCTAAATTTGATGGAATCTTGGGCCTTCTTCTTCATAAATATGGGTTATGATTGAATACCTACTCTATGAATCTTTCTTAGTTTCTAATGACAAGAGCTTCATGCAAATATGGTGAATTATATGTGATGAATTGTTAACTTTATTTTTAGTATCAAGTTTGCATATGAGGTGCTTGATGAAATGCTTGAAAGATATTCAAAGCTTGAAACATTTGCTTCTACACATCCACTGGTATACCATTATGAAGTTGCTATGTCTGGTTGAATATAGAAAGTCAAAAGATAATACAAAGCATATTCTATTCTGTGGAAAATTACTCTGCAGCTATCTTGTAACAGAACTAGATACCATAGAGACAGACGTGATAATTTGGAGTCTTGAAGGCTTCAATTACAAAAAAAAAAGAAAGAGAGAGAAGGAGAGCTACAACCAATCTGTGTTGGCAAAGCATGCTTCAATAATATTTCATAAATAAAAATGAGCACATGGAGGATTTGTTATCTCGAATATATATCTGTGATGTTAAAGCAATTTGAGGATATCTTTGCTACTATATTGATAAGCATTCAATGGCCAAAGACTACTGAATTTGTGGAAACAATGAGTGATGATAACACAAAGACTACAGAAATTGGAAACCTATTGCAAGGAAGGACAATCGTTAAGCTTGAGGTGAGGGCTCTTCCAACAATGAATATTATGGGATAGCTCTTAGCTGCTCAGAATGTTATATTACACACTACAGAGATCATCCAAGATGGAAACATTGTTCTTTTGAAACTAAAAGCTTTGTTGCTAGTTGTCTACTCCTATATTGTCACTTGGAATCCTTTTAGCTGCATATTTTCAGTCTCTATGTCCCAAACTGTGATGTATATGTGCTTCTATCTATGGAATACAAAGCATTTAAAAATATATGATTCATCGATATATATCCATCATTCAGTTACAAATTGATCTAAAATTATGGATGGTCATATGTTGGATGCTCCTTAGAGGTGATAACAAACTATTTTGATGCTTAAATGGCCGAGTCATCTCTAAGCCTCAATAATATAATACACTATTGCATGAATACTCAAGAGAGGATGATCTCAAGTAATAATGCATCTTGTGGTCAAGGACTTGAAGAAGGTGATCAAGCAAATGATGGAGAATACCAAAGAAGTTCCTATACAATATTCTATCAACATGATATTTAAAGATTGAAAGTATGGCGTTCACTCCATTTTGAGCTGCAGGAGTTATAGGATGTACCTATATATGCCAATTGCCAAGTGCTCTTTAAGTGTTTGATAGGGTTGAATGACCAATTCACATAAGATATCGAAGGTTATGACAATATATATTCCCATATTGCCTAAAGAGAATTTCATGGTGTGATAATAAGCGGTAACATTGGAGATTTTTTTTACATGTTGAGGAATAGTGATTCCTTGCTTCATGATATTCATAGTTTTCTCTCCTCAATTCTAATATTCGTTGATAGAAGAAAGAGAGAAAGATTGAAGACCCACAAGCTAAAAAAATATGATATTTGTGATTCAATATGTCGCCTGGTGTCTCTTCACAAACACGATACCAGACGCATATTTTCGATCCCACAAACCATTGTTGCATGATGCTGCTGCAATTGGACTGTTGTGATGTCGCTGGGGTGCTAGCTGCTGTAATTCAATGAAGAAGAGCTGGAGTTGTTGCTATCGTTGTTGTGCTGCTGCAATGCTGATGACGATGCTGCAGATGTTGCTGTGTTGCCACATTGATACCGCCGCAGTACTGCTGCTGAAGCTGATGCTGTGCAGTGCTGCTTCAATGCTGATGATATTGCTACAAAGAAGCTGTGCTACTGCTGTGCTGATGCCGTCGCCATGATGCCAATGTGTTGCTGCAGAAGTTGTGAAGTACTGCTACTGCTGTCGATGTGTTGCTGCGAGAGAGAGCTCAAATTTTTTATATCAACCTACAGGATCACATGAAAGCTAAATCAGAGACCAAGAGAATGACATATATAAGGGACATCATATACCAGCAGATTGAAGGAGAATTGAGCCCAAGGAGGAGGGGGTTCTTCATCACCAAAGCAACAAAAGTATAAGAACAATTTTGATCTGAAGCTAACGGAAGTATCAAGGGAACTTGAGACTTACACCTCCAAGCAGGTTTTATGTTCTGTTCTCAGAAAAAGTTGCGGTTGCTATGAAGCAGAAGAAAGACTTGCAATAAACTAAACTCCATTGCTGCAATTTTGTGTAATTCATTTCATATGAATGATTGTATATTTGTTAAGAAAGCATTCCAAAGTTATGCCAGATGTCTAATTATGTAAACGGCCTTTGAAACGTTCGATGAAATGCCTAATAGGAGCTTGACTTCATAGGATGCGACGTTATATCTGACATTGCATTTGTTCAAGCTTGGTGCCAATTGAAAGTGTGTTTTTTTTGTTGTTCTCTATATAAAAAAAAGGGGAGATAAAATGGATCTGCAACAGAAATTATAGAAGATATAAAGGATAAGCCCATTGCAAAAAATTGTGTTATGTTGAAGCATGAGTCTATCACCGCCAACACTCTTGTTGTGTGAGTGTCTTTGGGCTATCAGACGATTTTAATCAGGCGTGGATATTATATTGTTATATTGATTAATGGTCTTCCAACTCTCTACTGTGCTCTTGCTGAGTTTGATGGCCCAAAGTTTGTAAAAATGAGAAGATTGATCTGGTACTTGTGTACGTACACATTATTTGCTGGATATTGTTGGAATTTTGCTGTTTGAGCAATGAGATAATTGAAGATCTCTGTAATCAAAATAAGTTGCAAGTGGATGAAGAGAGAATGCCCTCATCAGTCAAGGAAGGATTTTCTTTCAGTATTCTGAGGTAACAATTTCAATGTGTGAGGAGGATTATTGACAAATCTTGTCAAACATAATAATTACCTCCAATGTCTGTTAACTGGTATGTGGTTATGGTTGCTGCCAAAGATCATATGAAAGCTTAGCTCGTTGATAAAGCTTTAGAAGCACTGAAGAAATCAAAAGAACTATTGCTTATGGGTTTCTACTAACATTATATATCGAAATCAGAAGCAAACATGGGCACTACAAACTATGGAATAAATTTAAGTCATCCCAGAAGTAATGTAATTTGATGTTCATACTCATTGATGGTGCTGAAAACGGACAAGGGGAGGTTGGTTATGATTCTGATCAAGAAATATAACATGGAGATCTTAAGGGAACTGGAAAAGCCCATCAACTTCCATTCCTTGTCAAGAATTATTAATTAAAGGAAGATGCTGGAGCTTTGGGTTTAAAAAGCCAATTCCTTTTACAACAATATGCTCAAGTGGCAGCTCAAACTGTAGAAGTCAATTCTCTCAACAATATTGCTCCAGATGCTAGTGAACAAGAAAGGAAAAGCTGGGCCCATTTGGAAGGAAGGGCTGATAAAAAGATAGAGAAAGGAGAGCGAAAACTAGGCCCACTTGTGAAAGATTATGCAAAGATGGGTTGGGCCCACTTTCCAAACAAATAAATAAATAAATAAAAAATAAAATGAAAAATATATAAAAAAAAGGGAAGAGTGTTGATTTCATCATTAAAGGGATTTAAATCATTATTATGGGCTTATCTTGTCAGTACATGAGTACCATCAATATGAAATGGTTATGCAAAATATCAGAGTAGGCATATATGGCGGTGCCATTTAAATAAAATAAATAAATAAATAAATAAATATATGTATGTATCCATGTAATGACATATATATATATATGTAAAAAATTATTTTATTCTGTAATAAATAAATTCTTTTAATTCATTGTCTCTACTTGTACATTTGCCCTTAATCGGAGGTTCCCGTAATCTTATTCGGGGTAATTAATAATAGAGGCTTGCCTCTATTAGGAATGGAAGAACCCGCAAAATCAAAACAAATATGTATTTGTGATTCGATATATAGAGATGCAATTGTCTCTTCACGAACCACGATGCTAGGCGGGTATTTTCGATCCCACACTTGTAGTCTTCATGGCTCCACCTTTGTAGTCTCTTTCTAGTCAGCGTAATCGTTTTTGCTAGGATGTAGGTCCTGTTGCCCTGGTGGTCTGTGCCCATCCACCATTCTTTCACCATCTCCCAAAAGCCATCCTTGTTTCCCCATTCTCTATTGAATGTGAAGCGGGGAGTGATCCTGTCCTGGTTCCCACATTGTAGACATATTGGGGCATGATTGGATCGGATGCGTGGAAGAGCAAATTGCCAGATCCTAGGAAAGTATGTAATCCAATCCGTTGATAGCAGGAATCTATCTAATCTCGCGGGGGTGGGATTGGATCTCCCATTTGACTTGGTGAATTGTCATCCCTGCAATGGTGGATCATAGACTTCTAGCGATAAGATCATATGATGAGAGCCCCATCCCTTTGCCTTTGAGCCATGGCTCCTACTTCGTTCACTCCATGTTCTTGTAGCATTGAAATCCCCCCCCCCAAACCGATCCAAGGTCCATCCCATCGGGTTCTTATCTGCTTCATCTCCTCCCAGAATAAGATCTTCTGATCCCGTTCATATGATCTGTATATGATTATGAACATCCATTTGTATAGAGATATGGTGTCCTCGAGGATGATGGTAATGGAAAACGTGTCTGTAAACCAGTTGATCTCGCTGAGTCTGGTTGGATTCCATCGAATACAGCAGCAGCCTCAAATGTTGTCCGCCACAAGATTAGTCTTTCAGCATTTGTTCCCCGCTATTGATCTCCAAGTTTGATTGTCGATAGAAGATAGTTTTGTTTCAAGTAGACAGAAAATGCTCACTTTCTGTGTGTGGATATAGTCCCTGATGAGAAATCTTTTCTTCCCCTTTCCCAGCCCCGGTACATTCCATGAGATGATCACCACAACAATAATTATTAAAAACCCTCATACCCTTAATCGTTAGCTATTTGCTGCCACTTGGTTCCCCTTGGACCCACTCCGCCTCTTGATTGCCCATTAGGGATAAGTAAGTATCCGTATCGCTCCCAGGCCGATCCGAATCCATCCCTACAGCGATTGCCGAGGCAATTCACTCCCTAGTTGGCCACTCAGTGAGAGTCAGTGGAGTGGGAGTTAAAATTGAGTTCGTACCTGGGATGTGGGCTTGATCTTTTTTCCTCTTTCCCCCTGTAGTAGTGGTGGATGTCTTCCCTGTTTGTTGTAGATTATTTAGCTTGTCCGGGTTGAGTTCGGTCAGTGATATCTTCCTTGGTCTACCTCTAAGCTTTGGGATTTTTTTAGGAGGTTTCCCGGTAATGGTGGGCCCCTTGTCTTCCTTTTTCCTCTCCCTCTCTTCTTGGCAATCTTTCCCCACTAGTATCTCACATGCCTCGTATGTCCTTAGAAACCATGTCCCCCACTAGTATCTCCCATAGCGCTAATCAGCGGCACCGAGAGGTGGTGTATGTTATATCTTACCCTCCTCTTCTCCGGTTGAGTATGGTCCTCCTCCGGTATTGCACGTGCTCTCTTCTTTGAATTATCTACTGTGTTCTTTGGCTTGTCTCGGTCAGTGCCACCTTTTGTTGTTTGTTCCTCTCCAACTATCTTTCGTTCCGTTTGTGCTGCTCCCCTCTGCTTACGAGGAGACCCAAGTACTAACAGCTGACTTTCTGTGACCCTGGGGTTCCTACACTGGTGTGCTCGGTGCCCTGTCCTGGCGCATCGACATCATATAATGGCCCTCCGCTAGCCGTTCGCTCAGTGCTCGGGCTTGAGACACTGTCCGCATACGTGGACCAGCTCCTCCGATGTGTGGATCATGGGAGTCGACCTCCTCGTCGGCTCGAGCTCGATACGTGGTCTTCTCGGTGGCTCAGCACTGCTCTGCCTCCTTTCCCTCTTTGATTGCACCACCTCCCAGCCACCTACTCCGGGCTCATTCTCCTCTAGTTGGTATGGAGTGGTGATGGCCTCCATGATGAAGCTTCCCTCCTTCCTTGGACGCCCTCACACTGAGCACATCCGTGAACATCTCCTTCTCATCGTGGGCTACCGTTGTCGAGCATCATCTCATCTCCCCCGTAGTTCCCTTGTGATTATTCTTTGTCCCGTTGGTTGGCATGACCGACCTCTTCCATACCCTCGACATCTTGTTGTAGTCTGGTTTCCGCAAGCGTCTTCTTCGTCGTTCGCTGTTGTGACCTCTGTCGCTCTCCGAGTATCGCTCAACCGCTCATCTCATGTGAATCTCA
The DNA here is from genome assembly GCA_026586065.1 of Dioscorea zingiberensis. NCBI lineage: Eukaryota > Viridiplantae > Streptophyta > Magnoliopsida > Dioscoreales > Dioscoreaceae > Dioscorea > Dioscorea zingiberensis. The sequence goes on from CM048824.1 coordinate 43,107,339, forward strand.
TGGATTATTACTTAATCATATTACATCTATGTTGGCAATTATTATATTATTTTAATGTATAAAATTATTGAGATATGGACATATATGGAACATGTACCCTCATAGTTCGTTATATAATTTTCATCAATAAAATGCTAATTTTTATCTATAAAAATGTGACACAATCTGGTTGGCTATTGATAGGCAGTTGACTTGGAAGAAGTGGCTGAATGGAAATGATGCCTTCAGAAAAGATTAAAAGGACATTTTAAGTTTTCCAGAATGATCTGGTTTGTTCAAATCCAAGTTCATATGGGCCTCCAAACGGTAATTTGAATTGTAGTCAAAACCACTAGTTCAAATCCTAATCGACTTATGGTTTCTCCCATGTGCGGAAATTTTAAAACGAGCATAACTAGAGATCTAGAATTCCAATTGAGGTGATTTACAGTCCAGAGTGAAGAAGACATCAAGAACTACATATCTTATAGGGGTCTGAGTCCATGAGCTTGTGAGCTTGTTTCTATATCCAAAACTGGACCGAAAGTTGTTGACAGAATCCAGAAATTTTAATCTCCTTGTGGGCTTTGTAAATAATGAGCCCACGCCCAAGGGCAGCAAATGAAAGTTTTGTTTAGGGTTTATTTAGGGTTATAATCAAGATTTAAGAATAGGGTTTGACGTAAAAAAAAGGGAAAAAGGAGGCAAAGAAAAAAAGTCAAGGACGGGGCAACGAAGACTCTCAACCTTTTTCCTTTTCTTTTGATGTTGTTCATGGACATGCTTTTCTAAACCTTCTTGACCAAGGCAAAGGGGGAGATTAGCTCCGACCCAATGGTATGTAATATTTTTCTCTGATTAATATAATTGAATTGAAAAAAATTTATTCTATGTTTTGATCTTTGTCGTTGGGTTTGGTCTTTGATGTGGTATACCAATTAGGAATCATAAATTATTAGGTTGTTTCCTTTTATTTTATGATCGGCGAATAGGCGACGACATGCTTTGATTAATTCCAATAAATATGATGTTTCATTGGGCATAGGATAGTTAATGCTTAGGTTTACCTTTAATTAATTGTCCTCTATAACTATGATGCATGTATACCTAAATTCAACTAGAAAATTGTAGATCATTAGAGAAATTTATTTCGATGCATTGATAGGACTAATCAAACTTGAAACATTAGTCTATTATTTTGTCTGATTAATTAAAAAAAATTAGTTTTAAATTAATATTCTCTAAACACAAATTAGGTCAATACTGATACGGTGTTTTTTCTTGACTTTGCTATGTCAACTCGTTTCTTCATATGGATTGACCTCATTGAACCGAGTATTATAACTGATTGATAACTTTTGATAAATAGAACAGTTATAGAAGATGAAAAAAAAAAGCGAGCGATCAAATTTTTGGCGACATTAGTGGGGAGGCACATCTGAAAGCGGAGCATAATCATGTAACATCATTCCTTTTATCTGATTTGTAGTTTATTATAGTTTAACTTTAATTTTAATACTATTTTAGTTTAATATTTTATTTTTATTTTTCTCTACTAAAAAAAAAATTCTTCCTTTTTCTATCTATTAGTTTATCCAATATTAGGTTAGGGATAGCAATAGTCGCATAATTAGGATTGAATCTACTATTTCTCCTCTAGATTCTTTTAATTTTTCAACCTTTAATCCTCAATTTATAAATATGACTGACAGGTAGTAATACCAATGACCAAGATGGGGCTCCGAGAACACTTAAGGATTATCTTCAACCTGCTAGGAGTAGTGCACCTCGTGTATGATCTTGTTAGTAAATGCAACCAATTTTAATTTTAAACTTGGCATGATAATACTTCATCAAAATTTTCATGGATTAGACTCTCAAAACACTTACCTACATCTGAAAGAATTTGAGGAGGTCTATGCCACATTCTATGATAGGAAACGTACGAAAGAAATAGTGTGCATAAAGATATTCTCATTTTCTCTAAAAGACCAGGACAAAACTTGGTTGAACTCTTTAAGACCTAGTTCAATAGGGACTTGGAAGGATATTCAAACTAAGTTCTTGAAGAAATTCTTCACTATCCATATAACTAATGCAATAAAGAAACAAATCAAGAATTTCTCCCAAAACCAAAACGAAATATTCTACAAATCTTGGGAGAGATTCAAGGATTTGCCTGACCCCTGCCCTTATCATGGTTTTTATGAAATTTGACGTGTGGTTAGTTTCTTTTATATAAAGTTCTAACTTCACAAATGCGCTAATTTGTATAAATAATGAGTAATGGAGGTTTCCGTGAAATAGACTCTGAAATAGCATTCGATTACTTTGATTCCTTATCGTAGAGTGCCCAATCTTGGGACACTTCTCCTCCTTCCAACACTTCACCTACACCTAGCGGAGTAAAATTTAGTCTTAGAGAAAATAATTATATCAGTGTTAGGATTTCAATTTTAACTAAAAAAATAGAAGCAATAGAATTAAATAAATCTAATAAAGCCAAATCCATTTTACATGATGCATATGCACTGTTTGTGATTGCATAAGTATCCCACCAATCAAATTAAAGAAATCTAGTGAGGCCAAATCCATTTTTATGCACATATACCGTTCTCCTTGCATCGATTTTTTTATTTTTTTTGCTCCTTTGGGTATGTTTGTGTGATTGAACAAGTAAATAGGTATCCAAGCAAAAGGAACAGGAAACAAAATAATCCAAGGCTAAAGAAGTTGAAAAGGGCACTTGTAGAAAAGTGCACAACCATGCATTCAATCTACACAGGCGTGTTGAAGAGCACGGGTGTGTATCTGCCCGTGCAACTCTTTGGATTTTGAAAATGTGAGAAACAAGCGCCGTTTGGAATTACGCAGCACGCATTACAAGATTAACACGCCCGTGCTTCACAAAATTGAAACATATAAACAGTAGCCTAATTTTTCCTAATTAACAACTTTTTGTGGATCAGTCCAGGGCGATCTTCACAACGACGATTAGTGTTTTTGGAGAAGATTGAAGGCAGAGGAGACATCGGTCAAGGAAATTTTCTATGTTTTTATTTATGTCTTCCTCCTATATTCATGTTATGGCTTTCCATAGTATGAGAGGCTAAACCTTCTGTGGTGCCTCCGACACATGAACCTTAGGATGAACTTGTTATTGAATTTCTTTATTTATTGGTTCCCTCTCGATTGATAATTCTTGTGAATCATCTTTGTATGCTTATGCTTATGATTTCTATTGTTGCATGTGCCTTTTGATGCCTATGTCGAATTCTATTCTCCTCAATTGTAGGGGATGTTGCGTCAACCACAAAGAAGGTGCATCGGAGTGCCTCTACTTGGTGATCGACGGGAAGATCCGCAGAAGCAACCTTAAATGCGATCTTCCACGTAAGGTGCTAGTTATAGTGGAAGTGATTGAGAGGATTTTGATAGAAGAGAGAAACTATTGATCTCTATCAATTTCTAAGAGAGTGTCTATCTCATATGACCTAGAATATCATATATTTATAGGCCTCCCTAATCAAATTAGGGTTTGGTTTCGGATTGGGCCTTTAATTGAAACCCAAATCAAATTTGGCTTATAATCAAATTTGGCCTACAATAAAATTTGGCTTATAATCAAATTTTTCGTATAATCAAATTTGGCTTATAATCAAATTTGACTTATAATAAAATTTCACTTATAACCTTTCTCTTCCCTTTAATTCTCTCAATCGAGGATCCATTCCCCAAAAACCCATTTCACACCTCATTGATATCTTCTATGAGTGTGACACATTAGGTTCCCGATTATGTTGGCCATTCATAATCAACCAGTGATTACGAATAGATCATGAGTGGCATCAAGCAATACATTATGACCACCAATTGACAAGAAAATCAAGTAGTTTGACTTGAAACCCTTCAGCAGCCAATGTTATTGTTCAATTCGTCCTTTACCATCTTATACCAACTTGGTTCAGCATATGTGTAAAATCCGGATTTTAGGGAATAATTTTCGTCATAGTTATTTTCTTTAATAATTTGATTGATGAAATAAAAGTCCCCAAAGTCGAATGTTTAATTTTTATTGGGAATAAAAGGTTTCCAATTTGACCTTTAATCTATTTATAGCTAAAGGAGTTTCTCATATTTGGAATTAATTAGAATTGATATGAAAAAAGGGGATTTAATTAGTTAATCCTTTAATTAGGGTTGATTGGAGTCCTCAAGGATCTTTTGGTAATTACAGAAATAATGAGGACTTTAAAGGAATTGTGTCCCCTCTTACACGAAAAGGACCTGGATGTAAATAAGTAAAAGAGAAAGGGTTATGTGCAAGAAGTACGGAGAAAATCAATACAAGGGTTATTTAAAAGAAATCAACGGTCGAGATTAAAAGATCTCAAGAGAGTGCTAATAGCGAGGTAGTCGGTGAAGGATGAGAGAAGCCACGTGGAGCCTCATCCAATGTGTAGTTTAAGTTCTAGGCATGAGATATAATCTCAGCCTCTCATCCACACTCAATAGTTGGATTTGATGGGAGCCGTCTATCAAGGGAAGGCGAGTTAGTTCGAGGCACAACTTATAATCCTATCCCTCCATCCCTTTCCATAGGATGAAATGATCCCAGCCGTTGATCTCTAATAATTCAGTTAGTTCGAGGCAAAGGATCTCATCCAAGCCTCTCATCGCATGAGACGGATCCTCACCTTTCATCTGAATGGTTGTTTAAGATCGAGGCAAGAAAAACCAATCTAATCGTGCGTTGTGATATGATCTTAGCCATCTACCCATTTGGAGTTTACGATTCGAGGCGTAGGTGTGGAAATCGGTATGTCTATTCCCATACAGAGCATCTCCATTATCAACCTGCTGGCGAACCAATCTCGAGGCAACAGAGGATTGTCTATTCTCCGCCAACGAGCGTACGCCCCCGTGTATCGCTATCTTCACTGTGATCAACACCGGCCAGGTATGGTTAGGCCTGATATGGCTCATCCTACGATCAAGGGGATCAAAATGCCATACAACCACCCTCTTGAGAGCTCTATAAGAACAGCCCTTTCCTTCAAACCCTAACCACAATCGAGAGTAAGAGGAGCATCGTTCTCTTGCAGCCGTGATTTGAGAGGAAAGAAGAAAGCTTGGAGGACCCTTCGCCATCGTCTTCCTCCGCGTGGGCAAGGTGTGCCACGGCTAGAGATCCCCAGTGAGTCCCTCTTCCCTGTCCTTTCTTGAAGATCATCATGCAAGTATGTTCTGATTAGGGCAGACAACAGAGAGAGCTCTCGGAGCCCCCGTCCATCTGCTACCGCGGGACTGAACACCGGAGGGGATCGACACAACTAGCTTGCTCCGACGCCGGTCTTCAATGGCACGGCAAGCGCTTGGACCCGAGGGATTCCTTGCGGATGGTCGGTGCTCCACCTTGCGACACTGACGGAAAGAGAGCAAAGGAAGCTTCACTTGACCGGTCGCTCCGCCGCAACCACTCTGTTTAGCTGCCTGATAGCGAGAGATGCAAGGAGAGCGATGAGGGAAACAAATTCAGTTTAAGGACATGTGTCCGTGCATGATTAGGATAATGAAAAAAAAGAAATTTAGTTAATTAACAAAAGGGATTAGCTAATGGGTTTGATGTGGCTGAATGAGTTGAGATCAGTCGGGTTATAATGGATCCAAATCCGGTTTAGTCAAGTTAAATGAATGGATTAATTGAATTAAATTAAAGCGGTGGGTTGGATATAACCGGCTCCAGAAAGTTAACAGGTTGGGGCTAATCAAGTCGAGTTAAACAGGTGGACCAAGTTAATAAGTTAATGGACTTGGTTCAGTCATGTAGAAGAAGAATTTAAACCCAAATACAAGTAAGTTAGGTTCAATCCATTGATAATTAATCAAGTCTCATGAATAAGTTGGATTCAACCAACCTCAAGTAAGATTAGGTTTGGTCCACTTCAAATAAGTTGGATTGAGTTTAATCAAGCCCAAATGAATGGATTAAGTCTGGATATGTTAAGAATAGGTCAAGAGAGTTGGGTCTAGTCTAGTTGAGGGTGGCTAATGGATTGGGTTCAAACAATATTAAACTCAAAGGCGTTTATGTTGGATCAACTAATAAGGAGACCAACTGAAATAAGTTAAGCCGAACCAATTTAAAGAGGGTCTAGTTGGTTTGGGAGTGGTAGACACAAATAGATAGACTTACTCAAATTATGAACCTGGTTAGTGTACTACCACAAAAAAAAGATATAAATCGTAAGAGTAGGGATTTGAAACCAAGATCCCATAACCATAATGGAAGACCCTAACCACTAGAGTACAATTACCCATTTGTTGAATGATTATATTCATTCAACAAGTTTTGAACCTGGTTACAAAAGAAAAAGATAAAAATAGTAATCGTGGAGATTTGAACCAAGAACCTGTTTAGATTATTTGATGTTTATTTGTTTTACCTAGGCCTTGTATCCGAGTGAGGTGCTTCTCTACTTGGGTACGGCCGGTCTGTGTACGTGCCTAAGGACTAGGACCCTAGTCGGGGCGTGATAGATTAAAGTGGTATCAGAGAATTCAGATAACGGACACCCTAGTTGCCCTAGTGATTGTGTTATTGTCTGGCAACCAATCATGTCTGATGAGGAGCATGCGTAGGGAGTAGAGGTGACCCAGGAAGATTCCACCCCACGAGGCGAGGCGGGACCCGGGTCAAAGTCGGGGCGTGAATGCAGCATTAGACTAGTGTGAAGATTTATGCCCTTCCTTTTTGGCCGGGGCGCTAAGTGAGATGGTACATGAGGAGAATAACTTATAATGACGCGTTGTGGGTTGGATCATGGAGGAAGAACGTGCGGAGGGGCCGCGACAGTCCACGAATACTATAGACTTCCTCCTACTCTCTAGCAAGGGGACTGGCGGGCTTTGGGGGAATTCTATCACCATAGGATGCCGAGTAGGGCGCGTACAACCCTTGCGACTAGTTTTAGTATGCTATGAATAATGTAGTAGTTTTAAGAACTATGACTACGATTTTTAGGATGCCGAGTAGGGCGTGTATATTTTTATAGGATAACCATGTGAAGACTCATGACAGGTCATCCATTGAACTTGCTACCCTTTGCAAGCATCCATATGTTCCCTGAAAACATCTCCATGCTTACAGCTTGTGAGAACAACTGCTTGATCGGTTCAAGGAGCATAACATGTGCTAGTCTTGCTTGATTAATGATCTCCCGTCTCATTGATCCTTCGACCACAGACATTTAGATACGTACATAATTACACATGATAGGAATTCTACATTATGATCTATATCATAATTTCCGTCATGCTATGTGTTGTATCATGGACTTTATTAATTACATTTAAGATCTCCTATCATATTCATAGTAGTGAATATCTAAATAATGAAGAAGCCTTTAATTAAATAAATAAATTTATACATAAAGTGCCAAAGATAACTGTCTTTAGACCACTTCTCCAACAATAACAATTCCCTCTTCATCGAGAGGGACCTTGCCCTCAAGGTCCAGCTGCGGATACTCTAGTAGCAGGGAATGGAGATCCTCCCAAGATGTATGTTTTGGCGGAAGCCCATCCCACTGAATTAGAACCTGTGGAATCCAACGCTTATTCAAGTAAACAGAACGAGGCTCCAAAATGCAAGTAGGTCTAATTATAGGTCCTTTCTCTTCTGTAAACAGTGGTAATGGAATGGAAGAGTGCACTGGATCTCCAATGCAATGTTTAAGATGAGATATATGGAAAATGAGGTGAATACGAGCGTGAGGTGGCAATTCCAATTTATAAGCTACAACTCCATTTTTTGCAAGGATTTTTAATGGACCAAAGTACTGCATGCCCAATTTCTTATTTTTCCTTATAATAAGTGATTATTGACGATACAACTCCAGTTTAACAAAACCCAATCATCTTCATTATAAGAAATCTCCTTCCTATGTGGATAGGCATACTTTTTCATTCTTGCTTGAGCTTTATATAGATTTTGTTTGAGTTGTGCTAGGATTGCATCCTTTTGAGGTAATAAGGCTGCCACATCCGGTTGATACTTTTCTAAGGAAGAATAACAGATAAGGGGCAGAGAATCATGACCATAAACTATTTTGAAAGGAGACATGCCCGCACTAGTATGATGAGCGATTATTGTACCACAATTCAGCCCAAGGGAGTAGCTCAACCCATAATTTTGGATTCACAGTGGAAAAACAGCGAAGATAAAGCTCCAAGGGCCTCAGTTTGACCATCTGTTTGAGGATGGTAAGCTGAGGACATAGTCAACTTGGTACCCATTTTGTTAAATAAATGTCTCTAAAAATTGCTTGTAAAGGTCTTGTCTCTGTTAGTAACAATTGATTTGGGAATGCCATGAAGTTTGACAATTTGTTGGATAAAAAGTTCAACCATACTAGTACTAGTGTAATCAACTTTTAATGGATGGAAGTGGCAATACTTTGATAACCTGTCGATGACCATAAGAATAATAGAAAAACCCTTCAAATTAGGTAGGCTTGTAATGAAGTCAGGAGAGATATCTTCCCATATTTGTTGATGAATAGGAAGAGGTTCCAACATGCCGGCGGGGTGAGTATTATTGTGCTCGGCCTGTTGACATATTAGACATGACCGGATAAAATTCTGTACATCCTTCTTCATTGAGAGCCAATAAAACTGTGAAGATAAACAGGCATATGTTCGAAGAATCCCAGCATGACCTCCCAAATAAGTAGAATGAAACTCCTGCATTAAAGTAGATTTCAAGGTGGAAATAGTAGGCATGACAATTTTACCATTCAAGAATAGTAGGCCATTGTTATATGAATAGGCAACATCATCAAGACTATTTTGTTGAATAGATTTGATTAGAGACCCACACAAGGGGTCAAGTTCTTGTTGTTGTTGATGAATTTTATATACTAGCCCACACTGATAAGTAGATATTGCCATCATACAACATCGGGATAAGTCATTTGCTGCTGAATTTTGTTTACCAGGTTTGTATTCAATAGTAAAATCAAAGCCCAAGAGATTTGGAAGACATTTCTGTTGTTCAGGTGTTTGAATGGTCTTAGCGCATAGATATTTTAATGCATGTTGATCAATTCTTATTACAAATTTGTGACCTAGTAAATAGTATCTAAATTTTGCTATTGCCACAGTAATTGCAAAAAAAATCCCTTATATATGCAGATTGTTGTTGCATTCTAGGGGACATCTTCTTAGAAAAGAAGCTAATTGGATAATTATTTTGAGCAAGAACAATACCAATCCTAAGGCATGATGCATCAGTTTCTAGAATAAAAGACTGAGAAAAGTCTGGTAAGTGTAATACAGGGGCCATGGTAATAACCTTTCTTAGCTGATTGAAAGCTTGTTGTGCTTGATCTGTCCAATGAAAAGCGTCCGTTTTAAGAGCTCTATTAAAGGATGTGCCAAGGTTGCATAATTTTTAATGAACCTTTTGTAGTATCCACTAAGGCTCAAAAAGCCCCTTAATTGTTTGACAGAAGTTGGAACTAGCCAATTGATAATAGTTTTTGTCTTCATAGAATCCATAACAACTCCATGATTAGATGCCAAATGTCCTAAATAGTCCAGTTGTTGATGCCCGAAGGAACATTTAGAGTACTTTGCAAATAGTTGGTGTTGCTGCAATGTTTGTAAAAAAATTTCCAAATGCTACAAATGATTGGTCCAAGTAGAGCCATAGACCAAAATATCATAAAAAAAGATTAAAAAAATTTTTGCATGATTTCGAATTAAAAACATTATTTATTAGAGCTTGGAGGGTTGCGGGGAGCATTGATACTCCAAGTTGCATAACGAGCCATTGAAAATGGCCATGATGAGAATCTGAAAAGCCGTTTTAAACCTGTCATCATGATTAACCAAAATCCGATGGTAACCCGATCTTAAGTCAAGCTTTGAGAAATAAGATGCACCAAATACTTCATCTAGTAACTTATCAATAGTAGGAATTGGAAAAGCATATTTAATGGTGATCATATTCAATGAGCGATAATTAGTACATAAATGCCAAGTAACATCCTTTTTTCGGACTAATAACTACAGAGAAGAAAAAGGACCGGTGCTGGGCTCAATAAACCTATCTTGTAGCACTTGTGATATAATCAGTTCTATCTGATTTTTTGGGCGTGAGGATACACTTAAGGCTTGACTCGCATAGGAGTAGCATCGGAATTAATAGAATGTGATGATCATAGGCTTGAGGAAGGAGGCAATCGGAGGGAATAGAAAAGACTACTTTGTATTGAAGCAACAGATGTTGAATTTCCTTCAACATATCAACAGGAAAATATAAATCTGTATGAACTTGTGGTTGGGAAGGAGTAGCAACAGTATGCATTACGGATGTCTCAAGTGGAGTATCTATTTGTAAGGCAAAACACTCAACAATTCCATTGGTGGAACACAACCTAGTAATTAATGCAAGGAAGTGATGCTTGATGGTGAAAGTTGTACACCCTTCAAGTTAACAATTGATTGTGTAAGAGAAACTGAATGCTTGATGTATTGTAGTCAGCCATATGGGGACCCGTGGTGGCTAACCAAGAAGCCCCCATTATAATCTCAGTTCCAGAGATAGGTAATAGATAAGGAAAAAAGTCTAGCAAATGGCCTTGTACCTTCACCTGCAAGTGTTTAATGAATCCTTCCACTTGGAGAAAATTGCCATTACGAACCATAACTTTGAAATTGGAAGTGGGCTCAATAGGAAGATTCAAAAGTTTTGCTAATCGAGGTTGAATAAAATTATGGTAAATGCTACTGTCAAGTAGGATTTGCACAGAATGTCCGTGAATGTAGACAATGAAGCGCACTGTGCCAAAAACAGTGGTACTATTCATGGCATTCAAAGAAAGATGTTGTAATTGATCACTGAGCTCCTGAGAGGGGTTAGCATCCAAAACAAATTTAGTATCAGGCTCTGCAGACTGCTCCTCATCCCATTGCAGAAACAATAGTTTCTTGTTAGGACAATAATGTTGAGGTGAATATTTTTCCTCACAATTAAAACATAAGCCTTTGGCTTTTCGAAGCTGCATTTCACTGACGGTAATGCATCAAAATTGTGGTGCAGAAGGAGGCTTATTAAGTGTCATGGAAGCAGTAGAAGTGGCATTAGTGGAAGGCCAGGCAATTGGTAATACTGCAGTGGAAGTAGAAACAAGAGCTGATTTCATTGCAGCAAAAATATCCGGCTGAAAATAGAATTTCGGTTTGGAATCATGGCCAACATTATGATATTTTTCCTAATACAACTGAGCAAGAGTGACTAATTTGGTGAGTGAATTAGGTTGCCAAGGGATGATATCCTACAGCAAATCCTTGCGCAACTTGCTAATAAAATAATCAAGCAAAACCGTCATAGAGATGCCTTCCACGCAATTGGCCAGTACATTGAAAGAAGCATAATAACTCATGACAGAACTATCCTGAGTGAGCTTGAATAAAGAATACCTTGGGCAATAAAAAATGGAAGACCCATACGTAGTTTCAATAGCATTGGCCAAGGAGGACTATGAAGTTAATTGGTTGGACTTTTGGAGCATCTGAAACCAGGGTACTACGGGTCCATCGAAGTGGATGGCAGCTATCTTTAAGCGATAGACATACGAAATTTCATAAAACATGAAGAACTACTTGGCTTTAAAGATCCATTGTAATGCATCCGTGCCATCAAACTTGGGAAAGTCCAAGCACACGCCGCACGGTGAAATAGTCTTTAATGGTGTCTTGTCGGCGGCCATAAAGGAGCTGGAAGTAGGTGGCTGGGGTGCACGAACAGGACTTATGGATCCTTGTTGAGATTCAATAAGCTTGGTGATGTTACTCATTGATTACTCCAGGCTGTTAAATCTTTCCTAGTTGTGAGATTGTAGTCCCCAAAATTGTTCCGTATTTTCCTCCACCACAGTCTGCAGCATGTCAAACTTAGTTTGGAGATCCCTCATTCTGGTGTGCTTGGCCATGACGAAACAATAGTTCAAATGATGAAAGCAATGTAATGATCCAATTGAATAGATCAATGTAAATCCAATAGACAAGGTAATGATTCAAATCAATATATCAATATGAAGATGCAGATAAATGAATTTGGATTTCATTTAGAGAATCAACAATTAATCTTCAGGAATAGCCTTCAATGAAAATCAAGAGTTCAGATGTTTAATTGAGAAGTAATAAGCTTCTCAGTAGCAGAACAACAATATAAGAGTTCAATCAATTCTCCAGTAATCACTAGATACTATCAACTCAGTACTCTATAAGGATTATTCATAGTAAAAACAGCCAGAAAACATGGAAAGAAATAAGCAGTAATAACCAAAACCCAACAATGAATTCCAGCTCCCAACTCCTACTCCAGTCACTACCTGAGCAGGCCTTAGCCAAGGTTCTTCTTCAATACCTCCTCTGTCTTCGTTCCTTTCCCCCCTCCATCGATCGAGTGCTGATCCCAAGGCGGCGCCAGTTTTTCCCAAATTAAAACGCCTCAGCGAGCTCCGCCCTCTTCCTAGCAGATTCGCAGGGGAAACCGGCCAGATTGGCCGTTGGCGTGGCATTCTCGAGCGTCACGCGCCGATGCGGCACAGGGGAGGTCTATATAAGGGAAGGCCTCAGCTTGGGGTGGAACAATGAGTTTGAGAGCCTGAGTTTTTCCGGTGAGGAACTTCCGTGGCTGTGGAAAGGCGCTCGACCTCGAGGTTGGCGTCTGGCGTAGGGGTCGTTCCCAGGAAGAGGAGGAGGTCAGGACAACGTGGAGATCAAGGAGGCGGCACTGGCGATGCGTGGTGAGCTCGTCGAGGAGAGGACGGTCGAGGCTTCGGTGGCGGTGAGAAGGCCTTTCTGGTGGTGTTGTTCGTCATCCACGGCTCTCCGGTAAGCACTCTTTCTTCTTCCTATATAGTTAGAGTCTTGCATGCATTAAGAGGGACTCGCCGGTGATGGAGCAACGCCTTCCGGTAGAAACTTCGAGGGGGTTTCAGTAGAAGATGGAGGGCGTGGCGCTCCGCGAGAAGCCCGTGGCCGTAGTGATGAGGCTCGTGACAGGGGCCAGAAGCGAGGCGGAGTGCTTTCGAGGAGCTTCTTGGGCGAGGGAAGGCAGGTGATGTTGGCGCTTTCGATCGGTCAGAGAGGGAAGAGAAACGAAGAAGAGAAGGAAATAAAATAAATAAATAAATATATATATATATATATATAATAATAGTAATGAACTAAGTAATTAAGTTAATTATTTAGTTAAATCCGTTAATCACAAAATTAGTGGTTAACTAACTGGAAAATAAATTTATTTTAATTCTTTAAAATGTGACAAAAAGTTTAACTTTAATAGTTGTTATAATATATATAGGCGAATTAACCAATTTAATCGATTAATTAAATTGGTAGAAGATTTAATTGAATAATTAGTGTGACAATTGTTTAGTTGTCAAGTGAAAAATAAGTTATTGGGAAAATTATTAGATTGTTAATAATAATTAGTAGTTAATTAAATAATTAACTAGCTAATTATTTGATTAGACAAATTAAAAAGAGGGAATTAATTTGTCGTAGTATGACAATTAATTTATGGAATAATTGTTATTAGCTCGTCCAGGAGATTAAATAAATTAATCAAACTATATCATGGATGATAAATCAATTGAAGAGAAACGAATTGTAGGTTCATGGTGTGACCTAACTAGTTTGCACTAGAATAATACGTGAGTGATCGTTTGATCACAGCCGACGGCTAGGATTTCATCGACTGAGATCAACCGTTGATACAGCTTGAAAATAGACGGTCAGATCTCAAACGATTGCCTCGTACTTAAAGCAATCGTGAGATGAACGGCCCACGACCACCCGCACCGTGAGATCGTCTCCATATAATCCACCACTCTTGCCTCGTATCAGGTATGTGATCAGATAGATTGAACTCACGCTTGCCACGTGGCTCTACTGAGGCCGTGATAATGCCTTAAGATCTAACACGATTTAAGATCTTCTAATCTCAGCCGTTCCCTTCAAAAATTATCCATAGATCCCTATCTCTTTTTATATTACACTTTGGTCCAACACTGTGAGAATGATAATTTCACTTTTAGTCCTTGGTATTTTCAAAATTACCAAAAGGCCCTCTAGACCCACCATTAACCCTAGTTAGGGTTTTTTGCCTATTAATTCCTATCATTTATTTCCTCAGAAAAATTTTCTCTAATAATCCAATTTAAAGGGAAGCACATATTATTTTCATAAAATCCTTGGATTTTACAATCTTACTCCTTCTCATCGCTGCGCCTTCGCCACTACAGCAAGGCATTCCCAGTGAGGAAGAGAGTTGCAACAGAGATCTTCTCCTCATCTCCAACAACATGAGAATGCTTTAGGTATCGCCCCATACTCCATATAAATCAGTCATTCTCTTTGGCATCCCTCCTGCTATCATATGAAGAGGGTTTAGGAGCATCAAACCTGATGGAGTCATGCCCAACAGCCTGTACAGCAACAACCTTCTTGCACAACACTAAATCATCCTTGAGGTTCTGCAACTCTTTAAAGGTATCCTTCACGATGGAAGGCAAGTGCATCTCTGATTTCCTTCACTTGTGCATTCACTTGATCCATGAAACTTCCCATCATGCCATCAAGGGTTTGCTACACATATGTCTTGAAGTCCTCCAAGACACTATCCAGTCTACCACATCCTCCTCCAAGCGAGTGGCAATGTCATCCACCGCCTTCTCCATGCGCAGCAGCCTAGTTTGCACTTCAGAGAGCTCATCCCTATCAAGCGATGATTCTTTCTCCTTAGACTTACTTCCCTTCCCCTTCTTAGCAAGATGAGTCTCCTCGCGACCCCGCTCAGCATCTTGCAAACCAACCTGAGAACCAGCCATCTGCCACAAACTCAAGCTTCTCCACCAAGAGAACACACAACAACAATACAAATCGGAACTCTTCTCAGCAACTAGCTCTAATACCAACCTGTCACGACCTCAGACTTCGCCTCTCAAAGATCAGAGTAAGATAAGGTTCTTTTGAGCTCCGTGATCGCGCTAGACAATTGCCTCACCAGCAGACAATTCTAGCCAGCCTTCCAAGAGGTTCAACACACAAACAAGGCACCAAACAAGAAGAGAAGAAGCAGTATGGAAAACACAAAGAGTATTCACAGAAGTTTAAGTTTGAGATAATGAAGAACTTCTCATTCAACTCTCTTGCTCCATCAACCAAGCAAGCATGAACAACTCTCTTCTCTTCGAGAAGAAGCTACAACCCACTCAATTACAAGTATGGCTCCCTGCCAACCAGTCCCATCTACTTGGACTTTTTAGTCCTTACAAGTATGATTACAAGTAAAGCTCTACAGCTGTAAAGAAAATATCTAGCTAAGTATGGTTACATGAAGTATACATACACATGTACATGCACCATACAAGTCATTTGGATCACACATGACCCCATCCAACCAAGTAGTCAAGGTTACAAGCATTCACATGTAAAAATCAGTTAAGTAACAAGGCAGCCTGCAGTCCAACTAGTGCGGGTCGTGACACCATCGCCGGTGCAAGTAAAGGCGTAGCTGCTAGATGGAGCATGAGAGCTAAATGAGAAGTTCTTCATTCTCTTAAACTTTAACTTCTGTGAATGCTCTTTGTGTTTTCCATACTTAGCTTTTTCTCTTCTTGTTTGGTGCCTTGTTTGTGTGCTAAACCTCTTGGAAGGCTGGCTAGAGTTGTCTGCTGGTGAGGCAATTGTCTTCAAGGCCATCCACGCAGACTCGAGGAAGATACTCATCTTACTCGGATCTTTGAGAGCCAAAGTCCGAGGTCATGTGAGTTGGTAGGAATTGTGTTACTTGTGTATTTGGAGTCTTGGACATTTATGATTCTTGTTGGATTTAATCATTTAAAGTAAAGAAATGTGCATGATTTAGCCAATTCGCCTTGGCTTTGGAATGAGTGAAACTGGAGAAGTAGAGAAAAATTTATCTCAATAGCTCATCCATTTGAAATTTTGAAGTTTTTAATTCAAAAAAATCTTATTTTTTTTTAAAAAAATTATGGCGAAATGGCCGTAACCAACCTACAGCCATGGCGAGTGAGTTAGATTTGGGCATTTGGCCAGCCAAATGGCGGGCCGGCCCACCCCGCCATGCCAAATGGCGATTTTGGCAAACTGCGGGCCGGCCCGCCCCGCCGGCACATCTTGACAGGTCTACATTGGATCCTAACATGCATGGGGGATGAAGGGAATGATATTTATTGTTGTTGCAAAGATCTACTCGTCGGGATCAAAACAAATCTAGATCAATGGGTCCGACTCACTCCTTTGGGAGCAGGTGTCCTTAGATATTTTTCCCATAACAATATTATTATAAACAACAAAAAGTAATAGATAAAATGACAAAAAAAAAATAGTAAGGGCTTTAAAAGAGAAACAAGAATCTCAGAGCCTTTAAAGTGTTTAATGGCTAAGAATGTTTTGCTTATCTTAATTTTCACAATGGGATTTGGGTTATTATGTATGATGAAGCATAAGTACAAGGAGCTTTACATGAAAACTTCTATTTTGTTTACACTAATCTTGGGACATTGGCTTTTACATGAAAACTTCTTGGTCATATTTCTCTATTCATCGTACTATTTTAAATATGAGATCTAACTAACACTTTAATCAATGGTGTCTTGTTTATACTAATCTTCCTAACAATTCCTAGGCTTTAGATATTCTAATTAATCATAAACAAATTTTTTCTCAAGATGAGTTTGGATTTTTCTTTAAAATTTTGTATTCAGGATTTATTCATTAGATTTTTGCATGCATATCATTTATTTATACTCTAATAGAGTTGATTTTAGGAGTGGGGATAGTATAAAAGTTGATCGCCACTCTAAAAAAACACATGTATCTTAGCCCTTGTTTTCCATTTTCTTCCCTATTAAATATAAAAAGAAACTTTTCAAAACATGTTTGTGAACTCATTTTTAAAATTAACTTAAACAAAGTGTGTCTTATTTTTCCCTATTTTAAGAACATTCAAAGGTTATTTAAAAAAAAAGGTTTCTATTTTTTATTTTTAGAAATTATGAAAACTTCGTGCTTAAGTGGTGCAATGGGGATTTACGTTATGCATCAATAAATATTTTATTTATTGTGTTAAAATGATAGGTTTTTTTTGTTTTGCAAATAGACTACATATTTAAATTATTGTTAAAACTTTTTGCTTATATACAACTACTTTCATTACATTTTGTTAAAATGATAGGTTTTTTTGTTTAAATATTTATTGATGCAAATAGACTACATATCATTTTATTTATTGTGTTTTAAAATGATAGGTTTTTTTGTTTTGCAAATAGACTACATATTTAAATTATTGTTAAAACTTTTTGCTTATATGCAACTACTTTCATTACATTTTGTTGATGTGCATGATGATATTTAAAAATATTATAAATCTAGAATAGAAATTTGTATAGAAAATTATTTATACCTATACAAGTAGATTTTTGAAGGTGTAAGCAAACATTAAATAAAATAATTAAAATTATTTGTTTTTTTTTTAAAATCAATTGACTATTGATGTTGTGGATATATAAAACAAATATTTATGATTTTGGTCTCCACAAGAAATCTAAAAAAAATATGCGTTAATTAATGGTATTTTTACGTTTTCATGCATCTTTAAAACTTCTTTTCTAAAATAATCCAAACAAAAAAAATAATAAAATAAACAGAAAATGAGAATTTAAAATATTTTCAAAACAAACAAATATGTTATAAAATGATGAAAATATTGAAGATTTTAGGGGGTTAATGCAAAACAACCTTTGTAAGTAAAAATGGTTTTTGAATATTAAATTAAATTATAGGGGTTTATTTAAAATTAACTCATTAAGATCTTCCTCCCACTATCAAATAGCAATCGACTTAAAAGTAAGGACTAAAAGTAACTATGCATACATTGCTAACAGTGATATGTAAATAAGAAATATTTAGGGAGTTAGATGCAAGAAAGCATCTGATATGAAGTAATAGATAATCGGAAAAGCAGTAGGGTTTTGCGGAACCCCGTCTTTCCCTTCCTTCGTTTGCTCGTCGCGATGGTGAGATGTTCTAGGTTTTTTTTCCCTCTTAGATTTACAAATTGTTCTCCTTCATCTCTAATTCGATCCCAATTTCGTGCTCACAATCAAAATCTCTGTGTAACCTTTGTTGTTGATTTCAGCCGCAAGGAGATCATATCGACCTTCACCGGAAGCGCCATGGCTACCGGCTCGATCACTTCGAGCGTAAGCGCAAGAAGGAGGCCCGTGAGGTCCACAAGCGGTCCGCTTTCGCTCAGAAGGTTTAGGATTTCTTGATAATCGTTTCTTCGGTTTGTGAATTTTTATTTCTTTTTCTCCTATTTGTGATTTTCTTTGAGAGTTTTCTTTTCTGGGGATTTTGAACAGGCACTGGGTATTAAAGGTAAAATGTTTGCAAAGAAGCGGTATTCGGAGAAGGCTTTGATGAAGAAAACGTAAGCATCCTCTTCTTCTCTTTATGATGTTGTTTACTGACTTTTTTTTTTTTATCCTCATATTTGGAAATGATAAACTTGTAGTGGATCGGTTTTGATTTTGTGTCGATTAATCTTTGTCCAATTCTTTGAGAAATTTGGATTGCTCTTATCATCAACTTTGTTGGTTTGTGCCAAGATGAATCTTGTGCCTAAGCATGCCAACTCATTTATGTCCCATTACCCACCTCATCTTGTGAGGCAAATGGCCGGGTTGTTAATAATGAGAATGAGTTAGTTATAACATTTCAATGTTTTTAGCTGTGGAAGGTTCATGTTTATTCCACACCACAGCCTTGTTTCTAGTGTTGGCTTAACTTACTTTTGGGGCCAGATTTATCTTCCTGATTTATGGTTTGGTATGCTATTCCTTTACTCCCTTCCACTGGTTTTGTTCAATGATTGTTTCTGGGGCATTTTTTGGAACTACTGTGCCTAAATGAAATTCACTATTTATATAAAGATTTAGATGCAGCTAGTTGCATGGTTGAAGCAATATACATGACTTCTGTTTCAACTTCAATGATTATCTATTGTTTGTTTCCTTTACAGGCTTGCTATGCATGAGGAATCATCAACTAGGCGCAAGGTGGATGATCAGGTTCATGATGGAGCTATTCCTGCATATTTGCTTGATCGTGACACGACAACACGAGCAAAGGTGAAGTTCTGTTATATTTTCTGTTATTTATATTTTTAATTGTGCTTTCATCCTCTACTTGTAGTCAATCTGCATCAACTTCTTTTTTTTTTTTTTTGTTTATACAGGTTTTGAGCAACACTATCAAACAAAAGAGAAAGGAAAAGGCTGGTAAATGGGAGGTTCCCTTACCAAAAGTAAGTTTGCCATTGCTAAGATCCTTAAATGCTTTGGCAAATGGTCTTTTATTTTCTTGCTTTCTACTTGAGATTGATATTGAATCATAATAGTGATTTGCTATGTTGGAGTATTCTGCCAACATTCTTTTGACCTATGATTTATCTTTAAGCTGTAAAGTCGGCTCATTCTTAATGTCTTTCGTGACTACATCAATAATGCTTTTGATTTTCTTACCTTTTAGGTTAGGCCTGTTGCAGAAGATGAAATGTTCCGGGTAATCCGATCTGGCAAGCGCAAAAGTGAGTCCTTGCACTTATTCATATCACTGGAGTTGGAGTAATATTATAATATTATACTAAGAGAATAGCAAAATTAGGTCATAATATTTTAGGTAATCTTTGATATTATCTCCATTATATTAAGTTGGCGAAGGGTCTTTTTTTCCCTAAAGCACAAGTCTTTTCTCTCTATTCTTTGTATAGAGTAAAAGGTTCAGTATAAATTATACTAGGACACCACTTGATGCTCTTTGCATCTCAAATCACATTCCTCATGTTACCTGTTATTTAGTTGCATTATACTTGAAGTTAAAATGATTCTTTCTTATTTATATTGGTTTAACTGATTTCCACGTATTATGAACAAAACAACAAAGCTTAGTGTACTGTTATTTTATTAGTTCCTGTTTCATTAAGATTTCATTTCTCCATATAAATTAGGAAAATGAGAGATTGCATTTTACATCATGCTCAACCTATACAAAGATGTGCAAGCCCTTGCCTTGAGTTTGCCTTTCCGCTTCATAAATATGTTATAAACTATTTTGCCACAATTGCTCTGTGCCTTGAATTTGCTCTGATTTTCACATCTTGCTCTGATTTGAGAGTTTGAACTTTGGCACAAAACAAATGAAGTTGCTATTTGTTAAAAATTAGGCTGCCCTTTAAGATACAAATGACAATAATCAAAACTTGTCAACACTAAATTACTATTGTGTTCTCTTGATGATTGGTTACATGACACAATGGATAACATAGTTTTGTGTCAGATATAAACCTGAACTTTGTATCTGTTGATAAAAACATCAAAATATATAAATCTAAATGGCTAAGTATACACAATAACTAGAACAGAGTTACTAGTTTACTTGTGAAACTTAAAATTTGTGAAAAATGAAAGTAAATGACTTATAAAATCAGTCTATATTGTCCAATCTTTATTAGTTCCATCTTCTTCCTGTCCCGATCCATAATCTTAATATGCTCACTTCTGCCTTTGCATTGAAATTGACTTTGGCTTTTAATGAATAATTGAAAGATGAAATCCCATCTTAGAGGTAGAATTAGAGGGATCAAGAAACAGGGGTGCAATTTAATCTTTTTTAGCCTTTTTTTTACTCATCCTAATTCTTGTTGAATCAAGTCAAGGTCAATGTATGGGATCAGAAATGATTGAATCTCTAAAACTATTAGGCACCCTAGCAGCCTACATCACAATCTAGGGCTCTGGGTGGCCTATTGCCTAATTTTGATTTATTGGGCATGCTCTAGGCAGATGTGTTATGTCTAGTCACCTAAATGGCTGATTAATGATGTTGATGAATTGCTTTGATGAAGCTGCCCATCATGTTCAATTGAACTATGCTCCTATTTTTAATCAAGTATACTTGTATGTTCCCTTAGCATCCACAATACAATGAATAACTTTGATTCCATTTGTTCCTCTCCACAGGTAAGCAATGGAAGAGAATGGTCACCAAAGTTACATTTGTTGGACCTGGATTTACCAGAAAACCTCCCAAATATGAACGCTTTATCCGGCCCATGGGCTTGAGATTTACCAAGGCTCATGTCACACACCCAGAGCTGAAGTGTACTTTTAACCTTGAAATAATTGGCATAAAGAAAAATCCAAATGGTCCTATGTACACATCCTTGGGAGTTGTCACCAAGGGAACCATTATTGAGGTAAGTAGTAAGTACCTTATGAATTTCTCTGAATCTCTACTCTTTTGCTTGAGTTGTATCAGCACAACTCTCCACAAAACTTTTATCACAGATTTTCTTCATTGCCGTGTGTTATACCTGATATATGTTTTTTATATTAAAATACTTCAGGTGAATGTCAGTGAGCTTGGTTTGGTTACTCCAGCTGGAAAAGTTGTTTGGGGTGAGAAATCTACTGCTTTAAAGTACATTATATTTCTAGATTTCATCTCATGTTTTCAACAAATTTCTCCATATGCTTGCAGGAAAATATGCTCAAGTTACAAATAATCCAGAGAATGATGGCTGTATAAATGCGGTTTTGCTTGTTTGAGTACACCTGATCTATAAATTTTCCACCCCTCGAAGTTAACAACCACCAGCATTATATTTAACAGAAAAAAAATGTCTAGGAGATCATGGTCCAACTCTGGATAGATGGTTGAAGTGCAACCATTGTTTGAGTTTATGTTCAGGGACTAGAGATATTGTAAGCAAACTATCTTGTATCATCGGTTTTGTGGAACCTTTTATGAATGGTGTTTTCTTACCCTGGAGTTCAGTTTATTCATGTATGATGTAAAATGTTGACTTATGCAGAGTTGAAGTTTCCTACTGAATTAAGATTCCTTGTTTTATCAAGCGTTGAAGAAGTTTGGTTAAATTCATTCAGTATTACTTTTTGTTGCAAGTATTTTGCTCCCTTTTGTTATGTGTCAAGGTTGTAGCAAGTGTGCTCTTTGTGGTCTTTCATAGCCCATCATAAGATTTAACTAATCTAATCCAACAACAACAACAACTACTACTAAGCCTTAATCCCATACTGGATGGGGTAATTTATATGGATTAACTTTGTTTTTGTATACTACCGAAATATGAAATAAAAATAAAATAAAATTAAATTAAATTAAATTAAAAATAAAAATACATAAATAAATAATAATAACAACAAATAATTCTATGAGAGATTTGGATGTTAGAAGCAGAATAGTATCCCTACAAACAAAGTTAAGCTAATGAAGGAAAACCTTTTAAATTTAATTTTATCGGTAATCTTATACTAGAGTAGGCTTATATATGAATTTTTGTCTCCATGTCAGCTCTGTCAAAAGCAGATCCTACCAATATCTAACATCGTAGGTCCCCAGACACCACCTCTCTCCACGTAATTCTAGGCCTATCTCTACCCCTCTTCTTACCGTCTACAACTAAACTATCACATTTTCGAACTGGAGCACCTGGGGGTCTCCGGCGTACGCGTCCAAACCATCTTAAACGCCTTCCTCATATTTTATCTTCAATTGGTGCAACATGCATCTTCTGTTGGATGTGTTCATTTCTAATCTTGTCCAATCTTGTATGACCACTCATCCATCTTAACATCCTCATTTCGGCCACATTCATTTTATGCATATGTTGAACTTTAGTTGCCCAACACTCGCTCCCATATATCATGGCCGGTCTAACTGTCGTCTTATAAAATTTTCCTTTTATTTTGTTAGGCATCTTTTTATCATATAACACCCAGTGGCACTTCTTCATTTCAACCATCCAGCTTTGATTCTATGGGTTACATCTTCATCTATCATCCCATCATCCTGAAAAATGAAACCTAAATACCTAAAATGGTTAACCTTAGGCACTACCACCCCCTAGTTTCACTTCTCCTTCATCTCTCCTACTTAGACTAATCTAATGCCGTTGGATATTATTTTAATTGAAACATCTACTCTTTAATTTAATACAATAGTGAGGGATAAGGGATTTGAAAAATACTATCATGACAAACTCAACAATACAAAGCAATTCAAACATGATTGAAATTATTTTTTAGTTTTCTTTCAATGTTGAATGGTTAATTCTTTAGTAGTGAGACCATCTATTTCCCTGTTAAAAACAAAACCAATAAATATCTAAACATATAAGTAAACAAACATCTCCAAAGTTCAAACTACTATCATGACAAAACAATTGAGACGTAATTGACATTCCCATCATCAGTACAAGGGCCCAAAGCATCATCCATCCTTGACCTTCCAATCTTGCCATTTTTTACCATTATTTTTCTTTGTATGCTGAATGGCTCTCATGCTCTGTATTCAACTTAACCAGTTGTACAGTTTTTAAGTTCACTCCAAAATTCCTTTTGGAGGGAGACCATCTCTATGATTTCCCTGTTAAAAAATCAAAAAGCCTTTTGAGACTTTCAAAATCTGAACACAAGAAGAAAAGTACACAAAGCTGAAGCTAATCAATGGACAAGAATGGCCCCCTCCACATAGCCATGCTCCCATGGCTTGCTGAACTCTCCAAGCGTCTAGCCCTTCACAGGCCACCACATCTCCTTCATCTCCACCCCAAGAAACCTCCAACGCCTCCCCACCTCTCCCCCCTCATCACCTTCATCCCCCTCCCCCTACCTTTCATCGAACACCTCCCGCCCACCGCCGAACCCACCATCGACCTCCCCTCCGACGACCTCCGCCCCCTCCTCCGCAAAGCCTTAGACTCCTTCCACCTCTCCCTCCCCTCCCCACTGGCTCCTCTTTGACTACGCCGCCCACTGGGCCCCTTCCCTCGCCGCCGATCTCGGCACCCCCTCCGCCTTCATCGACCTCCACAACACCGCCGCCTTATCCTTCTTCGGCCCGCCTTCCGCTCTCCACGGCGACGCCTCCCGCTCCTCGCCGGATGACTTCACCATCGTCCCCAACTGGATCACCTACCGCCCCTTGGAAGCCCGGGAACTCTTCAACCCCGGCGTCCTCCCAGACGATTCCGGCGTCTCCGAGTCCTACCGCTACTTCAGATCCATCTCCGACTGCCGATTCGTCGCCGTACGGAGCTGCAACGAGTTCGAATCCGAATGGCTGGATCTCCTCCCAAATCTCTACAACAAACCCGTCATCCCCTTCGGCCTACTCCCCCCACTCCGCGATCCCCAAATCGATTGCGAGGTTCCCTTCCATCTCATTCAATGGTTAGACAATCAAGCTCCAAAGAGCGTCGTCTACGTCTCTTTCGGCAGCCAAGTGAAGCTAAGTAGAGAAAGAGTACATGAGATCGCGCTGGGTCTCGAGCTCTCAAAGGTCCCCTTCTTCTGGGCGCTTCGGGCACCGGAAGGCTGGCTACCGGAGGGGTTTGAACGGCGGAACGAAGGGCGGGGGCTTGTTCTCTCCGGTTGGGCTCCTCAGGTGAGCGTTCTAGGTCACCGAGCGGTTGGTGGGTTCTTGAGCCATGGTAGAAGGGCTTGGGTTTGGGGTGGCCATGGTGCTGCTGCCATTGGTGTTCGATCAAGGTCTGAATGCTAGGAACCTTGTGGCGAAGGGGATTGGGGTGGAGATTGCGAGAGAACGAGGAGGATGGGTCTTTCAGTGGAGATGATGTTTCGAGGAGTTTGAGGTTGGTAATGGTGGACGATGAAGGGGAGTGTTTCAGAAAGAATGCGAGGGAATGGAGTCAGGTCTTTGGTGACCTGGACTTGCATGATACGTATATTAGAGGTTTTATCCAGTTCCTTTGGGACAACAGGAACAACATTGATGAAGCTTCTTCGTCTTCCCCTTATTTAGCTTTTTTAGCTTTGTTTTGTTTTGTTTTGTTTTTCACTCAAGTACATCACTTTTCTTTTTTCTTTTTTTAGTTTTATGTAAGAGATGATGCAATATTCTAGTGATGAGAGTTTTGTGAATAAAGTTGTCAATCAATATAAATTTTAAATTATTGTGAGTCAACTTATTTTTATACAATCAAAGGATATTGTTGAAGGAAAATTATTTGTATACAATACCACCATTAAAAGTGAATGTTTATTTGTTTCTATACTTCTCTTAAACAATGAAAATGAGCATATACTTTAATTTTTTTTTTTTTTTGAAAATGTGAATAAACTAATTTTTATTTATGATAATTCATTATATGTCCTTAAAAACTAGTTTAACAGGATTATGATCCGTATGGATTGGTTTATGAAAACATGGTTTTTTTTTTGTAGAATGATTTTTGAAAAATAAAAGGGTTTCTCAAAATAAGTTAAGCGCTTTTATTATTTTTGTGTTTGGATATACTAATTCAGGAGTATTTTTATAATAATAATAATTAATAATAATAAGAGTGTTTTCGCTATTGACAATTTCCAAAATAGCTTTGAAAAGGGTTGAGAATGGTATTTTGGTAATTGACATTTTTCAAAACAGTGTTTTTTTTTTTTTTTTTTTGAAAACCTACAAACCACTAGCTTTTGAAAAAAGTTGTTTTCAACTTTTTTTTTTACGGTTTCTACTTCTCCGGAACAACCAAAACAAAAATGTTTTTTTTTCTTTAAAAGGGCCTAACTTATAAAAAAGTGCTTCTAAACTTCCCATAAGCTGATCCAAACAAGCCTTATACAAAGTGTGTGCCTCCTAGTTCTATGTGACATACTCCTATAGTAGACTTGTACTCCATTCCTAGTTCCCCTATTCTTCTTCCCAAGACGGGTCATCTTCAAAGGCCTTGTCACCAATGCCCTGAGCTACCCCGGTGTGTCCTCTTCATCTAACTCCAGGCTACTTTTGATGAGAATGTTCATCTCCCTTAGCTTAGTTTGTTTCGAAGTGTGAGTGTGAGTTGCACCAAACCAAAATATCATAAGATAAACAATCTCTTATAAGATTTATGGAAACATCTTCGATTCCTCTCAATCCAGATGTTCCATCTAATGGTCATGGTAGCAAGCTCTCATCCATCCCTAAGTCTTCGATCCACTATCTTGGAGAGGATATGTTGGTCCCAAATATCCATGTGCTTTTAGGAATTGTTGGGAGCCTAAAGAGGTTCATATAGTATGTCTAAATGTTTTCTGTATATGAATAGGAGAATAGTAAATGCTCCATAGTTTCATTTGCCGTAGGCCTGGACATATAATACTATGTGCTGGTCCCATTTTATATTATTTTATGTAGGTTATTTAGCGTAAGAATCTTGTTATCCTTGGTGTCATGTCCTCAGGCTTCACCCCGCCAAGATCAGAGCAAATGAGGTTCCCCTGAGCTCCATGATGGCGCTAGACACTTGTCTCACCAGCAGACAGGTTCCAGCCAGCCTGAACATGGGGTTCCACACACAAACAAGGCACTAAATCGAGAGAAGAAGAAGAGGCTAAGTATGGAAGACAAGAACTGTAAGACCCCGAATTTAAAAAAAAAAACATAAGAAATTCTTTGAATAATTTTATATTCTTATAAGGGGTTTTATGCAAAATTGACTATTATTGAGATTATAAATAGAAGAGAAAACGTAGCTTCTAGTTTTTTAATTTCTCTCATCGGCTGAGCCCTGAGGAGGAAAGGAATAGAGGCGGTATAACAATCTGAGAAGACTATTTGCCCAGGCTTTTTGGATTTAGTCGGTAAGTTTCTTCCTTTATGATTAAATTTTTTAATACAAATAGGTTTTGATTCATTGTAGATCTAGATATATCTATAGAGAAAATAGAGATTTTGATGCATAGGAAACTTTGAAGGCTATTGAAACTAGTTGATATTAATGAGAAAATCAAGAAATTCCTTAATTTCTAAACAAGTAGAAGTGAACATGTAACGCCCCGGTTTTCTTAATAATTATTAGTTAATTCTCAAAGAATAAATCGGGGTGATTTAAAATGTAAATAAAAATTTAAGTATTTAAAATAATACAAATGAAATGGAAAGTAAGTTAAATGGGTCCATATTTCCGTCTCATTGGGCCAAGCCCAACCCAACCATTTAAATGGGTGACTAAGTTAGTAAGTGTGACAAATAGTGGGTCAATTGAATGAAATGAAAAGCATGGTAAGTAATAAATCAAGTGTGACAAAACCACTTGATCTAAATTAAATAAATTGGGTATAAGTTAGATGAGAGATTATTCATCTCTCTCTCTTTTCTAATTTCAGAAACCCTAGCCGCCAGCCCCTTGTTTCTCCTTCCCTTACCCACGCCGAACGCCAGCCCGAGCTCCTCTCCACCGCACATGCGGCAGCAGCCCCTCGGCCTGAGCTCTGCCATCAGCGAGCGACGCTCCTACACCGGCCTCATTTGCGCGCCCAGCTCCTCCGCGACCAGCACGGACGCCGTCCGTCCATCTCCGGCCAGCAACAAGAAACCAGCTGTGTTAACGAGCTACTGAACTTGTTGGATTCTCAGGTTGGTCGTGGTTTGGTGTCGAATTTATTGGTGGATAGATGTGTGGATTGGAATCATTATAAGTCATGCATGAGTGATTAGTTGTAAAATTAAAAGGTTGAACATTTTCTCTACTATATATATGTTTAGGAATATGGATCTTGCATTCAAGGTGTTTGTTGAATTTTCTTTAAGAGATTCTATGAATTTAGAAGCTTGATTATAACCTTTAATAACTTGTAAACATGCTATTAGGTATTGGAGTTATATGGAGGTGTGGTTGTATGTGTTGAATGTAATTTACGGAGCATGTTATAGGAAGGTTAATTTCTTAGATACAAGGAGATGTTGCCAAATTGTATTAGAGATCCATGGTTTGTGTTTAGTTGATTTAATCTTGGTCTTGTATGAGTATGATAG
This sequence comes from Dioscorea zingiberensis, assembly GCA_026586065.1. Taxonomy (NCBI): domain Eukaryota; kingdom Viridiplantae; phylum Streptophyta; class Magnoliopsida; order Dioscoreales; family Dioscoreaceae; genus Dioscorea; species Dioscorea zingiberensis. Next base: position 43,135,260 of record CM048824.1, read on the forward strand.
ACTCTTAACTAAGGCATGGTTGTAAGAATGAGGATTTATGAGGCTAGCATTGAAAATTAATACATGTCTGTAAAGGTCCATGAAATGCTTGTTAACGAGTTATAGAAGGTATGCAGGAAATACTGTAGCACTGCAGGACATTACTTTTGTGTTCATTTTTATGGGCTATGTAGAAATGATAACTTGCCCCAATTGCGGTGAAAATGAAAGATAATACTGGAAATAAGATATACTGGAAGTTGGAGAAGGAATGATAAAGATTTAGAGCTCCAATTTAATGTTTTGATTCCTAGTTTTCGGCAGTTACTGTAGCTGCGGGAAATTCTTTAATTTGTGAGTATTGAGAATCCGAATGCATGCATGTGTGATGGTGAAGTTATTAGACAAACCTATTAGTGGTCAATGGTAGATCAATATGTTTATTAAGTGTTGAATAAATACTTCTAAGAACTAGTTTAGAGTTGAAGTTAATGTTTCAAACAAGTTCATTGGTTTTAAAGGACTAAAGATAGGTGACTCGTTTTCCATTCTTTATCATGTTATACATAAGCTCAAGTAGTTCATTTATAGACTAAAACCAAATGATGCTAAGGAGAATGATCTATCTCGTGGGACTATTATCCTCGTAAGTGTTTTGAATAAGTGATAACTAGCTTTGAAATGTAATATGATTGTCAATGCTTAGTAGAAGCATGAATTAGAATACCCTAGTACTTGTTTAGACTCTCATTTCGAGGCATGAAATTCCCTTGTAGTTAGTCTTTAATGAGAATTAAGTGTATGTTTAAGATAGGGCTTTAAGTCATATTGACTTGGGTCATGGAAATTAGAGGGTAGTTAACACCTCTAAAGCAATACAAGTATATTAAATACATTTCTTATACGTGTATAGGACGAGACGTGTAGGGGAACACGCAGGAGATTCGGGTCAAGCTAAGATAGCAAAGGACCTCAGGTGAGTGATTTCACTATACTTGAATGGGTTTTATGGTTGGATTTGATCGTCGGTTTTGTTTATACGATTTTATGAGTTTTATATCGAAGTTTGTGCAATGTCGCTGGTTTGATATTATGATCATATTACTAGCGTCATGATTGCTTTATTCATGTATTGTGAATGAAAATATATGTGAAGAGAGGAAATAAAGAAGGAGAACAGGAACAAGAGAAAAAGGGATGTTAGAAATGTCGGCCAACATGCACCTTATGCAAGATAAGCCGGTTTATACCAGAAGATCGCTGGGCAGGGATGCGGTGTTACCAGGGAGAGAGTACCCGGTCCACCCAGGGTTTGTCTGGTATCATTCCGGGGCATTGAGTTAGGGGTGCATGTGTGGTCGACATGAGACCTTTATAATGATCATGATATGCTAAGCAATGATTGAGATTGCATTTGTGTTCTATTTCGGTTTTGATGAAATGCTTGGCATGTTAAAGTGATTTGAAGATAATGCATATGATTAGCATTATTTTGATATTCTTATATATCCGATATTACTTATGTATATTCCTTGTATAGTGATTCTCACTCAAGTGAAATGTGCAGGTGTACGAGATTGATTGTTCAGATAGATGGCTCTGACATAGCAAAGGAGGATAGAATCAGTTGTGTTTGATGTTTAGAATCTTAGAACACTTCCACAATAATTGTAAACCTTGTAGAATATTTTAACTATTTTATTTATCATTTATGATTATTAGTTTAATTAGTATTGTTATCAGGTTGTAAAATAGACAGCTTATGGGCTGGGTGCACTCCCGGCCCAGCTGGTGTGACATCCGTTCCTGTGTTGGGAAAGGGTGTTACAGAACAAACTTCTCATTCAAGTTCTCTTGTTCACACTTCTTCTATTGGAGAAGAAGCTAAGTAATTCAAACTACAAGTATGGCTTTCTGCCAACTGTCCCATCTACTTGGACTTTTCAGTCCTTATAAGTATGGGTCTACATTACACATTACAATGGTAAAGAAGATAGAAAATATCTAAGTATGGCTACATGAGATATACACACCCATATACATGCACCATATCACCAAATCTGGGTCCAACATGACCCAACAAGCCAACTATTCAAGGTTACAAGCATTCACAAGTAAATTTGACTAAGTAACCCGCAACCAACTATCCATCCAAGCGCGAGTCGTGACATTCTCCCACACCTATAACAGTGATGCCCTTATCACGGGCTGCGCCGAGAACCTCCTCCTTCGGAGCACGACTGGATCGACCTCTCCCCGGATCATTGATGAAATGGTTTCAAGTTACTCACATGGAAAACTTTGTGAAACTTCAACTTTGGGGGCAACTGAATATCTTCACCATTACAAGGTCATCGACCTGAAATTCAAGCAGCCTCCTCTTTCGATCTGCACTATGCTTCATCCGGGCGACAGCGCGCTCTAAGCAGGCCTTGATCAGCTCCCTCTTATCATCCCAAGACTGCACATAAGTCCTGGCTGCCAATGGTGCTCGAATCATCCCTGCAGCTAAGGAATTTAGGGTCAAAGGCTACTGTCCCCGTATAACTTCAAAGAGACTCTTCCCAATGGTTTCAGACCGCTGAAGACTGTAAGAAAGCTGGGAAACATCCAAGTGCTCATCCCAGTCCTGCTGGTTTCCAGAAACTACATGGCGCAGATACAATTCAAGCAAGGCATTCATACGCTCATTCTGCCTATCTGTTTGGGGATGCATACTTATGGAAAACTTCAGCTCAGTGCCCAGCAATCTGAATATGCCTTTCCACAAGCCGCCTGTAAACCGAGAATCTCAATCACTAATAATGCTTGCAGGAACTCCCTAATACTTCACAATAAACTTCATAAACAAACCAGCAGCTTCCTCTGCAGAACACTTCGCAGGGGCAAGAATGAATGTACCATACTTAGCAAATCTGTAAACAATGACCAGAATTGAATTAAACCCCTTTAAACTTGGTAATGCAGAGCTGAAATCCAAAAATATACTCTCCCAAGGCCTCTCAAGAATGGGCAAAGGCTGCAGCAAACCTGCGGGCAATCTAGCCTCGCCCTTGTCCTCTGGACATATCAAACATCTCTTCACAAAGAACACAACACCTGCCATCATCTTTGGCCAGAAGTATAAGTCACGAACCAATGCTAGAGTCCTCTCAGACACACAAGTGACCAACCAAATTAGTTTCATGGCATTCCTTGAGAATTCTCCTTCTCCAATTCCCCCATTTGGGCACATACATGCGCCTGCCTTTGGCATAAAGTATACCATCCTCTATCCAAAATTTTTGTGTTTTCCTCTCTTCAACCAACTTAATCAAGTTCTGAGCAACATCATCCAACTTCAACCCCTTTCTAATTTTGTCTTTCAGTTCTCCATGAACCTGAAAAAACAACAGTCATTTCAGTCTTCCTACTGAGTGCATCCACAACAAAGTTGATCTTCTTTGGCTTGTACAACAGCTCATACTTGAATTCAGCAAGAAAGTCTTGCCATCTTGCATGTTTGGGACTACTCCTTTTGAGATTGAAAGTATGAAGTTGCAACATTGTCTGTCATCACAACAAATTTAGAACCCAATAGGTAGTGCCTCCAAGTTCTCATATAATGCACAATAGCTGTCATCTCATCTCCTTCTCTTGAATGGTGTATCTCCTTTCTACATCATTCAATTTCCTGCTTTTATACGCAATAGGACGCTCAGCCGGCATGAGAACTCCACCTATAGCACAATCAGAAAAATCAATATACACTTCATAAGCCAACTCAGGATTTGGGAGCTGAAGAACAGGTTCCTTCATTACAGCATTCTTGAGATTGTCAAAAGCAGCCTGGTAGCCAGCAGACCAGTCCCAAGCAGTTGTCTTCTTCGACAAATCAGTCAAGGGAACTGCTCTCTTTGAGTAACTCTTGATGAATCTTCGGTAATAGTTCACCAAGCCAAGAAAGGATCGCACCTAACTGTCTTTGGAAGGAGGTTGCAACTCTTGCACAGCCTTCACCTTGGCTTCTTCCATCATAATCCTCCCCTCTTTGATGCAATGGCCTAAGAATGAGACATTATCATAGGCAAAACTGCATTTCTCCTTCTTAACATAGAGCTGGTGTTCCTTCAACACCCGAAACACTTCCCTCAAGTGGCATACATGCTCCTGTAAAGTATTTGAATAGATCACAATATCATCCAAGTACACTACAACAAATCTATCAAGGAAGGGCCTGAATACTTGATTCATCAAAGTGCAAAAGGTAGCAGGAGAATTTGTTAATCCAAACGGTATAACCAGAAATTCAAATGCACCGTACCTTGTAATACATGTAGTCTTTGCTTCATCTCCCGGGGCAATCCTCACTTGCCAATACTCGGAGTGCAAGTCAAGCTTCGTGAAGAACTTCGCACTCCCCAACTGATCAAAGAAGTCAGTGATCAAAGGGATAGGGTATTTGTTCCTAACAATGAGCTTGTTCAATGCCCGAAAGTCAATATATATCCTGAGGCTTCCATCTCTCTTCTTCTGAAACAACACCAGAGCACCATAGGGAGCCTTTGAGGGCTGAATGAAACCTGCTTCAATCAGCTCATCCAACTGCCTCCTCAATTCAATAAGCTCCAGGGGAGACATACGATAAGGGGCTCGGGATGGAGGTCTCACACCTATTTCCAGCTCGATAACATGGTCTATATCTCTTCAGGGTTGCAGCACCTTGGGCAGTTCTTTGGGCATTAAGTCATGAACTCATCCAACACTTGAGCAACAACACTTGGCACCAGTTGATAGTGGACTTCACTTGGTTCCTCGGCCTTCAAAGATACCAGGTAAGTCTCTTCATTCTTCTTCATCCCTGAATTTAGCTGCATAGCAGAGAAAACATCTACCTCTTTCCCATGAGCATAAGCTTGTTTCTTCTCCTTAGCCAACCTGATTACAGGAACAACAATATCTTTGCCCATTTGTGTGATCACTATCACATTAGAATAGGGAATTGGAATGGCCTTCACTATCTCCATGAAGTCAATCCCCAGTATAAGTATGAAATCATCCATTGGAATAACTGATAAGTCCAGCAGCCCACACCATTTGCCCAACCGCATCACATATTCCTGGCAACACCAACAAGTGGTTGTGCCACAAAATTCACAGTCCTTATTGATCCTTCAGACTTGAATACCTTCAGCTTCAGCTTCTTGGCTTCCTCAAATGAGACAAAACAATGAGTAGCACCGGTATCCAATAGAGCTTGCGAATGAATATCATTCACCACAGTATCAATATACATCAACCCTCTAGGCAACTCCTTCTGTGTACCTGGCTGATGTGCCTTCCCCACAGCACCAATTAGGCAAATCAAACTCATATTCACTTGCTCTCCTTCCTTTTCTTCCAACTGAGCAGCCAACGCCATGATTGCCTTCTTTTTGGGACAATCCCTTACAAAGTGAGGGCCATCACAAAATTAAAGACTCTTTGGGCGGTAGGGGTGAGCTTGTAAATCCTCTTGCCTTGTTCTTCCCCTTATCCCCGCCAGCTTCTTGCCTTTTTCCCTCTTTCAGCTCCCATACCTTTAGGGACATAATCCTTCTTACCTTTGGTATATAACTCTTTGCTTCCTTGCTTCCCAACTGGTCCTGTCTTGGACAACTTTCTTGAATTCAACCAAGGATTCAGCAACAGTTATAGCTTGAGCCAAGGTTTGTACAACCCTTCTTTCAAGCTCAACTCTAGCCCAGGGTTGCAAGCCACTCATGAAGTATAACAACTTGTCATCTTCCTTCAAATCGAAATCTCAAGCAACAAGTTTGTGAGCCTATTCGTGAATCGCCTAATTATTCCCGAATGCTGCCAACCATCTAAACTTCGCTTTAGTTTCAGACAGTGTATTCCTGGGATAAAAATGCTTCTTGAAAGCTTCTTTGCGATGCCTCATTAACGAAGTCTACACCTGACAACACCTTGTTCTATCTCAAAGACTACGCTGCTCAGCCACCACAAAGAAGGCATTTCCAGTGAGAAAGAGTGTAGCAATGGAGATCTTCTTCTTTATCTCCAGCCACATTAGAATATTTCAGACCCGCTCCATACTCCATAGAAAAGTATCAAGTTCTTTTACATCCCTCTTGCCCTCATATGAAGAGGGTTTAGGAGCATCAACCTGATGGAGTCATGCCCAACTGCCTGAGCAGCTACAACCTTCTTGCACAACACCAAATCATCCTTAAGACCTTGCATCTTATTCTGGAAACCATTTAGATCTTGCATATCCCTTTGAACACCTTCCTGATAAGCAGCAAGCTTATCTTTGATCTCCTTCACTTGTGCATTAACCTGATCTATGAAGCTTTCCATTGTGCCATCTAAGGTCGCTTGCACATCAGACTTGAAATCCTCCATGACTGTGTCCAAGATTGAAGGCGACACCAAGTCATCTTCTAAGCTAGTGGCGATGTCTCCGACAGCCTTCTCCATGCGAAATAGTCGATCCTGAACATCACCAAGCTCCTCCCTATCTCGAGGGGATCCTTCGACTTAGACTTCAACTTCCCTCTTTTCCCCTTTACGGCGGGATAAGTCTCCTTGTGACTCCGCTCAGCACCACTATCTTTCGAACCAGCCTGAAAACCAACCATCTGCCACAAACTTTAACTAACTCACCAAGAGAACAACAACAACAGCACAGATCGGAACTCTTTTCAGCAACTAGCTCTGATACCAGCTTGTTTCGTCCTCAGGCTTCACCCCGCCAAGACCAGAGCAAATGAGGTTCTCCTGAGCTCCATGATGGCGCTAGACACTTGTCTCACCAGTAGACAGGTTCCAGCAAGCCTGAACAAGGGGTTCCACACACAAACAAGGCACTAAATCGAGAGAAGAAGAAGAGGCTAAGTATGGAAGACAAGAACTGTAAGACCCTGAATTAAAAAAAAAAAAAAACATAAGAAATTCTTTGAATAATTTTATATTCTTATAAGGGGTTTTATGCAAAATTGACTATTATTATGAGATTATAAATAGAAGAGAAAAACGTAGTTGCCTCTAGTTTTTTTTTAATTTCTCTCATCGACGGCTAGAGCAGGAAAGGAATAGAGTCAGTCGAACAATCTGAGAAGACTATTTGCCTAGGCTTTTTGGATTTTAGTCTGTAAGTTTCTTCCTTTATGATTAAATTTTTTAATACAAATAGGTTTTGATTCATTGTAGATCTAGATATATCTATAGAGAAAATAGAGATTTTGATGCATAGGAAACTTTGAAGGCTATTGAAACTAGTTGATATTAATGAGAAAATCAAGAATCCTTAATTTCTAAACAAAAATCTAAAATATTCAAATTTCTAAAAAAGAAAAGAAAAAAATCAGAAGAATTTCTGGATTATTGCAGTAATATTTGAAATTTAGGAAAATAATTTCTAAAATTCAAAAATTATAATTAAAAGGCAGAAATTAGCATAAAATTCCGAAAACTAGTATAAAAATAGGAAAATTCGGGATTTCTGAATTTATTCAAAGGAAAAATAATATGGTATCTTAGAGATCAAGATTTTATTATTTATGTGTGATTTGCTGAAAAAGGAGAAAACAAAGGGTGTTTATGTAAATTGTACACTTGGTGGAAAATTTCAGAATTTTGGAATTATTGGGAATAGAACTATTAGATAGAGAGATTTTGAGCTCATTCTTGACACCAATAGTATAGAATACTAAATACTATTCTTTGTCTAATTATTTTAGATTGATTTGGAGATTTCAAGAAGGTGAAGTATTTTGATTTTGGAATTTCGGGGTTAAGGCAAATTCCTTCTGCCTTCTAGTAATTTTTATATAAAAACCAAGATTTGTATGTACGATGACCGTTATTTTTATATATTAACTTGGATCAAACATGAATATTTGACAAAAACTTTGATTGGACACATGTTGCTTGATTTGCTTGTTTGTTAGACTGTGAACATTTTGAATGTGATTATTTGGACACCAATGTGATTTGTTTTATTTGGTTTTCAAATGTTTTTGAATAATCAGACTATGATTTGATATCCGTCCAATGGGGACAACATTGGAAATTTGACACCCGGTCAATGGGGGTAATATTGGTAATTCGACACCCTCCCAATGGGTGTAATCATTGGGATTTCGATACCCAGTCAACGGTGGTTATACGTTGACACTTTAGATACCTTGCCACAAGGGATAATGTGGACTTAGCCTGATTGGGTTTTTGAAAATGGTGTCCAGTTTTGAATCTTTAAACTATTGAATGATTTTTGAGTATGTGATCCCAAATCTATAATTTGAAAAGTATACATTATTACGAGCATGCCTAAAAATTGATTTATCGTTGTGAGCATGATATGGATTTTGCTGCATTGATGTATTAAAAACCTGTTTGATCCAGCTAGACAGGTTGTTGGTTCTTACTAGGCTAGTTAGCTCACCCCTCTCTACTATTTTTCATGTTTAGATCAAGAGGCTTAGATTTCAAGGAACTTAATAATCTTGGCGGCGTATTGAGTCTCTTGATGTTAGTGATTTAGTGTTTTGATTTGGAGATGTTGGAGTAACTTTGTTATTGTCTGGATTTAAGAATAATTCTATGGTATATTGAGGAATAAATAATACTTATTATTATTATTTGAGGATTTTGTATTATGTGAATTATGATTACAACAAGTTTATAGATTGTTTCTGTGCCTTGCATACCTATGGGGGAAACCTTGTAAGTATGCGGCGTTGTCTCGTGCTCGAGCCCAAGTAGGGTTTGGGGCGTGACAAGAACATTCACATAAGTTTACAAGTTTGAGAGAATGAACACACTTCTGATTCAAGCTCTCTTTCTCAACCAAATAAACAACACACTTCTTCTCAAGCTAAGTAATTCAAACTACAGGTATGGCCTTCTGCGAATTGTCCCATCTACTTGGACTTTTCAGTCTTTACAAGTATGGGTCTACATTACACATTATAGCTGTAAAGAAGATAGAAAATATCTAAGTATGGCTACATGAGATATAAATACCCATATACATGCACCATATCACCAAGTCTGGGTCCAACATGACCCAGCAAGCTAACTATTCAAGGTTACAAGCATTCACAAGTAAATTTGACTAAGTAACCTACAGCCAACTATCCATCTAAACGCGAGTCGTGACATTGGGTAGCCATATGAATAATTTGATTTTGAAATAAGTTTGGAAAAGTCACTGACCTCTCTCCTTGATAAAGAGTGGATTAACCAACTTTAGATTGGTGAATTTATGCTTTTATAAAAATGTCAAATTTATTTTTCTTTCTTTCTTTTATTTATTTACTTTACTTTACACTCTCGAAAGAGAGAAAAAGAGTGGATATTCGTTAACAACTGAGAGAAATTACTGAATTTCTAGAGAATGATGAGCTAGAGAAAGTTAGAAAGAAATTATTTAAAAAATTGGATGATAGAAATGAAAGTGGAATTGGATGAGAGAAATGAAAAAGAAATGAGACGGAAATAACATTTTTTTTTTAAATTTTAAAAAAAATTAAGGTTGATTTAAACAAACCTTCACAAAAAAAAAGGTTGGTAACTCATTCCTTTCACAAATAAAGGGTGACGGTTTCAAATCACGCGTGGTTCTAGTGGTTTGCCTATATTTATCAACAAAAAGAAAATAAGGTTGATTTAGAACTAGAGTATATATATATATGACACACCCACAACCTGAAGACACCCATATCCCCCTTATTTTTCTCTGGTCATGATGAGACGCGCCCTCCAAGAGCCGCCACCATGCTTCCTGCAGGAAAAGGACAAGGAAGCAAGTGACCAGAGAGAAAGGTGAGCAAGAATCAAGCCAGAAAAACTCTCTCCCCCTTCATCTCTTTCTTCTCCAATTAGTCTACTAACTTGACCATCGGAGCAGGCACGGGCAACAGAACCCTACCGGATCATCGGCTATATATATATATATATATATATATATATATATATATATATATATAAACAAATCCAAGATTTATTGGGGGTATACATGCAAATTTATTATTTAAATGAATATACACTTGTTTTTTAATTTTTATTATCCTCTTTACAACCACGCCACGCCACCCTCCCCTTCCTGCCGCTTTCTCCCTCTCTCCCTCTCTCCCTTCTGCTCTAGCATCCATCACTTCCAACTCTCCCTCTCTAATTCACCATCTCCACCACTCCAGCTGCGAGGTTTGCTTCTCCTTTTACGCCTCTTTTCATCTCTTCAATTTGATGCCTTTGCCTTTTTCTCGTTTGATGAGGATTGGATCTTAGGGATGCTCTCGTTGCTTTTATTTCAATTTGTTTTATTCTGATTCATGGTATAGATCTGTCAACATTGATGTAAATTGTGGTTTTTTAATCTAAGAGGAATCTTATCTTTATCTTCTTTACAATAGAAATAATATTTTCTATTGAACAAAATTGATTTTTTTTCCTTGTAGATTACACATTGTTTAGAAAAAACTAAAAAAAATAAAAATATGGCATGCTACCCACTTACAGATCATCTAATTCTTCCCTCATTGAATCAACCTAGGCAAGTGTAGGAACTGCCTAGGCTGCTTCCTTTGAGTAATGGCTCTCCAATCTAGTGTCCATGATCCTGAACATCTTCTTTTGGTCATTTAGAAATGGTTTTTGCTCCTACATAGAGGTTAATGTGAAGAGAACAATGCTTCTTATGGCATATATCTTACTTGATTTATTAATAGAGATGCTTGAACTTTCTGCTTAAAAACACATATTTATGAATATGATCATTTATAACTTCAAAATTGATTACTTAGAATTCTTTTCATTGAAAGAACAAAGTTTTTATTGATTATATAACATTGCAAGGTTGAAGTCTTCCACAATGTTCATGGGAGTGCATCCCACTTTTGTCTGGGTCTTTGGTTACCCAGATGGAGCGGGATAAGGATGTTGCTCATCCATTTGGAGAGATGAGGGACATCTAGAGGGACACTGCTCATCCTTCTCTCCATCCAATGGAATCTCTTCGTCCTCGTCCTCCCTTATCCATTGGTCAGTCCATAAAATCACCACCTCACCTCCCAAACGTTCTAGGGAGTCCTTCCTCTCTTCAATCAGGTTCTCAATTACTACCTACATCTAAAATTTATCTTGTTTCTCCTGACTCCTTGTTTCTGTGTCATCTTGGAAATTCAAGCAAGCCTGTCATCAAGCTTATAACTATGCATGTGATGATGCTCATTGGTGCTAAATATTTGATCACATTTTGTCCATATTGATTAGATTATTTGCTTCTTTAGTTTTCTCTTCATCTTCTTCATTGATGTTTAGGGTTTATGTTAAAATTTATGGTTTTCTTTTTCCTTTTTTTATTGGGTTTCTTTTTGCTATCTTATTTTCATTAGTTGGTAAGATTATAAGATCAAGTGTTTTCTAATGAAATTTAATGGACTTTGGCATAATTTTTTTTTCTTTTTTTTAACAATAGACCCAAGTGGTCCGACCTTTCCCCAGATCCCACACAATGCGGGAGCTTTGTAGTACCGGGCTGCCCTTTTTCATAAAAATATCACCAAAAATAGAAAACATTAGAAGTGGCAGTAACCTTGACAAAGAAGGAGCTTCTGTGTGTGTTGTCCAACAATCTCTCAATACTTGCTCAATTGTTGATATGTTTGAACATAATGTGAAATTTCAGATGTGATAGAAACTAAATAGGAAAGCATGCAAATGAGTTTGAGCACCAAAGAACCTACCTTTGGGACAATGAGTACTCAAGATTGAATATGGAGACATTGTTAGGGTCTTCATTAGTGGGGCATTGCATGGTTGCATAGTCTTGAGCTTGTTGAAGTCTTCAGCAAATAGAAGAATATTTATGTTTGAATGGTGGTTGTTCATTCTTCTGTACATCTGCCAAAAAGGAAAGAGAATCAGCTCCCAAGAATCTATAAAGTTATCAAGCTGTAAAAAAAAACCTGAACTCTTTTCAGTGCAATGTTTAGTGATATTATTAGAGATAATATTTCATATCATTTAATTAAAAAAATCTTCAAAACTTAAGTTTTTGCATTGCTGACTTGGTGTGCAGAAAGCTTTTCTAAAGATGTGTATGAATCTCAAGTATTTAAAGAATGATACTCTAATTAACTTTAAGCTCAATTATAGAGTTATTGTGATGCATGATAGGTAGCTAAATTTGGTGTCTAATTAAGTTTGGTAATTGACATGGTTTTGTCGTGTAATTTGGGTAGCATCTATTTAGTGGCAATAGTTCTCACTAGGATCAATGATAGGGTTCTAAAGATTCAGTGAATCTCTAAAGTAATATAAAAAGTGGGGCAGGAAATATGCTTACATTTGAAGTGATGTAGGTTGGTTGGTGCACAGGACATATCTTGAAGGGCCTTCTTATTTTCAAGGTAATCATTGAAGATTTAACAGTACTTTAACGAGAACAGAAAAGATAATTTGGGCTAGTTGATTCTCTTGATGTGATAATTATGTACTTTTTTATTTCAATTTTGTTCTCATTGCAACTTAGAACTAACTTTAAAGATGTTGCACAGCGCCAACTTGCTCTTATGAATTTAGTTTGAATATGTCATATTACATACATGATCTTTAGAGTCTGTTGATGTTATTGGGTCTCAAGCAAGGGCCAGTTGCTAGTGCAATGGAACAAGTGTGTTGTTTACAAAAGAGTAGTGTTGTTAAACATAGATGGCAAGAGTGGGATTATAGATAGTGTCATCTCTTGTATATGAGGAGATGCCTTTTTTCTCAATTTCAATGTCTTTTGGAGATCCTTGATTAGTAGTTAAGGCTCTCAATAGATTTTGTTTGAAAACTTGGTTAGACTTTGCCTGCCGATATATAAACCGATTCAATATGCAAATGTCAAACTATAATTGACTTTACCTGTTCACACAGTTCTAATATATGATATTACATACATGTTCTTTAGAGTCTGTTGATGTTATTGGGTCTGAACCTACTCATAATTTACTTCTATTTGTTGTGGAAACAACTTATTGCAAAAAATGCATGGTAAGGATGCGTACAATAGATCCAAGTAGTCCGACCCTTCCCCAGACCCCGCACATAGTGGGAGCTTTGTAGCACCGGGCTGCCCTTTTTATTTGTTCTTTTTTTAATTTCCAGACAACCCAATAGAGGCCATTTATTTTTTTCCACAACTTCTTGATCTTTTATATAAGTTATATTTAATGGAAAATATTTTCCTCTTGTACATGCGATTCTTTGTCACTGGAAAAAATATGTTCTTAGAGCATAATTTATACATTAAATATAAATTGTGGGTTAAATGTGTTCAGTAATGATTAATGCAGGATAAATTGCCTATTTCCACACAAATAGATGATTGCTTATGGCAAGAAATAAAAAAATTGCACAGAAACTACGATAGGCCACAACACTTGCAGCTATAACCGTAGGGATTACATTGACTATCTATTTAAGCCTATAGTATGTCGTGCACCCAATTTCCATAGAGATTTAAAGAGAACCATCTTAACCGCCTCGTAAACGATTTAATATGGTTAGAATGAACAAATTCACTTTTTTAGTTTGTGCTTGTTATTACAATCTTGCAAGCTGCTTAAAGATTTAATGTACATCACCATGGAGGAATTGATGTTTTTGCATACCGTTGGTCATAACCAATGGAATAGGGTGATCAAAGATAATTTCTTTAGGCCTAGAGAAGTTGTTAGCAGATATTTCATTTGTTAAGTGTTTCTCTAAACAATGAGCAAGAGCAATGGAAAATAAATTTTGAAGTTATTTCTTCAAAGACAGATAAAACAAATTTAGGTTTGCATTTTCAATACATTTTTAGAATTTTTATTATGTAATATTTTTCAGATAATTTAATAAAGGAGGTAAGCAAAGCAAAGAGCGATGGACAATGTCACAGCCAGTGAGATAGCAGGATTTGGAGTTGGTACTCTGTTGCTCTGTGCCACCATTGCTGCCCCTAAAGTAGATGCCCTTATCTCAGCTTCTCAGAGGAGGTTGCTTTCCACTTCAATTTTTTTTTAACCTTAAGTGGACAATATTTATGTTATAGCTTGAGCAATTCAAGTTTGAACTTAGATTTTTCATCATCATCTTCTTGGGTGAATGTAATTTCTTTACTACCATATGCTTTAGTTCTGTAGAATCTGCACAAAACATAGTATATATCTACTTTTTTCTTTTTTCTTTTTTTTTAATTTTTGGGATTCATTTGTTTAGGGATTCTTGGAATTACCATGCTTGCTGCTACCATTGTTTCTTCAAATGTTGTCGTATTTTGCTAATGTAGTTTATTCATATTGTCATGGTTATAGCAATTTTTCCTTTTATAAATAGTTATATCTCTTCCTTTGAAGCCATATCATGAATATGAGGCTATTCGTGGAGTTATGAGTGGTTCTCAATGTTAGGACTCTTATTCTGATCAAAGTTTTATTGTCAAATATTGTTCTATTCAATGAAAAATATTCTTGATTAGTTTGTAAGAGCTATGAAACCGTAATTTTCTTTTATAATTCTATTGCCACTATGTTACATTTCATTTCATCATCAGTCTAAGGTTGGCAAAGTGTATGTTTTAATTAAATCTAGCTACTTAACTTGAAGAAGATGCAAGTAAATCAATTTAAAGCCAAAAACATTTCCTTTTAAGTCGGTGTTTATTCCAATTATGAGTTCTATTAATGTTGTGCAGTTGTTAATTGATTTCTTTTTTGATTTTTGCATTGATATACAGATACATGAACATGAACATCTCTTTCTGTTTATATTTCTTGCAATTATCAGTTTATTCATACTAATACTGACCATTTCTCTTTAATTCAAATTATGGAATTATTTGTACAATGTGCAGCTCTCTTGGTATGTGTAGAAGATGTGGTGATCTTAGGATGATAGCATGCTCAAAATGCAAAGGAGTGGGTTTACTTAGGAAAGGAGGTTTTGGTGTCAGCTTCGTTGATGATTTCTTTGATTCACTTGGAGATGCAAATAGAACAATACAATCAGTGCCATGCAACAACTGCCAATCAAAAGGCCGTACTCACTGCCCAAATTGCTCCGCTCCATAAATCTCATCTTCTTACTCTTCCATTCATATTCCTGCATATAACTACAAAAAACACAAATGAATGTATCCACATATAATTGTCAAATTGTAATGAATGTATTGTACTAAATTACTGTTTACTGGCATTTAGTATTTGAGAGATGGTTCTTTTATCAGTTTTACTGATTATCTGAAGATGAACAAAGAGTAAAATTGCAGGTGGATTATTGGGTGATTGGACTTGAAATGTAGAGAGATGCATCAAAGTGTTAATTTGGTTTTCTTTGATGTCTTTATTGAAGAAATCACTTGTGATATGGGTAGAAATATATCTGAAGAATTCATCCATGAATAACTCAATTTATCTTTTCAAGTTCAGGAATCAGATATTTTGAGTTATATTCATATTTTCATAAATAGTTTCAAATCAATTGTGAAGATATATATATATATATATATATATATATATGTGGCTTGACTTGCATCCGGCCGGCAGCACTTGCGGCCGGCCCATTAACGCAACCCAAACCTTTGGGTTGTGTTGTGTGTTGTTTAGTTAATTTTTTTTTGGGTGTGTTATTGGGCCGGCCGCACTTGCGGCCGGCCGGACAGTAACACAACCTATATATATATATATATATATATATATATATATATACACATTTTTAGATTTTATGAATTATTTGTTCTTTGTTTTTTCTCAATGGATTTATTTAAATTTTGTCTTTTGTGTAAACATAACATTGGATTTTTAGAGAGAGAAAGGTAAAGCTATCCCAATCTCACAAATTAAAAGTCATTAGGATCTAATTATAGATTCAAACAATAGTCATCGTAGATTTGTTTTGTTTGAATGGATTGCAAAAGTAATCCTCCTTGGCACTCTCTCGGATTCCGAGACACTTTCCAAATGCTTCACCTCCTAACGCTGAACGATTTGGAAAACACTCCGGCTTCCGAGATAGTGGGGCTTCCCAAGTCAACAACGCCCGAGAACAACACACCTCCCTACTTACACCTGTAAGTGGAGGCAGAGTCGAGATGGAAAGAAAGGAAGGAGAGAACCTCTTCCAAGTCCCAATCTTCTTTGAAATGTGTACTTCACAGGTTTACAGGAGGGAAGGTGTGAATGCGATAGATGCAACAACAACGGTACCAAGAAGGGCGGAAGATGGTTGGAACGGAGCTATCAGTGCTTGATCGTGGGTGAATGTGGTGAAAAACCAACAACTAAGCCAAGTAGACTCGATTGCAGTTCCGAGACCGATACTGGAAAGACTGAACGCTACAATCAAAGATACCATCATGCTGGACGATGGGGTAGTTGTCAGAGCCTAGGTAAGTATGAAGAACACTCTATATGACAAGATCTTCGGAAGGGCACCTACTTTAGATGTTGCTAGGAAGAGTTTCTCTAGACTATGGGGTGGTCTAGAGGATTTTTTTTTCCATAGCAGACATATTTAATAGGTATTTCTTGATAAGATGCTCATCAGAAACCATGGTAGACAACTCCTAATAGAGTGTCCATGGACTGTAAATGGGTTCATTTTATTAGATGGAAAGAGCATTTTCAGCCTATGTTTGAAAGACTATCTTTAATTGTGATGCGAGTCCAACTTCACCATCTACCTATGGAATACTAGTCGCCGGAAGCCTGAGAATCCATAGTGTCTTACTTTGGTTCGTTAATCAAAATAGATGATACCACAAACTTCCTAAATTGTGCCAGGTATGTGTGCATATGTATTGAGGTTGAACTATCAAACCCTTAAACGAGGGGTGTGGGTAAGGAAATCCTCACTAACTATGGTTTTCATTGCTATTATGTATGAGTGTTTACCATTATTTTGTTATAAATGTGGTGTTATAGGGCATACAACGTAGAAATATAGACTGAAACTTCCTAGGAGCAGACATGGGAACCATAGAATGTGCCAAGAAATCCTGCACCAAAGGGAAAGGATAGCACCCAAGAAAGTTGGGTCCCAGAGACGGAATACAGGAGTTCCAAATGGGGATAAAGATGTTTTATAGGATGGTAGAACCCAGGAAGAAGAAGACCAGGGCTTTGGTCCTTGGATGTTTAAGGCAAGCCACAAATGGCCAAAAAATGGAACCCAAGCGATTGATGATCGGAGAAGACGAAGGGGGCAAGAAATGAGGAGGAGAGACATGTGGTTGGGAAGGAACAGAAAGAACCGGGAGTACCGGTTGACGATTCAACGGCTACTCCAAGGAAGGTACACGTTGCATCAAGGGAAAATGTTAGGGGCTTCGGAAGGGGCAGCCAAGGCGAGGGTTATCTAGGAGTAACTTCTTATGTTCACACAAAGGAAAAGTTGAAACATGGGGAGCCACAACCTCTGACACAGACGCGTCTTGAGGTTAAGTATGAATTTAAAAATAAAATCAAGCTTTACTCCCAGGATACTGTGTGATAGGTGCATTTTCAACATTCAACAAGAGGAAGGGAAGGCGTGGGATATAAAGAAATATTTAAAGAAATTAAAAATTAAGAATGGAGCCTCGAGATCAAAAGATGAAGGTGATCACGATCAGATGAACACATTTGATGAGGACTTAGACTCAAAAGGCTATGAAGGGTTAATGACCTTAATTGATGAGGAATCAATTAGAACTAATAAAGAAGGAGAGCAATATCAATCGGGTAATAAACATCCTTCTTTAGAATTATCACTAATTGACTCCCATGTTTCACTGATGAACATAGTTACAGGGGCTCTAGGTTGACCTCTGGAAATGCATGAGAGGAAGGAAGACATGATTGAAATAGATGAGCCCCTGGACCCTGATGAACTTATGACACTTGATGAAGTAGAACCTAATCAAAGAGGTGAAGCTAATAATAAGATACTAGCAAATGATGAAAGTCAAGCCCAAAAGAAAGGGAGAGATGACAAAGGGGAATACCTACAACTAGAATATAATAGATGAAGATGATCCAATGGAATTGTAGAGGAGTAACATGCAGAGATATAATAAGTAGATTATATGTAATGATTAAAATATTTTATATTTTACTGTTATGCTTGGTAGAAAAAAGGGCAAACCAGGAAAGAATCATCAACTTCTGTAAAAAGTTCCAAAAGGGACAGAATTGAGTTGCCATTCTAGCCAGGGGGCACTCGAGAGTCAAGAGGTATCATAGTAATGTGGAAAAAAAGAATAAAAAAGGCCACTCCAATTGTTGTTTCAAGGTGTGCAATTCATTTGAAAATTATTCTTAGTCATTCTAATACATGGTTAGTATCTACTGCATATAATAGTGAGGCTCTAAATAAACAAAGAAACACCTAGAAAGAACTGAACAAACTGGTGATAATATCAAGCCATTGTTAATCAATCAATGAGGACTATAATACGATAAGGAGTTTAGAAGAGATATGAGGTGGATCGCATAACAGAATACCAGATATGAAAACCAAACTCTTCAACTCATTTTTAAGTAATAATAATCTAACATAGCTCAAATTTTTGGGTTCACCTTATACCTGGTGTAATAACCAGAGAGGTGGAGCTAGAATTATGGTGGGCAAGGTTAGATAGATATATAGCTAATGACAGTTGGATAGATAATGTAAGCAAATACTCTATTACACATCTCCCTATATGGCAATTAGACCATAACCCAGTATTGCTTGAATGTGAATCTTTTTAATATTAGGAATTTGAGACCTTTTATGTTTGAGAATTACTAGATTAATGATCTGGAATGTAGAACTAGTGTTGAAAGAATATGACAAACTACTAACACTAGGAATCCAATGCATGATCTTAGCCACAGGTTCCACAATTTGAAGATTAGCTTAACTAGGAAATGTAGGAGGCCTAAATTGAAAAATTCAGAGTATAGAGGAAGAAATTAGAAGAATAGAAGAAGATGATAGTGTAGCACATATAGAAAACAAAGAACAAACAAGATTAAGAATACTATATAATAAATCTTAGTAATGACAAAATACAATAATATAGGCTCAAAGATCAAGAATGAATTGGCTTAAGAATAAAGATAACAATTCCAAATATTTCCATCAAATAACAAAAAAACATAGGAACAATAATAGGATCAATCATATTATTAATGATACAGGAGTCTCTATAACAAAGCCATAACACATTGAAAGGCAGTTTATAAAGTTCTATGTTGAGCTATGGCAGGAAAGAAAGCAATGGGATTTCAATGAATTATTAGTTGCAATACTTGATGATCAACCACAACCATCTGAATTACAAAAGGAAATGCTCATAAGACTAGTGACAAGAAAGGAGATCTACAAAACACTCACTACAATCGTATATGGTAAGTCCCCTGATCCTAATGGCTTAAATTCTAAATTTTTTAGAGCTTTCTGGTAAAAAAAAATAGGGGATTCAATATGTTGGGCAATTTGTCATTATTTTCAATGGGGTTTATTACCAAAAAGTTGGAATCCAACACACATTTGTTTGATTCTAAAGAAGTAAAATAATATAGACCAATTTCCTTATGTAATGTTAATTATAATATCATTAAAAAAGGGTTAAAGCCATTTTTGGTCCATGGAAAGAGGACCAATGTTCATTTTCATCCTAAATTTCAAAAGTTGTTCAATCTGAGTCCACTTGTATTTTTGCGTGATACATCACATTTGGTCCATACTTGACGATCTTGGCGCTAACGTGGCATACGAATGAAATACATGGTATTTATTTATTTTTTTAATTTTACAGGTGGTCGTATTTTGATGACATGGAGGGCCAATTGGACTACTGACGTGGCATGCCATGTGGCAAATTTTTTAATTATTTTTAATTTTATTTTTAATTTTATTATTTTATGAAGAAATAAAAAATACAATAAAAGATAAAAATAATAAAATTTTAAAAATTTTAAAAATTTAAAATTTTTAAAAATAAAAAATAATTAAAAAATTTGCCACATGGCATGCCATTATCGATCCCAAATTTGGTTAGTCACATCATCAAAATACAACCACCTGTAAAATAAATAAATAAATAAACACCATGTATTCATTCGTATGATCATGTCAGCGCCACATTAGTGTCTGGGACAAAATGTGACAGAATACGCAAAATACAGAGACTGTATTGAACAATTTTTGAAATTTAGGATGGAAATGAACATTGGACCTCTTTCTAGGAACAAAAAATGGCTTTAACCCTTAAAAAAATTATGGTCAATAGACTAAAACCATTACTAAAAGATATTATAGACACATAAGTATATATGATAATATCTTCATGACACAAGAATTGGCGCACACATACACACACACACACTAGAATACAACACCCAAGCTCTCCCAATGATGTTAACGAAAATAGATATGGAGAAAGTATATAATATTATAAGATGAGATGTCATATTGTTGTACTGATCAAGATTAATTTCCCTAGTATTTGGATAATATGGGTTAAAGCATGTATTTAGTCCTCTACTGTGGCTTTCATGATTAATGGAAGAGTTGGAAAATGAGTTAAACCTAGGGTTAGTATCCCCTTATCTCTTTATCTTTTTATCAAAGATATTGACCAATCTACTAAATTCAACAGAGGGAATTAATATAATCAGGAGAATGAAAATCTCAGAATCCACATATTTAAATCACATTCTTTATGTTGATGATCTTTTATTATGTACTAGAGCAGCTAGAAAGGATGCTAGAACCCTAATTATGTGTTTGGAGATCTATTACTTGCTCAGAAGGCAGAGAATGAATCTCAGTAAGTATGAAACCTTTTTCCAACTTGGATGAATAAGAAAATTAGGAGATCAATATTGGAAATTCTAAATCTGTCACAAGGCCAATTCCCCTTTAAGTATCTAGGGAGCTAGATCTCACCTACTAGAATTCCTAAAGTCAAGTTTCAACCAATGATACAGAAGACTTAAAATAGATTAACACATTGAAAAACCATGCACTTATCAATGGTGATAGAATAACCCTAGTTAACTCAACAATTGTAACACCCTTATCCTTTCCGAACCTGTGTCACACCTGACCAAGTCGAGGAGTGAATCAGGCCTAAAGAACGTATAAAGACATTATTTACTCATAATCAAACTAATATTAGGGAATTATAAATTCAAGTACAACATTATTACAAACTATAATGTCATAAGATCGCGCACAACTCTAGATGGGAGATAACATACTCCCCAAATAAAACAACATGAAATAAGATAAATGACTCGGGCTAGGTGGTCAGAGCCAACTAAAGGGATCCAAACCCTAACTCTCACTCTAAGCAGAGCCATGACCCTGCTTACTACCTGCAAAAGATCAATAATAAAGGGTGAGCTACAGGAGCTGAGTGAGGGACTAACACTACTGTCAGGTTTACAAACCTGTATGCCTTCAATTCAATTAATAAAATATCGAAGATTAAAATACAAAGTCTAAACAATAATTTAAAACACGGATAACAGCATGCTGATCATAATAAAAAACCATGGCAATGTTCAATAAAAACATGTAGCATGCTCTTAATTTGTTCTTTAATCCTTTATAATCAGAACGGGAATTAATTTCCACATATGTCTTGGCTGACCGTATCATGATAGTAGCCTTCCAGGTTGGACCGTATCAACAACCGTGGAGGTAACAAGCTATGGAAACAACTCCTCGCCTGAGGGAAATAAATTCCATAAATGTCCTGGCTGACCGTATCAAGCGAGTAGCCTTCCAGGTTGGACCGTATCAACAACCGTGGAGGTGACAAACTATGGAATTATATCCTCATCTTCTATCATATTAGTGTCATCTACACTTCTACTCTCATCTGATGTCGCTGAGTGGAATAAACCAAACTCAATATCTCTCCGGTCGAATCATCTCATCGACCGTGAGCTATAAGAGTATATACGTATACTGAGCACTCGAAGAGTACGGGAAGGGTGTTGTGTTTTCTTGAAATCAGAAGGGTTTGAAAACAAATAGTTGGACGAGTAAAAATAGAATCATATAAATCCACCCCTTCCCTACTAGTACCGTACTATCTGGCTATATCGTAGAGCCACGTCTAGCGCAGGCATGTTTTCGAGTATGATGCAATGCACTAATATGTTTATCATGGCAATTTCTAAAAATGTGCAATGTTTCACATGCTTTTCATAAACATAAATTCAAATTCCGAATAAATCGACAAATCATACTTGAAAACTAAAAAGCATTTCATGAACATCATAACGACTTCATAACATGAAATCTTATGATCAAAATACAAATAAAATGAAAAGATTTACTGTTGTGTTCCCTCACCTTAGCCTAGTAGATCCCTAGGGTTGGTCTGGTTTTTCGGCAATAGTGACCTGACCTTTGCCTCTTTCTTTTCCTTAAAATGAAAATACAAACTTTTCAGGAATACGAAAATCGTATTCTTAAAGCATACTCTACACTAACTCATTAAAACACGATAACTTTATCAATTGATTAGAGCATGATTTCGTTTCCCATGGCTTGTATTCTAAAACATGGTGATACAAAATTGCTAAACTATCGAACTTAGTTTTTCTTCAACCTAACCTCAATTAAAGCGTCCCTAACATGCTTTTAATCGATACCAACTATTCTACTTAAATCAGGGAGCATCAACATATATACTTGACAAAATTTCTGCAGAATCCCCTTTGTTTTTAGGGCTCCGCAATTATACAATCATTCATACTGTGGGATCGAAAATACCCGTCTGGCATCGTGTAGACACCAAATGATATATCGAAGCACAAATATCATATTTGTTTGTTTGTGGGTTCTTTAATTCCTAATAGAGGCAAGCCTCTATTATTAATTACCCCAGACAGAGTCTTGGGAACCTCCGATTAAGAGCAAAAGTACAAGTAGAGAGGCAATGAAAAAGTAATTTATTTATTACGGAATAAAATAATTTATTACATATATATGTCATTACATGGATGCACACATATATTTATTTATTTATTTTATTTTATTTTATTTTATTTTATTTAAATGGCACCGCCGTATATGCCTTGCCGCCGCCTTGAGATTTGTGCCGCTATATCGCCGCCTTTAGACGCGTGCTTCATCGCTGCTGCCTTTATGTTTTGACCGGACGCCTTGAGATGAATGTTTCATTACCACCTCAGGAGTCGTATCACTTCATCAGCTGCCTCGAGATGCGTGTTTCATAAGCACATCGAGACCCGCCATTTTATGATTTGGGATATTCTATCAGCCGCCTCAAGACCCGTATCGCTTGGGATTTGGATTCATATTGGCCGCTCCGAGATACGTGTTACTTTGTCATATCGGGATGCGTATTGTGCCGCCATCTCAAAGTACGTGTCGTTTTGAAATTTATATCTCATCGAATGCTTTGAGATGAATGTTTCATCGCCACCCCGAGATCCGTATCAGTTGCCTCGAGATGAGTACTCCGCTGGCACCTCGAGATGCGCACCCACTATCGCCTCGAGATGTGTGTACATGAATTCAAACTTTTCTTCTCTCTTTTATTTTTTAAATATTATATTTCGACCATGAGGTGGAAACCATCTAATTGGATTGGCCAATCTTTCCTAATGGGCCCACCTCCCCTTTGGATTGCATCTTGGCCATAAAAGAAAAGCCCATTTTATAGAAATTTTTTTTATTCTATGATTTAAGATGATCAACCTTCTTTTTCCTTTCAAATAGGGCCCATCTCTCTCTTGCTGTTTGTTTGGGTGTATTTGGAGTTACATGTAACTCCAAATACACCACTTTTTCAAATCAGGTGTTTGTTTAGGTGTATTTGAAAATCTATTGTAATTACAAATCCAGCATCTTGTAAAAGATGCTGGATTTCGTTTTACGCCCAAAACGGGCGTAAAACGAAATGCAGGAGTTTGAACTCCTTCACGTGCTAACCACGTGAGGGATCTAATGATTGGGATTCTGATAAAAGTGGTGAGATGAAGCATGTTGTCAGCGTGTTTGGGATTTTGAATTAATAATTTTAATAAGATTAATGGATAAGGATTAAATTAAATATTTTGAAAATTCTATATATACAATACTGATTTTAGTAAGTGCCCATTTATTATATATATATTTTTTAATTATCTCTAAAATTAATTTAGATTTTATGTTTAAAGTTTTTAAAAATTTATAAATAGATTTTTATCTTATTCCATATCAATTGATAATTAATAAAAATCTATTTTTTAATTATGTATTAATAATATAAGATGAGTATATTATTTAATCATATATTAATTAATAAAATTTAAAGAGGTTATATCATTAATAAAATCAAATAATCACCTAGAGTGGGGGTAACCTCACCATGAGTGATCATATACAAAGATTCCATAATCCAACACTCCAAATACATCAAACCAAACACATACTTTTCAAATCCAGCACTCTAAACTACATCCAACCAAACACTGTATTTGACTCTCATGTATTTTCAAATACAAGGATTTACAATTACAATGTAACTTCAAATCCTTGTATTTGAAACTACACCCAAACAAACGCCACCTTAATCGCTTTCTCCTCAATGGAATTATATGATTTATTTCTTTTATTTTATCATTTATTATTATTTATTATTATTTAAGCCGTAATTCCAAAGTATCTTGTGGAGCCTGCATGGGAACGTACATTTGAAAAGGAGTAACACTAGCTCTATGCTTCTATTCAAGCAATTAATGCTTGACTTAGCAAACCTACCAACCTCAAAGTTACTGGAGCTTCCTCAAATTTATCAATTAATGGTGTACCCATTGACTCAATGATGACCATACATCTGAGCAGCACCATACTAACCACCACATCCATAGTTTGCGTTGTGGGGGTGGATACTTTTCATATGCTCCAAGTGGGGCAGCTTGAGGGCAAGCAGGTGCTTGCTGCCTATCTTGACCATACTTCTTCAAATTATTTGTTTTATTTATTTCTTCATTTCTCTTTTAGATCATTGAGATGGCTCCATTAAAAGAAAGAAATGATAAGGCTTTAGAGAATTTAAGCTTTCATTAACTTGATTCATTTGCATCCATTTACACCAACCCATGGCTGATTTGGTTTTATATGACCCAATGGCTTGTGGTCAATGGTGGTGTCTATTAAGCCGAACCATTCCAACAGTTGCCATTCATTTGTATAAACAGATTTCAAGTTTTGAACATCCACATGGTTATACTCAGATTCATTGAAGCATTTCACTTGCCTTCAAAGTCCTATCATTGTTATGAGTATACACCTACTTTCACAACCTGCTCATTGTTACATGTATTGCACTTGCTTTCAAAGCCTGACCATTGTTACAAGTTGATCAGTTTCATGAAGACATTAACTGGAATTGCAGTCTTTTTATTGAGTGAAAGGACTTCTTCACTTGAGGTTTTTTTTTTTTTTTTTTGATGAGATTTGCATAAAAGAAAAGTCTCTCGAGCATTTTATCAAACACATAAAAGGCACATTACATGAAACATAGTGTTGGACATGGCATCTGAACATTTTCTCAACCAAATTTACATGCATATTAAACACAAACTACCACAAAACTCAACTTGAGGTGTTAAACAAACAATTGGCTTATAATAAGTAAGTAAGCATCCAAGCACCAAGTCAAGAAATAAGGTCATCATTCAGAGATACAGAAGCCACCCGCTTTGGCAGCATCAAAAGAGGAGACTCCACTTTTGATTTTCTACAAGCAGAGAGACAATTTGGCAGCATCAAATGGCTTTCTTTCCATCCAATATAATTCTAAAAAAAAAACTTTCAAATTGTAGATGTCTCCGTATAGCACGCTGATGCTGAGCACCCTCCTCTTGATCATATGAAGCTTTGTCATCAGTATATGTGTTGGGTTTTGCTCCTGAATCATCTTGCAGATCATTGTCCTGAGCATCTGGAAGAGATTATGCAAGCACCTGGGATCTGGCCATTACCTAGCCTTATAGAACTCACATAACATGGATTGATGACAACTTTGAATATGTCATTGAGTTCCTCTCCTCCTTCTTGATAGCAACCCTGGAAACATCAGGCTTTGGCTGGACGACCTGTTCAAAGGCTACTACTTCAGCAAGATAGGCTCCATCAAGGGAGGTCGATGATTTGATGAGGGATGGCGGCGACGAGGTCTCCACAAGGGAGGCCAAAGCTTGGTGGTTGGCAGTGACGACGGAGGCCTCCACAAGGGAGGCCGCCCTGGTAGCTGGCTGCGACGACGGCGGCCTCCACAAGGGAGGCCAGCCTGATGGTTGGAGGCGACGATGGCCTCCACAAGGGAGGCCGGCTGGCTTGGTTGTTGGCGGCGACGGCGGCCTCCACGAGGGAGGCCGGCCTGGTGGCTGGCGGCGACAACGGCGGCCTCCACAAGGGAGGCCAGCCTGGCTTGGTTGGCGGCAGCGACGGTGGTGATGGGAAGAGAGATCAAAGAAAAATACCTTTTTTTCTCTCTGTTTTTTTTTTAGAAATTCTTCTTTCTTGCTCTCTCTCTATATATTTTCTTTCTGATTTCTCATCCCATCTATTTATATATATTTTTTTTTAGTTAAATCTCCATGAGGCTCGGATGGTTATAATCAAGATAAAACCGAATTTTTATTTAAACCTAAATTGATCTCAAGATAAGATCAAACTTTATCAAATATTAACTTCATGCAACCATCACTGAGAAGATCAAATTTTAAACTTATTTGAATTATTTATTTATTTACTTATTTGCCTTGGGATTAGCATTCTTGAGCTGCCTTGGGATATGCATTTGGAATTTTTATTGTATTTATTTATTTAGGTCGCCTCGAGATATATATTCTCAGGCCATCTTGGATTTGAGATCGCCTTGAGATATGTGTTCTCGGGTGATCTTGGATTTCAAGATTTGCCTCGAGATATGTGTTCTTGGGCTATCTTAAGATTTGTATTTCTAGAAGATCGCCTCGAGATATGCATTCTCGGGGGCAATCTTTGAATTTGAGGTTGCCTCAAGATATGTTCTCGGGGGCAATTTTGTAATTTGCATTTGCCTCGAGATATGTTCTCAGGGGCAATTTTGGGATTTTGAGTTTGCCTCGAGATATGTTCTCGGAGGCAATTTTGGGATTTAAGATCGCCTCGCGATGTGTTTTCTCGGGCCATCTTAGAATTTGAGATCGCCTCGAAATATGTATTCAGGGGTGATTTCGGAATTTGCGTCCCAAGTCAATTAAGATAAGGACATATTTAAATTTTAATTCTAGATATATCAAGATTAAGATATACTTGAATTCTATATTTTTTTATTTAGATTAAGATTTGGGTTCTATTAGGACATATGGTATATTTTATATATAAACACATACCACAACTAGGGATTTAATCTCCACAAAGCATAATTCATCTACAACTAATCTCTACAACCATACATCATTTTCCTTTGAGTTAATTAGTCCAATCTTCTGCCATGCCCATAGCTGATCCCATTCATTCATTCATGTATTGAACACCCACAATAACCATCAAATTGGACCAACCTTATGCGAGAATCCTCCATTCGCGGATTTGAGAACAGGAACACCTTGGCCGGCGCTCCGTGATCGCTGAGAAACGGCACCGTGGCCGGGTGAAGCGGGAAGTTGCGGCTGGCCGCGCTCAGGCGCTCCTCCGGCGACAACGGGCGGCTGGTGGTGGAGTAGGCCGCGAGGTCCCGCGGTCGGCGAGGGACCGCTCCGGCGTGGTCGACACTCGGCAACGTCGTTCGCGACTAGGACAGAGCCGGCCGTGAAGGCTCGGACAAGGGCGGCGCGATCGAGCCCAGCGGTGCGCAGGTAGTCTGGTAGCGGGCCGGACAAAGGAGGGAAGGCACCAATCAAGCTCATTTCGGGAGGGAGAAGCGCGGCCGTGAACACGAGGGATCCAAAGAGAGGAGTCGTGAGGGAGAGGGAATCATATTTTTCCTTCTCTCTCTCTCTCTTTGTCTCTTATAAAATAAATGTTAAAGTCACTTTAATAAAGTGGAACTATTTAAATGAAATTATTAAAGAACTCTTTTACTATTTGAACACGGGAGTTCATGCCCTCCCAACCAGATCCACATTTTGCGGATCGAGACACTTAGTCATTAATTATTATTGTATTATTTTATTATTTTATTCATTCTTATGTCCTTTCGGTGATCACGGACCCTACTGTAGTCTCACGGGTCGCAATTACGTACCCGACCTAGATCCTGGTCTCCCGGCTTTTGACCCGCCAATTATACTTTACCGGGACTCGTATTTTTGTCTTGTATTACCAACCAATTAATAGAGATTAATTAATTTTTTATTAAATCCTCCACTTAATCAACCGCAATTAATCTCTCTAATCTGTCTCCAACTATTCCATGTCCAATTTGGCCTGGCCCAATACGGCCTTCTCGGCCCAAATTGTTACGGGTTCGGATTCTAGTTTCATAAATTCCCGATTTTCCTTAATTAAGTTGTTAAAATAATTAATCTCCTTTATGTGTTAATTAATCTCCGTGGTTTTCTTCAGAAAATAATTTATTAAATCATGAAAATTTTCAGGGCGTTACAACAATTATGTCTTTGCCAATCTGTGGACTCAATACCTATATTATACCATATGCTATTCTTGAACAAAAAAAATCCATGTTGGTTAGAAGATTCATTTGGGGAAGTAGAAACGATGGTGGTGGAGCTCATCTAAAAGGTTGGAAAGTTGTTACTAGCCCCAAAATTGAGGAAGGTCTAGGTGTTAAAGACTTAAAGATAATGAAAACTTCTTTGCTTTCAAAACATGGACTAGAGATGATAATAACTCTGATAAAAACTGGATCAAGCATATGAACTTTAAATACAAACCTATAGATATTTGGGATATTCCAAAGTATACTAAGGTATCTAATATTTTTAGAACACTGATTCAAATGATTCTAAGGATTAGAAATCATATCAAACAAAATATGATTAGATCTTCTAATATGGTTCTTGAAGACCCTTGGTTGTTTGATATACCTATAAAGGTTAAGACTAAATTCTTGAATATAGACTTCGATTTTACTAATATACAAATAGCATAGCTCACAAAAGGAACTTAATGGGATACTGATTTTTCTAGCTCCATGTACAAAACACTAACAGCTTGCAGGTTAACTAGGGAGATGAAGTGAAGAGATGGAGCTGGAAGGAAGAAACAAAGGGGAGATCTACAACTCTTACATCATTATATGAAGCATTTAGAAATAGGCAAAAATACATTTTTGGTCTCTATGTTATAGTATAGGTCAAATACCCTAAATGGTCCCTGTATTTGACAAAATCTGCCCTTTTAGTCTTTCTATTTTAATTTGGTCCCAATAGGTCCCTGTATTGTGTAATTTGAGCCCAATAGGTCCCTGTATTGTGTAATCGGAGGACGTTGCGTGCTGGATTTATTGTGCTCAAATTACACGGAGGACTCTTTAAGTTAAGGGCATTGTTGTAATTTTTAATTTAAGTTGGGGCAAAATTATTTTTAAATTGAGAGTATTATTATAATTTTAATTTAAGTTAGGGATAAAATTGTCTTTAAGGTGTGATGTCCTTCACTTAAAACGTTGTGCTATATATTTGGTGGGACAAAATTTTCAACTACTTGTGCTGTAGTCAAATAGCTTCTTCTGCCGAACTCCTATTCCATTTGTAAATCAAACAAAGTATATGAAAAGTTGTGATGTACGGAACTTTTATCTCCTAATCAATGTGGTTTATTCATTTTATCAAAAAATTTAAAAAATATATAAGTTGTTGGGATGAGTTGACTCCAACAAAATGGAATGAAAAGAATAAAAAAAAAGGAGAAAAATTGTGTATTTTTATTTATTAATTAATATATTATTCCCTTAATGTAAAAGCCTTGAATAATTAAATTTTAAATGGGATTCGCGTTCATATTGTCTCATTCGCGTTTCACCTCGTCTCATTGTAACGGCTACTTCCCTCCATCTCTCTCTATCTCTCAACCGTGGCTTTAATTCTTAGGAAGTCAATGCCAAACTTAGCCATTACCTTTGCCATCCTATCAACTCTTCCAAGAAAAATTCTCACTTTTTTTCCACTGAAATCACGGGTAATACTATGATTTCTACTCTTTTCCTTTCCTGTTTGCATTCCTCACCATTCATTACCTGAAGTTGTTTACTTTTCTAATCCTTTTCCCTTTTTTTTTTTCAGATTTTTTAGGTTCATACTTGTCTGGCATTGCATTTTTCTCACCAATGACATCTGATTTCTTGCTTGTTTTTATTGGGTGAATTCTTATGGATGAAGATGCATTCATTGTTCATGTCTAGCATTTCAAGAAACAAGTGCTTAGGGATGGAAAGAGAGCGTGGATCTCTCCTACAAAAGATTCAAGTTCAGTTTTATTGTTTTCTTATTCTTCTTTCTTAGTTTCATTTGGTTTGGTGTTAGAATTTGAATTCTCTGAATATAGAGTCCTGTTTTTTGTTTGGATGATTTCAGGTGATATGGGATGAGATTGGAGAATCTGAAGATGATAGGGAGAGGATGCTGTTGGAGATGGAGCAAGAGTGCTTGGAGGTGTACAAGAGGAAGGTCGACGAGGCTAACCGGTCCAGGGACAAGATATTCCAAGCCATTGCTGATTCAGAGACCGAGCTTGCTGCCATATGCTCCTCATTAGGCGAACCGTATGTTCATCTCGAGTGGGTATGATGAAAGATGATGGTTGTTTGTTCAATTTTTGTATATTGGTTTTTGGAGCATTATACTTGATTTCAACACTTGGATTGTTTCGGGTAAACAACTTCATGCTTAAGAAGCTTACAGGACAAATTCTTCGAGAAATTTGTTTTAGACAGATTAAAATTTCGAAGATCGAAAGTTGTGTTTGTTTCTGAATCATGCAAAAGACAGCCTTGTATGTTTGTCTTTCAGATAAGTTTGATAGAGATTTACATCATGTTAGTCTTATGTGACATGTTTACAGACCAAACGAAATGCTTCAAGCTTAAAGGAAGAGCTCAAGGAGATTAAGCAACAGTTAGAGGAAATGTGTAAGGTGAGGTGTGACAGATTGAACCAGTTCCTTGAAATTATAAATCAAATACGGAGGTTATCGATGGAGATTAACCCAACGGAGTGTAATCCATCTATGATTACGGTGAATGAATTCGATTTAACAGTGAGAAGGCTTGAAGAATTGCAGAGGCAGTTACACTTGCTTGAAAGTGAGAAGGTTCGAGTTCAAAATTATACAAACAGTTAGACCACAACTTGTTCTTAAATTTTTGTTGTCCAAATCCTAATGCTGCAGACTGATCGTCTGAATTTGGTGCTGGACCATTTGAGTACATTGAAATCACTATGTGTGGTACTTGGCATGAATTACAAAGAAACAGTCCTTGAGATACACCCAAGTTTAGAAGAAGGCAAAGATGCAAAGAGTATTACGGATGATACGATTGAAAAGCTTGTTTCTGCAATAGAGAGCTTGCGGGATGTTAAAATTCAAAGAATGCAGAAGGTGAAAAGTTTGGCTTTCTGATTTGTTTCTTAATTTGGTTTCGGTTGCTCAAATTTACACATTTTGCTGACCAGCTACAAGATCTTGCATCTACAATGCTTGAGTTGTGGCATCTAATGGATACACCAATTGAAGAACAACAGAGTTTTCAGACAGTTACTTGCAATATAGCTGCTTCAGAACATGAGATAACAGAACCCAACACTCTATCCATCAGTTTCATCAATCATGTGAGTTGGCACATAAAGCTTCGAAAAAGATGATCAATCAATCAATCCTTCTTAAAGTTAAATTTTCTTTTTCTTGTTGAAGGTGGCAGCAGAAGTATCGAGACTTGAAGCGATAAAAGCTAGCAAAATGAAAGAATTGGTTCTAAAGAAGATGATATCTTTAGAGGAGCTTCGAAGACGATCACACTTAATAGCAGAATCAGATAATGAGACACAGCGGACAATAGAAGCTATTGAGATCGGTATAGTCAGTCTTATATCAGTAACTTATGAGGGTTTTTTTTTTCTTCCTTCAATTTCCTGATACATTTCGCTTTATTTTGTGAATAGGAGCTGTTGATCCTTCAGTAATTCTTGATCAAATAGAATCTGAGATTTCAAATGTTAAAGAGGAGGCTTTTAGCAGGAAGGAAATTCTTGAAAAGATTGAGAAATGGATGGCTGCTTGTGAAGAAGAATCATGGCTAGAGGAATACAATAGAGTTGGGTATCATACTGCAGTATTATCGGAAATTTCATTATATCATGTTGGAATTATTCATACTGATAAAAATGGATTTTAGCCAGGATGAGAATCGGTACAGCATGGGAAGGGGGACTCACCTTGCTCTTAGACGCGCCGAGAAAGCTCGTGTGACAGTAAACAAAATTCCAGGTTTGATCATACATTGTCCATATGGATTCAATTGTCGAAATTCTATTCTATGAAGAACTTGATTGCGTATTTTATCGGTAGCAGGTATGGTGGAGACCTTGATTGCAAAAACCACAATGTGGGAGAAAGAGAGAGGAAAAGAATTTACTTATGATGGTGTAAGATTGTTGAGCCGTTGTCTTCGTCGTTAATTTCAGTTTTTTTTTTAAAAAAAAATATATTTTGCAGGCAGGACTAATGTCGATGTTGGAAAGCTACATGACTGTAAGACAGGAAAAGGAGCAAGAAAGAAAAAGACAGAGGGTATGAAATGCAGCAAATAATTTCCGAAGAGAGAACTGTTTGATTAGAATCAGTTTAACACAAGTAGTGTATGAAATGCAGGATCTGAGGAGACAACAAGGTCTGCAAACAGCAGAGCAGGAGGTGCAATTTGGATCAAAACCAAGTCCCCTGAAGTCACAAAGCGCGAAAAGGCTAACGAAATCCTCTTCATCCGGTCCCGAGGGTAGACGGCAGTCATCACAACTCTCAAAGCCAAGTACTCCGATAAGCACCCCGAGATCTACGTGTTTCAGCAGAAGAACCGATGAAGAGACTGAGGTATCAAGTGCTGGTAGGAAAGGAACAGATGCCATGTCGGCTTCTCGGAAACCATTTGCTGCCTTTGCTTCAGAAGATAACTGCCCTTCAACTCCCTCCAAGGTAGCCTCTGTAGATGCGGAAGAGAGGAGTAGAGACACAGGTACAATGCAGATGGCTGATCAAATTCAAGAAGAAATTGAATACTCATTTGAAGAGAAACGAGTTGACTGTCTTGCTCGGTAATCATATGAAATATATCCAGACATGATAGTATTAGTATTAGCTCAAGTCAATCCTGATTTGACTTCATAGTACAAAGGTTAGATGAGAGAATTTTTGTGGAATTGAATGTGATTCCACCAACTATAAACTTTGTACATTGTCATCAAACTACATTAATTCCGACAGCTAACAAACCAGGCTTAATAAATTTGCTGTCTATGAACATAAACTAAATTGATGGCTTGTTTAATATAGCAAACCTAATCAAGGATCTAGACATTCAAAGCATTTGGGATATCGCATACTTAATAACAACAGAAAGCATTAAGCTTAATGACAGAAATTTCACCGTACAACATCGTAGTGTACAAGCATGCAAGGAATTGTGGACGGGTGGTGGCAACTACAATAAATAAAATGAACAAAAAGCATTGCAATGGAATGTCAACCATAGAGTATTTTTAGCAGGATCTTCTGCTACAGTTAAAATAATACAAAACACTGGCTTCGACAAGATAGGTCAGCACATTCAAACACTTCCCACCAATGAATACGGTGGCAGATCAGGGGCTTACTCTTGAGAGAGGATCGCCATGATATCAGCAGCGATGTGAGGCCCAGGGATGTTATCTTGTGACGGCTGAACAGCAACCTTATGGCTTGTGAATTTTGAAGCCGAAGACTCTTGGAACATATCGCTGTGATCCCTTCTGTGGCTTGAGGTGCCCATATGTCATCATAAAGAGGTGAGGAAATGTGGTGCCAAAGTAAGCCCCATCAATGTCTAGCATTGTCAAGAAAATTCAACAAAAGACAGATGAAGAACTTCATCAAATCAGAAAAAGATAGAGGTTCATATTTTATTGAATGATCTTCACAGAGGTACATCAAAATATAATAAAATGAGCTATTTAAAACACCACAGTTGTATAGTAGCTAGCCTCTTCAGAGTCCAACTTTAGCCTCATCAAATGCATCAATGAAATCATTCTTCATGGACGAAGATACTGACTTAACAGCTGAGTATGTACTCTACTAACACACACACACACACACACACACACACACACACACACACACACACACAAATATATATAAATCAAATTAGGGCATTTAAATAATTGAAAAGATGGAATTTAAATCTTATCAAGCCATGATAATCTAGAAAAAGGTGTTGGAACATGATGCCCATATGTTTCCAAGTATAAAGCAACACATGAATGAAGACAATGAACTTGAAAAAACTTGCTAAATTGACTAAATTGAAGGATACTGCCTTGGTATTTAGATCTTGGGTAGTATATATCTTCACATTTGGGACAGAATATCTTCACAGTGCTTGAGCGAGGAATATCGGATTGACCTACAGGAAGGCATGGTTGCCCACAACAGTAAACTCTAGGGCATCTTCCAAAATCATAGTTCTTAAACTTGTCCAGCTGCAGAGTACATCATTCATTTAAAATTAGATTTCCCAGTAAAATAGCATAGTTTTAAAAAAAAAGAAACCACAGAAAACAAAGCTTAATTTTGAACAAACCATGGCAGCCATTCCTTTGCTAGTCAATATGTATCGGACATGAATCAGACCATACAACATCTCTGCAGCTGACTCGACAAGCTCATTTTGTTCCTCAGTGAACATGTCACCTGCTTGTTTGTGCAGCCAAGAAGATTAGTTAGTATAGAAATTTAAAAGTTAGAAAATCTTGGCACAATAGATTGTTGGAAGACTAGGAGAAATTAGAATAGAACAGTAAAAAGGATGGCAGAGCGTCATGTATGAGAATATATTGTTCAAGTACAAGAGAGAATTGCATAGAGATCATGACTGCTAAGGAATATGATGACCTCCAAAATACCATAAGCATCATATCTGATTATATAGTAGTTTGGTCATCTCCCCGATACCAAAACTTGTCAGCTTTCTCTCGCATTTAGATGCTTTTCCTAGGAGAAGGAAATTT
The DNA here is from genome assembly GCA_026586065.1 of Dioscorea zingiberensis. NCBI lineage: Eukaryota > Viridiplantae > Streptophyta > Magnoliopsida > Dioscoreales > Dioscoreaceae > Dioscorea > Dioscorea zingiberensis. Next base: position 43,170,458 of record CM048824.1, read on the forward strand.
CTAAAGCAATGATTCCAATAGCATGAAGATTAATCATAGGACTCATAAAGCAAGATTTCCAGCTCAACCACCAGCTAGGTTACCATGTTTAAAAACGCCTAACACTTTCCTAAAATTCCCTAACTAGTAATGTAAGGCACCCATTTAAAGTTTCTTTATGCCAATCATTCATCTATCAAAATCTATTCATGAAATCCAAGAAACATTATCAATCTGAATTACCTTTTAAGAACCAACTAAATACCATTGAAAAAACATGGAATATTATCATGACAGCACCAAATTGACAAATTCAGTTTATCAATCTCAGACCTAAATGCTTTTCTTCTTGTCATGTATGATACTTTTTTCATTTCAATTTAATTTTGTGGCACTCAGAGTTGTTTGATCTAACAACTAACGAAATAATCACCTTCTCACTAAATTAAAAACTACTATACTCATATTAGTTCCAAAAGTCTGCATTGAAAAATATTGAATTTCTTTACGCCATTTGTCATGATATTAACCTTTTTTTGTTTGGCATTGCACTCTTAGAGAGGTAGCATATTGTTAAAGAAGACAACTCAGAGAGGAAAAATATAAATGCCAACAAGAGAAAGTATAGTAAGAATAAGAAATTAACCATAAATAAAAATACAGAAATTTCTTTCTATAAGTCCTTAGCTCATTGAAATATATCATTAAGTCCACCTCATAGTCATACCTCTTATTGGATAAATAATTTGGTTAGAGAACTCAATTTCACAAGCATTTCAAACTCATGGTAAGAAGAAATCAATATGAAAGAATTCCATCTGTAACTTCAAATATATTATAATAAAACCAACATCCAGACCTCAAAAAAGAGTTTTGTGAAGGAACAAGTTCTAACAATTTGGGTAAATGAGAAAACACACTTCTTTTATTGAAAATGATTTTTATTTTAATTTACAACAACTATATCCAGATCCAACCCATATATAAGGATAATATTGTGGCACACCATGTTGGCACACCCACAAGATAATTGTAAGGAATTCGTTTACATCTAGCAGAAAAACCAAAAGACAGAGGGAGTAGGACGACCTTTATTGTTGACTTCAAGAAAATACTCTTCATTGCCAAAATCATCATGTGAAAAATGAAACCATAACAACTACATTAGCTATTATGACAGATTTGGGTTAGGCATTGTTTTACACAGATGTCAAAGGCTTTAAAATGAGGACCATTTTCACACACCATAAAAGATTAAACAGTTATTATAAATTTTCACTAGGAAAGAAAAAATCTTATTTAGATGAAACTACAAGTTTAAGATTTAGAAAAAAAGAAAGATTATACCATATCAGATAAGTTGAAGCAAATTTGGTAAGATCTAATGTCATTTTACAATTCAAACTGATCTTAAGTCCTATGCTTTCATCCAAAATGAATCATAATTCCAAGTACAGTTATTTAGCCATTACTATAAGTATACAATTTGTTTGACATTGTCTATGATGGAACACAAATCTAGCTAAAAGGTATGAGTTGCCTCTCTTCTGCAGCCCATCGTATGGCCATAGTGAAGAAACTCAGCTCCATTTCTCCTAAAAACATTTGCCCAGTAAGAATTGCCAAGGAAAAAAAAACACATTATTACATGCTTCAAGAGATCAATATGCACTATATAGGTTTCATGGGGGTGTGTATACATATACTTAAGTTTGAAAAGGTTTATACAACAAACAAAAGGTTAATGTGACCAAGTTAACAGAACCTAATATTTTGTGGTGCATATACCTTAGAAAAGTAAATTCAACTAAAAACTTTTAAACAAGTAACCCAAGAGGCAAAATCAAACTGGTCAAATGATATTCTGCAACAAACCAAACCATATAAAATCATAAAAATAGCGGAAACCTACTCCAAGTGGAGCATAACAAATTTTACAAATTAATTTAGCAGTTTTACAGAGTAATTTTAAAAAAAAATGCTATTTTGTCAATTGAAGCAAAAAACCATGGAAAGGGTTGTCAAAATCTCTTCGATATACTGAAGCACTCTGATTAATGAATAAAAGAAAAGTTTCTTATTATTAGCCTCGAAAATTACAAATTACACAAGGCAGACCATGCTAACAGTGGGTATAGAACATTGCCAGTACAGACATTCACTATTGTAATAAGAAATATTTTAGTTTTCATTTATTCTATGCACCCCGCACAAGGCGGGAGCTTTGTAGCACCAGGCTGCCCTTTTTAGAAGCTAGCATAATGATTGTTAAAAATATTAGATTAGATAAGCTGTCACTGTCACCATAGGATGTGCCAATAGAAAAAATAACATGAAAGAAGATCCATACAACATCACTCCAGATGCTTTCTATGCACCGAAGAGCCAAACTCTTAGGTATAAGTACTTCTCTTGCACAATGATGGAGAAAGAAATGGCAAATATGCATTGTACCAAGTGAAAGAGCACAATATAACCATGGCAGGCCCAATGGTCTCAAACAGATTCTCCAGATGTAGAATGATGCACGAGTTGCATCATGGCAAGCCCAGCTCATGAGCTGCCAGAATTCGCCTCAATTTTAGCTTGTATCCTCCTTGATTGTTTAACAGACAAGCTGAACTCAAGCTAATTCTTTTAGCTCAATATCAATTTTGAGATGAGCTTGAGTATAGACTAGCTCAATCAAGCTCAGTCTGATATAGCTACGTTTAGTATACCTTTTATATGATTAGAACTAATCTTAAAACAAAATGAGGAGCCTACCATATTGGTTGGAGCATTGGAGTTTTTGAAGACCCATGTGGGTTTGAATTCTCTCTTGCAAGCAGGATGAAATCATATTTTTTCTTTTACCACTTTAAACTCATGTTGGCCCAACTCATGCTGGGCTCAAACTTGACCTGGGTTTGAACAAACGAAGCTTGAGCTTGATGGCTCAAGTTCAGTTCGAGCTCAATGTGAGCCAAAATAATTCAAAGCAAACTTGGCCTGCTCAAGCTCAATTTGCTTGCACCCCCAAGTATTTCTATAGCTTGATGTAAATATTTGAAAAGTACAAGTGACGATTAGATGATAAAACACAACAAGGCACAATAACATTAGAGCAAGCTTGAACAACTTTAATTGTTATGATGGATTGTACTTATCATGTCTCACAAAAACATATGATAAATGCATGACATCAACTACCTAGGAATTGCATAAATATTAAAGAACACTACTATATTTGGCTGATACTGCTCATTTACAAGGTCAAGACATCTTCAACTTGCCATCTACTTATTTTGCATAATAGCTTGATAATTGATGATTTGCTTTTGAAGAAGAGACACAATCATGCATCTCTGCTTTTTTTCAGACACTTTTCTGATTTAATCTCAACTATCTTCATAGTCACATGAAAATTGAGGTACTCAACATGCATGTTTATAAGAAATAGAAAGAAAGATATGGAACTAAACCAAATGGATTATTTGAATATTGGAGTAACAAAGACTTCTTGAATTTAATCACAAAACCATGCTCTAAGATACTTGGTCATAAACGTCAAATACAAAATGGAAAAAAAGAAAAATAGTAATATACCAAATCATTCTAGAAGACATTAAACCCATGCAAGAAAAAGGCAGCAACAATAACACGTGCATTTACAACAATTCTGCAAAGAGCGACATACTATTTCAAAGAAAGATGAAAGAGAAATTCTGATAAGGAAGCATTGTTAGTAAACATAAGCTTACCATGAGAGGATTCAACATCCAATATCAGATCTAAAGCGTAATCATAGTAAGGAACTTGACTGCTCAATCCACATAGGTTGAAATCATCTTGAATGTACTCATCATCAACTTCACAGAAGAATTCATTCCCTCTGAGGTTACAGAACCATGAAATCCAAGATGTGTCCTCTCCATCAGAGCCACTAATGTCTGAACCTTCGCTGTCAGTCTCAGATTCTTCTATATCCAGGAGAATTGACAAAAATAGTTTAATATTATCATAAATGAACATTTTCTAAAACAATACGACTGAGCATAAAATCTAATAATTTCAGACGTAAAGTTTGTCAAGAAAAGGAAACACGTCAATGTATGATATTTAATGAAGGATTATAATTCATTTCTATCATGACAAATCAAAAATTAATCTCCCGTACATGCTCTAAATATTGCTGATATTGCAGCATGACTTAGAACCCATAAATTTCAATTCCAATGTAAGAATTCAAAATATTTGAAGAAACATTCTGCTCAACATTTCCACAAGAAAAACCTCCATAGTAAGACAAAAGGTTGCCCTAAAGTGTAATAAACCATGCATTATCATTCGTATGCTACTGAAGTAGCAACAATTAAAAACGAAAAGTAAAACAAAAAAGAATTGGATTTTTTTTTTCTTGACTTGCACAGGCAAGTGCTAGTTCCCTGATCCTCAACCAATCCACTTAAGTGTACAATCACCGAACCAAAAAAATTTCAAATAAAAGCTAATTCCACGCGGATTCAATCAAGATGGCCAAACATTAAAATCTAGCAAAAATAACAAACCTTCCTAATTGTCTTAGAAGAAAAAAAAGCTATGAAATTTACGAACTATAAAATTGAGAAAATTGCAAACTCATTCTCCATATATACCACGTAAAATTGAAACAATAAAACCATGAAACATAGGAAATCATAAGAATCTGGATCTTTCAAGTAACATAAAGAAACAAAACCAACAAAAAAAGAAAAGAAAAGAAAACACAGGGAGGTGAGGGACGAGCAGACCGTCGGAGCATTTGTTCTTGGAGAGAGACGCAGAACGCTGGTCACGGTGGTCGTGATGCTTTCCGGCCGACGACCAAGGCACCGAGAGCCGCTCCTTCTCCTTGCCGTTCAACCCCCTCGAGGTCGACGGCGAGGACCTCTCCAGATGTTTATCTAGAGCATCGTTGATCCGCTTCCGGTCAAACGGTCCGGACTCCGGTTTCGACCCGCTCCCTCTATACATCCCTAACCCTATCTCAATCCGCAACTGCTAGATCGCGGAAAAGCCGATCCGATGTCGAAGATATGACCTTCAAGGAGGGATCGGGGAGAGAAGCGATGGAATTTGGGGCTAGGGTTAGGGTTTGGATCGGAGAGGAGAGGAGAGGAGAGGAGAACAGGGCAAATGGCCCGGGGACTCGAAGAGAGGGGAGCACGGGGCGAAAGTGCGGAGGATGCGTGGCAATTTGGGAATTTTGAAGCAATGGTGAGGTCAAAACGGTAACATCGTGTCTTCCGATATTTTTAAGGGGAGTTTTTAGTTTTTACCACCCCTTCAAAAGTTTGAAATTCCTTTATAGTCCCCGGCTTATCGGATCCAAACATTAATAATAGATAAACGGATCCATAATGGAGCTCGGGTTAAAAATTGTAATGCTATCGGATCCTGTTTCTTCCAAAATTTAAATACAATGATTTCGAACCATATATAATGCCATCTATCATCTTGGATCGTTACATCCAAATCCAAACCCGATAATATATCGGATCCTAATATTACAGGGCACATATTGTTACTAATAGTTAGTTTCCAATCTACAGTAATCCATTGTATTAGTGTATATATATACAGCTGTCCTCTGGATTGAAGAGATAGATGAAGAGATGTTTCTTTTCCAACTTTCCCCTTTTTCTCTCTTCTTCTCTACAGATATGCTTGATAGATCTTCAGCTTCTTCATGAATCTGATATGGTATCAGAACTCTTTCCTGCTGCAAATCTTCCGGTCTCCTCCCCTCCTTGTTGATTACTCTTGCTCTCTTTGCTATGTCGTACGCCTCTTCAATGCTTGATTCCATACGGAGAGCGCACCAACCCAAGCCGTCGATGTCGATGAACCTTGAATCCCTACTATCTTCACTATTACGATAGCCAGGCGGATGCTGCGTCTCTCGCAATGACTCACGGGTGAAATTACACCAACTGGGAGTCGTGCGATGCTAATTGCGCTTTCAGTGATGAACAAATTAGGTTTTGTGGATGGATCTATTCCTGAGCCTCAAGGTACTGACCCTACACTACTGAATTCCTGGATTCGCAACAATAACATTGTTATTTCTTGGATCTTAAATTCGGTTTCCAAAGAAATCTCTGCTAGTATCATCTTTGCTAACTCTGCACGAGAGATTTGGCTCGATCTTAAGGATCGTTTCCAGCAGAAAAATGGACCAAGAGTCTTTCAGCTTAAACGTGAATTGCTGAATTTGCGCCAAGAACAGAGTTCAGTTAGTGTTTACTTCACAAAATTTGAAAACTATATGGGAGGAATTGAGTAATTATAGGCCTAATTGTTCTTGTGGCAAATGCTCTTGCGAAGGAGTTAAAAATCTTCAAGACCATTATCAAACAGAGTACATCATGTCCTTCTTAATGGGACTTGATGATTCTTTCTCTCGTGTTCGTAGTCGATACTTCTCATGGATCCGATGCCTCCTATCAATCGTGTTTTCTCTCACGATTGCCTTTCAAGAAGAACAACAAAGGAAAACTACCCCTTCCCCTGATTCACACAATTTTGCTGGCACATTGGCCTTTGTTGCTAAAACAGATGTTAACAAGTCTGGTGGATCTAATGCTCAGAATTCTCATACTTTTAACTCCAGTACTTCCAAAAATCAGAAGAGAGGCAGGCCATATTGTAAGCACTGTAAAACTCTTGGACACACTGTGGATCGTTGCTACAAACTCCATGGATATCCTCCTGGATATAAACCTAGATCCTACAACACTTCTAATGTTGTTGCTCACCAAATTTCTGCTTCTGATGATAGCTCAGATCAATCTAACTTTGTTGAAGGTTTTGTTCAGAATCTGAACTCCAATCAATATCAACAGTTAATGTCCATGCTTTCTACACATTTGAGTAGTTCAGCAAAGGTCAATTGTCTCACAGGTATTTGTTCCTCTGTGTCTCTGAGTCCTTTATTTTCACCCAATCAGTCTTGGATTGTTGATTTAGGCTACTTTCGACATATTTGTTCACGAGCGGTGCTTTTATCTCCTTACATTCTATTAGACACAGCGGTTACATTACAATCATTCTCATATTTTGGTTCATTTAAGCGGTGATGTTAAAGCGCATTACGATCTTGTGCTTAAAGATGTGTTGTTTGTTCCTCAGTTCAAGTTCAATTTACTCTCCGTCAGTGCTTTAGTAACTGGATCTGGCCTGACTGTGACTTTCCTTCCTGACTATTTTGTTATTCAGGATCTATCAACCAAGAGGATGATTGGCAGGGGTGACAAAGTCCAAGATCTCTATGTTCTTAATGTTCAGTGTTTGAATTATCTTTCCCATGCTTTTGTCAATAATGTTTCTGCTCATGTTTGGCATAATTGGTTGGGACATATTTATTTCAAGCGACTTGATTCCTTGAAGGAACAGTTGAAATGTGATGTAACCAGATTACACAAGTATGATCCTTGTTACATTTGTCCTCTTTCTAAACAAAGAAGGCTGTCTTTTGAATCCAACAATCATTTGTCAAAATTGCCTTTTGATCTTGTGCACTGTGATATTTGGGGGCCATATCAAACTGCTTCTTATACTGGTCATCGATTCTTCTTGACTCTTGTTGATGATTGTACTCGTTTCACTTGGGTATATTTATTAAGGAATAAATCTGATGCTATCTCCGTGATACCGAAGTTTTTCCACATGGTTTCAACTTCGGTTCCACGTCACCATCAAAGCATTTCGACCGATAATGCACAGGTTATCCTTTCTTTGAATTTTTCCAAGCTAAGGGCGTTTTGCATCAATTCTCACGTGTTGAAAGGCCTCAGCAAAACTCGGTTGTGGAACGCAAGCATCAACACCTCTTGAATGTTGCTCGTTCATTGTTTTTCCAATCCAGGATTCCCATCCATTTTTGGACAGATTGTATTCTCACTGCAGCATTCTTGATTAACAGGATTCCTTCTCCCCTGTTGCAACACAATACACCGTTTCATTTGCTATACAAAACAGCTCCTGACTACACTCTTTTCCGAGTTTTTGGCTGTTTAGCGTTTGTTTCCACCTTAGCTAATCATCGCACCAAGTTCCAACCTCGTGCTCGAGTTTGTGTTTTTCTTGGTTATCCGCCTGGTGTGAAAGGTTATAAGTTCTATGATGTGGAGACCAAACAAGTTTTTCTTTCACGAGATGTCGTATTCCATGAAGAAGTTTTCCCTTTTCACACTATTACTTGTTCTGATTCAATTACTGATCCATTTCCAGATTTAGTGCCGCCACTTTGCATCCTTCAATATGTAATCGCACTTTGTTCTGCTGCTTCCCGCGGTTCCTGCCCCGCTTTGCTTTACATTTTGCTATTCCTGCTGTTCCTGCAGCTCCTGCTCCATCTGATCCTTCTCTTGTTCCTATCACTGATAATACACTCACTACATCTTCTTCCTCTGCTGGAGTTGTTCTTCGCAGGTCTGCCAGAATGGCTAATCCTCCACATTATCTGAAGGATTATCACTGCAATTTACTTGCTGCATCTTCTCTTCCTAATACCACTTCTGCAGCTTATCCACTGTCTAACTGTGTTTCTTATCATGGCCTTTCTGATTCCCATAAGCAATTTGTACTCAGTGTTTCTTCTCGGTGAGAGCCTCGATACTATCACCAAGTAGTACAACTTCACGAATGGCGTCGGCTATGCATGAAAGAGTTGGCGGCCTATGGAAGCCAACAACACACAGACTGATCCACCTCTCTTCCCCATGGCAAACATACAATTGGATGTAAATGGATTTATAAGATCAAGCTTAGATCGGATGGATCCATTGGCGTCATAAGGCTCGTTTGAGTCGCCAAAGGTTATACACAACAAGAAGGCTTAGACTTTATTGATACCTTTTCTCCGATGGCAAAAATTAGTTTATCAAGGTTCTCCTTGCCCTTAGCGCCTCACATAATTGGCATCTTGCTCAAATCGATGTCAATAATGCATTTTTACATGGCGATCTCTTTGAGGAAGTCCATATGGATCTCCCCCTTGGATATATTCGACAAGGAGAGTCCTCTTCATCTCCACACAAATTAGTATGCAAACTTCACAAGTCAATTTATGGGCTCAAACAAGCTTCAAGACAATGGTATTCCAAATTTTCTCAAGCTTTACTCAAGTTTGGGTTTCAACAGTCAAAATCTGATTACTCTCTCTTCACCAAAGGTCATGGATCCTCTTTTATTGCTCTTCTCGTTTATGTGGATGATATTGTCCTTACTAGTCCTTCATCACACACTATAGTTGAGCTCAAACAATTTCTGCATACACAATTCCAACTCAAGGATCTTGGTTGCCTTAAGTACTTCCTTGGCCTTGAGATTGCTAAGTCCAAGCAAGGTATTGTACTTTCTCAATGCCATTACACCTTACAATTGCTTGAAGATGCTGGTTACTTAGCTTGCAAACCAACTGCTGTTCCAATGGATCCCAAACTTCGTTTAACTGGCACTGACGGTGACCTGCTTACTGATATCACCCATTATCGGCGACTTGTAGGGAAGCTTCTTTATCTCACTCTATCTCACTCGATATTACTTTTGCGGTTCACAAGCTCACCAATTCTTGGCTCAACCTCGGCTTCCTCATCTCAAGGGTCCATCATTTGCCGTTACCTCAAGAAACGGTCCGGTCAAGGCTTGTTCTTTTCTTCTTCTTCTTCCTTACTGACTCAGAGGCTTACTCAGATGCTTATGTTCCAGTTCTTTTGAAAGTATTCTCTGATGCTGATAGGGGTTCATGCCCTGATTCTTGCCGCTCCACTACAGGTTTTTGCATCTTTATTGGCGACTCTTTAGTTTCTTGGAAGGCCAAAAAGCAGAACACTGTCTCTCGATCCTCCGCTGAAGCTGAGTACAGAGCTCTTTCTTCTACTGCTAGTGAACTTCTATGGTTGCAACAACTTCTTACAGATTTTCAAGTTCAGATTGCAGCTCCTGCTTTACTCTATTGTGACAATCAAGCTGCGATCCATATTGCATCTAATCCCACCTATCATGAACGAACTAAGCATATCGAAATTGATTGCCATTTTGTTCGTGAACACGTTGCTTCGGGCGTTCTCAAACTCCTGCCCATACGCTCCCAACACCAATTGGCTGACATGTTTACTAAACCCCTTCCATCTTCTCAGTTTTTTTCTTTGTTAACCAAGCTGGCTGTCCAGGATATTTACAAGCCACCTTGAGGGGGAGTATTACAGGGCACATATTGTTACTAATAGTTAGTTTCCAATCTACAGTAATCCATTGTATTAGTGTATATATATACAGCTGTCCTCTGGATTGAAGAGATAGATGAAGAGATGTTTTTTTTCCAACTTTCCCCTTTTTCTCTCTTCTTCTCTACAGATATGCTTGATAGATCTTCAGCTTCTTCATGAATCTGATACCTAATGATGTTGGTGCTGTAATCCAAACCCAATAAAAAATCGAATCCAAACCTGATAAAATATCGGTCGTTGAGTAGGAGTTAAGAAAGAAATCTCACATTATTCAACTCCACCCTATCATTGATTCCCAATCCTTTGGATAAGCGTGTACAAAAGCTGCCACAATGGGTGATCCGTCGTATTAAAGGGATACGGCAAGACTTCCAATGGAGGAGAGCCAACCCGGAATCAAAAACCTACCGCCTGGTTCAATGGGAAATACTAACTAGACCCAAGGAACAAGGCGGCTGGGGCATAATCAACCTGAAAGCATTCAACGAAGCACTACTGGGCAATTGGTGGTTGAGATTGCTAAAGGGGGAAACCGGGATCTGTGGGAAAATCATCACACAGGTCTACTTTCGAAACACCCACGTTAACCCGTTTAGAGAGGCACCCGCAAGAGCTTCTTACTTCTGAAAAAGAATCATGGAGCAACGTGACCTCACCATGGCTAATGTGATAACTCAACCGGGAGATGGAGAATCATCTAGATTCTGGTTTGATAACTAGATAGATGGGCAAAGCCCAATCAGATTATGCCCAAAACTCAAAACACTTTGGGTGATAGAGGAACACACAATTCAACAAGCAAGGCAACTTTATCAAAGTGGAAGATTACTCCTGAGAACAGGCTCGCTTTCACAAGAGGCTAAGATGGTAATCCGGGCCATCACAGAGCACCTGAGACAAGATGTAACTGAGCATAATGGCAGAAGACTCTGGCGACTCACTGCACATCACAATTTCATAGTCAAGTCGTTATATCACTTCAGGATCGATGGGGGAATGAGAAGCCCTCTCCCAAAAACCTAATGGAAACAAGTGGCCCCCCTGAAGATAATGCTCTTCGCCTGGTTGGCACAGGAGGACAAGCTTCCCATGCTACAGAACCTGGCAAAGTGAAACTGGAGTGGCGAAAGGACATGATGTTACCTTTGCGATGATGAGGAGGAAACCACAGAACACCTACTTCTCCGATGCCTCTACTCGACAAGAGTCTGGTCCCACTGTGGCCACATTCTCGGAAAATGGACTCATCCCCCTCAGGATACAAGATCTATGGGGACCACATCCATTATCCAAACAACTAAGCAAGGAACTCAACAAATGATGGAATCTGCTCGTGATGGCAGTGACCTGAAGCCTATGGATGGAAAGAAATAACTCGTCTGTCACTCCGACTTCCTCTTTCTCTCTTGGTTCGACAGTGCACATGCCACCAAATAGATGCAGCTACAACTAATGCAGCGCCTTATCAAACTCAACCCAACACTCATTAGGGAACTTGCGGACCTGGGAACACCAGGAGGAGACTTCGAGGATAAGGACAACGGAGGGAAACTCCTACCCACTAGCCCCAGCCGCGATGTGCAGGCTAGCCCTCTGTAACTACCTGACTTCATCAAGAGAACTATGTATTAGCCCAAACTTTAATTTATTAATGAATGTGATTTATCTATTTTTTTTTTTTTAAAAAAAGAAAAGAAATCTGGGACCGTTAAATCAGGATCCAAACCCGATAATTTATTAGATCCATAATTCGTATCTCGGGCACTAGATAGCCTGGACGTCACGTCCGAGTCCAAACCCGATAATAAGGCACTCCTTTCCTTTTACCGGCGGCGAACACCACCATGGTCTCAAGTCTCCTTTGCCTCTACGATTCATCCATGTTTTCTCCGTTCAAAGAATCGCGTCTCCATTGATTTCTATCCCTGATTCTAATCCGTATACTTGATCGAAAACCAGGTTTCGGACATGCGATCTAGGGTTTTGCCTCGCTAATTTGTCACAGTGTAGGGCGTGGAAGGTTCAAGGCCTGAATCAATTCGTCTGGTGAATAATCGCCATGATCTTTCCTTTGTTTAGGGTTACGAGCTGAAGATTATGCTAGTTTTTGTTACGCGCGTCATTGAAGAGGGTGGAAGCGACGGGTAATCTCTCTGGTTGAAGAATTCTGGGGTTGGCATTATGTGGACGAATGTCTTCCGGATTGTAATGTTTCTATCCCATCTTGTGTTTTATTTTTATTTGAATTATCAATTTTACTTCTTTGTATGTGGTTTTGTATCTCCATGCAATGGAGTTGAAGATAGTGTTTTTTGGTCTTAATCTTTGTAGATTTGTTTCTTATAGTTCCATTGTGTATAACTGCAAGTTTGAGCTAATATTATCATAAAAAGTACTTCTCCTGCTCCAGTGTCATTAGCAGAATATAATAATTACTCTGATAATACACCGAGGGAACCAAACCTCCCAGCAACAGGACCAAAACTTCGATGCCTTGCTGCTTGGCCATGCCCTATTTCACTTTGAATATTCCTTTTAATTTTTTTTAACTCTTCAGTGAATAGAGTGGAAGTTCAGGGTAATCTACCCAGTTTAAGGTTTGTGAGGTTGCCAGTATGTTGAAAAATGTATTCTGGATTGTAATGTTTCTACTCATATTTGGGTTTTGATAGGCATTGGGTTTCATTTTGTTAGGCATCTTTTTATCGCATAACACACCTGTGACACTTCTCCATTTCATTCATCTTGTTTTAATTTTTATGGGTTACATTTTCATCTATTATCTCATCATGCTTTGGAAAATGAAACTTAGATGCTTAAAATGGTTCTATACTTAGAGCACTATCACCTCCACAGTTTCCACTTCATCTCTATCTCTCCTACTTAGACTAAAATTACAATACATATATTCTGTCTTACTTCTACTTAACCTAAACCCTCTACTTTCAAAAGTATTTCTCTATAATTCTAACTTCTGGTTAACTCCCTAGTCTCAAATACTAGAAATGATATCATTTCTTGAGCAACATATACATGGGATATAAATGCTTGGTCCTTGGATTCAACTAGTTAACTCATTCAACTAGATCGATGAAGAATCTCTCAAAAATCCGCTTACCAGAGTAAACAAGTATGAGCTCAATACCGATCCTTGATGTAGACCCACTATTATAAGAAACTCTCCGTATCTCCTCCCATTGTTCTTACACTCCTAACTGTTTCTTCGTACATATCCTTAATAACATTTATATATTTAACATGGGTGTCTTTTTTCTCTAATACCCACCAAAAGATTTTTTCTAGATGCTACTATCATATCGCTTTCTGCAGGTCAATAGAAAACCATATAAAATCCTTATTGTTATCTCTAGATCTCCATCGAGCTTTACGGCATAAAGCCAAATTGGTTTTGACACCTTTGTTATATCGCAGCCAATGCTATATTATCCTTTTCCAAAGTTTCATCGGGTGGCTCATTAACTTAATGCCACGATGGTTGGTGCAATTTTGAATATTTCTTTTATTCATATATATAGGCACCAAAATACTTTTTCTCCAATCATTTGATATTTTAAGAGGGATAGAGTTGAAAAGTTTGGTTAGTCATGAAACTCCTACTTCTCCAAGAAACTTTCAAATTTTAATCGGGATATCATCCGGACCACAGGTTTTCCTATATTTCATTTTTTTCAATGTCTTCTTGACCACATTAAGCCTGATTCTTCATGTGTAGCTACGGTTCATGCATAAAGGCCTGTAAAGTTATCCTCATGATTTGGATTGAATAAGTGATCAAAGGAAATTTCTCCATGCATCATTGATTTTCTTATTTTCTGTAGAGACTGTTAAGACTCATCCTTAATCTGATTGACTTGGTTGATTTTCGTGTTTTTCACTTTTAAGCCGTCTTTATCTTATACATTCTTTTTGCCTCTTCCGTATTTCTAACTTTTAATACAAATTTAAAGATTTCTGCTCGAGTCTCACTAACCACTTCTTTGGCTTTTATTTTTGTCTTCTTATAATTTTCAAAGGCTTCCTCATCCTCCGCTGTGAGTAACTTATTATACTAATATCTTTTTTCTTTAATAATCTTTCGTACCTCCTCATTCCACTACCATAATTCCTTTGGTCGAGGTCCTGGCTTGTTTTCTACCTCCTCAATACGATTCGTCATCTCCTTCCATAAGGTGCTTGTATCAACTTCTATGTCTCTGACTCTTTTTTCCTATATTTTATTCTTAAACGCTAATTGGTTGGCCCTTTTTAGAGCCCACCATTTAATCTTACATTACCTAACCCTCCTTTCTTTTTTCACTATATTTTTTTCTTCACATCCAACACCCACTAACTTATGCAGGATAGTTAGTGCTTCATCAGGTATAACCTTGCAGTCTTTTCATATAGACTTATCACTTTTTCTTATAACGAGGAAGTCTAGTTGACTATAGTTACTTTTATTTTTAAAGGTAATCAAGTGTGATTCCTTTTCTTAAAGTAAGTGTTAATCAATACTAAATCGTGAGACAAAGCAAAATCTAAGATAGCTTTTTCCTTCGTCATTCTTGTTGCCATAGCCATAACCTCCGTGGACTTACTTGTAGCCATCATTAAATCTACTTACATGCCCATTAAGATCTTCCCGATAAAAGTTCTTGCTTACTTGGAATCCCAAAAATTACCCCATCCAAATCTTTTGAACTTAGTTATAATTTCTTCCCTTAAGCCTACTCGAGGAAAATATCGTTCATTATGTCGATTGTCTTTTTCCTGACACTAACCTCAAATGTATAATCTTATCTTCTATTTTTTTTTTTCACTCCAACCACTTTGTTCTTAATTTTTGGTTCCATAATAATTTACACACCATTCGTATATTTATCCCCTCCACGGTACCATAATTTATAGCATGTGTTGTCAATCTCTCTAGCCTTGTTTCTTATCCACCTAGTCTCTTGCAAACACATTATATCTATTCTCCTCCTTTGCAGAGTGTCTATTAACTCCATAGACTTTTACATTAAAAGATCTTATATTCCAACTACCAATTCTAATCCTACTTTTATGGATTAACTTTTTTACTCACACCCGCCCATTAAGATACAAAGACCCTTGCCTATTTGTCACCACATCCGGGCACCGATGTGGCGAGACTAACTTCTCTACCCACACTTGTCCATGATATGGGAACCCTCGCCTAATTCCACGGCATTTTGCTTATATAGTGACATTATTTCATGTCTTCCAAACCATATAATTTCTCTTTAACCTTAAGCATACAAGTTATTTTCCTAAATTGGACTGGAAAAATATGTATTTTTTAAGAGTCATCTGACAGCTAGCTTCCAAATGAAACCTTTCAGTTGAAATTTTGAGTTATCTTGGGCCTAATCTGGTCTAAATTTCTCATGATTTCTTATGCTTTTGCAACTTACACACCTTAGGTAACTTGTCTATGTCTTCAACATAATGTTCTTACAAGATATGATGTATTGCAAGTGATATTATGCATTAATATAAAAAATTATCCCTTTGAAGGCAGATAATTTTGTCAAGTGGACTTCCCCTTATAACTGTGTAAGGTAAATTAATAAACTTTGGATAAAGAGATTTATCCCAGGTTATCCATAGATAACTTGTCAATATTATTTTGAAACTAGGGATAGGTATAAATTTTTTTTATTCAGTCAAACCTACTTATCCTTCTAAAGATTGATGAGTTATTCTCATTTGAAGTGAGAATATTCAAGACTTGACTTGTACATTATTTTTTGAATTTTATTGTTGAATCATTTCAACAAAATAAAAGTTAATTTTTGGATAGACATAAAACTTGGATAAATCGGAGATAAACTCTATCACGCTGTACTGTACCAATTTTTTATCCCTTCTGAAACACAACTTATGTTCAGAGGACACTTCATATAATCTTACCTGTATTTTGTTATGTGTATGTGGTTGAGGTATTGGAAGCAGTTGTTGTTGAACATAAGTCCCTGGAAGTTAGTTTTGGCAATTGTGCAGTGTTCATTAGAAGTTAATCTTGTTCTAGTGTTATTGAATACTAACTGCATGATAACAATTTCTTTATTGACATGAAATTAAAGAGAATCATTGTGGGCTTTTGTAATTAGATTCTAAGCACTTAGCGGAGCATATTGGTCTATAATCAATAAAAGCAAAATCCAGTTACAATAGTTCTTTCTTATACTTTTAACTGACATTATCCAACTATAGTTGTAAGTTCTTCTCAGTAAGTATTAACTATGTTTTTATAATTATTTAAATTGTTTTTGTTATTAGTTTTTTGGGTAAGAAACATATGATTAGTAGCATTCAAAGAGGAAGTTTTCTGATGTTTTCTGTCCTGTTCACTTGCTATATACTATTATACCCTGTTTCTCTTTAAAGTCTGATGCATTTAATCTTTGGCTTACCGTCGTGAGCGTCATCTGCATATTTTTTTAATAGTCTTACGTATTGTGTTGTTTCCATGAACATGTTTTCAGGGGGAGCAGCTTCGAACTGTTTCTTGGTTTCAGTTTCTCCCCAGTGAATCTGATGTGAACAATCTACCTGAAATAAGGTCTTAGTTACTTTGAATTTTGCCATTGGTGGAAATGGCTGGTCTTTTCAAATGTATTAATTTTCTTCTTATGTTGTACATTCTTCTTCCTCAGCTTAAAAGTGGAACAAAAGGATGCTGCTACATGTTTGGTACTCTCTGGACACCTCCAGTTGCAGAATGAAGGCTTCCTCAGTACATGGACAAATTCATTTGTCGGACCATGGGATCCATCTCAGGGTGTGCATAATCCTGGTGAGACTTTTTGGAACTTTGCACTTTGCTTGCTCTCTCCCTCTCTCTCATCAAATGGTTGTTCTGTGAGCAGATGAGAAGATCAAGCTTTGGCTCTTTATTCCTGGTCGGCACTCATCTGTAATTGAGAAAGCACAAGCTGCTGTCTCAAAGGTTGAAAGGTGCTATGATGCCTTCTACTTCTCATGACTCTTTTTATGACTTTCCTTATTTCCTTCATTAATCTTGATTCATACTGACATGATCTCTTTTTGATATTTTCAATCTTTTCCTTACCAAAGTTGTTGGAACTGGACTTTGGGTAGCTCCTGGAGACTCTGGAGAGGTAGCGGCTGCACTATCTCAGGCTTTAAAAATTCTTTAGAAAGGTTGTTCATCTTTATTCCTATGCTATGAGTTCTGTCACTGTGCATATCTTATGCTCAACTTATTTGCACTGACAGATCATTGAGACTGCTTTACATTACATGAGATTTGGGGATGTTTTCACAAGGTGCCATAATTTTACGCTGAATGAAAATAATTTAAGGTGTGTGTGCTAGATTTCACTTCACTGTTCCTATGTATTTTCTTTATTGATTTTTTATGGTCTATGATTCTTCAATTTTCAAGAATTCTTGATAGTAATAAATAATCCATTCTTCATAATCGGTAAGGCAAAACCTTTATAATTTTAATGAAAATTTTCAACTTTCCCTCACAATGCTAGAGGCAAGATGTTAGTGGGATATTATTAGCAGAAGGCCTGAACACTTCACGAGCTTTATTCTCCATACAATTTATTTGTAAAGCGAAGGAGTGACAGCTCAGTTTGAGAGTAGGCTGAATATTTTATTTACTGATTGCACAATCCAAGTTCCTTTGAAATAATTGTGAGCCTATATGCCCTGAAGTTGATCAGACATGGATAGAAAATTACTTCAAAAATCACCACAATCTTGAGCAAAAGGGTGAATCCTCAAACCTTTATCACAATGAAACTTGAGATTCCAGGATTATGAATTTTTTTTAATATTGATAGCTTTACTTGGAAGGTTGCATGTCTATATACTTCACCTACTTGCTTGTTGATTTTTTTTGGTTCTCTTGTATTTTAATTTTCATGGGAAACTCATTTTTCATGTTTGAAATGAGGTGTAATCATCAAACTGAGTGAAGTCATATTTTGGGCATACCAAAATTAGTAGTCCTCCCTAATTATTCCCATCTTGTATTGAAGCACCATTTTCTGCAAATTCCATTAAATCTTGTAACTTCATTCATGACAGTTAACATCCCTTCATCTCTTTCTTCCATTTTCTTATGAACTCAAGTTCCTTTCTCCTTCTAGCCTTTTAGATTCTTTTTTTGTAATGCCCATATTATTTTCTCTTATTCTTGTTAGCTTTGCCCTCAACTGGTCCTATTCTTTTTGCTTTATTGATTATACTTGAGACTTTTTGCTCTTATCTCAATATTATAGCTACATCATTTTAATTTTGCGACATTCATCCTGCCTTATCGCATGCATCATCACTATTATATCAGGGTTTTGCTTGATCCTCAAGTTAACGGTAT
Organism: Dioscorea zingiberensis; assembly: GCA_026586065.1. NCBI lineage: Eukaryota > Viridiplantae > Streptophyta > Magnoliopsida > Dioscoreales > Dioscoreaceae > Dioscorea > Dioscorea zingiberensis. Next base: position 43,189,067 of record CM048824.1, read on the forward strand.
ACTAGCATGTAGTAATCATGTGACAGGAGCAAGAAGCATGCCACTCAAAATTTGGGAACGTTTAGGCAGGCGGCTGAAATTAGGTTTTGCTATCTAGTTTCAAAAAATTTGCTTTTGCATGTGATATAATACCATATGTCTTTAGATTGGTGTAACTTAGGGATATCAGTTTGAAAACATGTTAGCAAGGGACAGTTTTGGTAAAATCCCAGAATTTTATTTTAACTTAGCCACTGAATATTCTGATTTGCTTTAATCGCATATATTGATCTCCTTAATTTTAACTTATCCACAGCTTAAAGAAAACAAGTAGGTTTTTTTTCTTTAAAAAAAAAAAAATTCATATTACCTAGTATAATAGAAAAATGACAGTGTGGTGTGCTTAGTTTATCATAAAATTTAATGGATAGCTTGATTTTTGTATTTTGAATACTTCATGTGCTAATTATTTGCTTAACCTGATGGTTTGTAGGAGAGCGCTGCCCACAATTGAGTTTGTTTTTGCTGCCACTGAAGAAGCAATTTATGTTCATGCCGTCATATCAGCAAAGTCCGCAATTGTCTTTATTGCTTTGTTTAATTTGATATTTCCTTTCCATTTTGTCAAATGGTTTTGCATTAATTGGTCACTAGGTATGTCCGAGGTTTATGCAGTGATGATATGGAAAAGTTATTGAAGTATCGTTCCTCTAATTCTGTCCAAGAAGGGATACCTGGTATGCCATCTAGCATGATTGACATGCAACTAATGTGGCTATGTGATTTACTTGGCTCTTATATACGTAGTTCTGCTGTTGCTTTGGTGTAATAGGGCATTGCTTCCAGTTATCAGTGATCTTAATACCCTATATATATATTTTTTTTGAGTCTCCTAACTTTTGTTGTCATGTGTTTATTCTCTAGTCTTGTTTCTTCAGTCTTTGATGTTTATTTCCTTAGTCTGTTTTTTTCATGTGTTCTCTGTTGAAAGGTTTTGGGAATCTCTGTTGTTTAGAGCTCATTGTTTTACTACCTTAGTCATGGTTCTTGTTATCCCATGTGTGATCAAGATATGGTTCCACGCTTTGATTGTTTACATTATGTAAAAATTCTCTTTAGGGTTTGTATATAGTTTAATTTATTAAATGGAAAAATAATTGAGATATCTGGGATTAGCTGTAAAACTTTGTTTCCTCTGTGCCACTTGAAAGATATATCTGTTTGTTGATATAAACTTGAGTCTGCTTCTTGACGTATATCAGCTACAATGCCCCTCATTGAATAATATAGACTGATGCATAACCTAACTTTGTGCAGAAAAGCTAATATTTTACTTTGTTTCCTCTATGCCTTTTGGAAGATATATCTGCTTGTTGGTATAAACTATTTTTTTGCTGATTATTTCTTTGTAGAAGTTTATCTTGTTTTTCTAGATTAGGATGTGGTCTAATTTGTTCTGGATTGGCCTTCATTTGCAGTTATTGTTGCTCCTAATGGAATGCGTGGTAGGCTTATTGGATGTCGCCCCAGTGATTTGGTGAAGCAAGTGTATGCCAGGTTACTTCCTTTTCTACTTCTTTAGCATATATGCTTCCTTTTAGAATAATGAGTAGATCATGATAAACACTGAAACTGCTGCAATTTTTTGCCCTTATCTGCTGACACAGCAGATTTCTATTTTGCTCCGTCTCCTCGGAGTGATGGAATTATCTTGAATAGAGATTTCAGTATTTGAAATTGCCAAACCTCACTATTTGAGATATTCTCCTGTTTAACTGAGGGAAAAGAAACTAGGTCATCAATAACTTGAAGTGACTGATAATTTTTTCTTCCTTGAATAGAGAAAGATGGTGTTATTTTTGTTAGGAAAGTGATTCATGAGTTCTTCCTCCTGGCAATTTGACACTCCAAATGTTATCTTCTACATCGTTGAGAATGAATTAGCTTGGCATTATGGTTCAAATAATTTCTGGACCTCACATTTTTTTTCCCTTGATTGACATTTCAGCAAGGTTAAGGTTTCAAATGGACTCTCTGTTGGTATACCTTTCCATGTTGCTCAATCTTCAGTGTGCCAACTCAGGGGACAGAGCTTTTATGCGGAGGTTACCCTTGGTTGCCCCTCCACTTCCAAGGATTGCTCGTTGAAATCAGTTAGATATCAAACTGAAGTCCTTGTTCAGCATAATGAAGAACAACACCAGGTATCTTCTGAAAGTGTCCACCAGAAGCAGGGATCCGCTGATAAACTTCCATTACTTGAAAGAACATTCCTTTACCCTGCTGAAACAGTTCTTCTGCCTGTAATGCAAAGAGCGTTTGCTAGATCTTCTCTTAAAAGGTATCCATTGTCATAGTTTCCTGCATCTGAAGCTTTGTATTTTTTTTGGTCCATGAAATATTTCTACTTGCAGATTATGGCTACAAAATTCAGTGGAACACCACTATTGAGTTGTGGTCATTATGGAACTTTTCGGTTCATCTCATCTGGAATACTGGTTAGCTCTGACTTTTTAATATTTACTGTCAAATAATCCTTATTTATCATCTATCAGCTTTTTATTGACAATAGCATGATTCAACTCTTGTAGAAAAGAGGCTTTGTTCATCATATTGATCTTATATTGTGTGTATTCATAAAATAATTCTATATTGATTCTATTTTAATATTCAGCTCAATGATGTCCATTCCAGGGTATAGTCAACATGACCAGATTTCAGATTATTTTAATGTCAATTCTACAATCATATAAATAAAATTAGAAAACTAAACACCAAGTGTAACTGAAGTGAACTTGAATAAGTCAGACACCTTGCTCAAATTCAGTTTTGAGCTTGGGTGGAGTGCTCAAGTTCAAGCACATTGCTGAACAACTGAATTTATCATGCTTAAAGTAAAGCTGAGTTTGAGCAGCTTGCTAGTCACTTGATTATTTGACAACCCCTTGGATATGTATTTCTTTCATTGTCCCAAGTAGACTATATTCTTTTTTAGCTTGCTTAATGCTGGCCAGCATATGTTTTTCTTTGCTGAAATTGCAGTCATGGAGACTAATTTCTTTTTATTTGATAATATTTCTTTTATTTTGTGATGGTAATCTTTATTTTTGTAGCATTTCTTCTCCAATCAGTGTTTATTCAATCTGGTTAATGTCTTTAATTTATTGCATTTAACTGTCCCATAGATTGTAAGTTTGAATTGCTGCCAAAAATAGTTGGGTGAGGCTTGGCTTCATGGTTATTATTAGTTTATTTACTCTTTTATCGGTCATAGATCATGTCCTTATGCACATTGTAAGGTCAGAAAATTTGGTGATGCTTCCCTTCTTTTTGCTTAATTGTTTTTAAAAACCCTTCTTATCCTTCCTTTTTACCTTCAGTTGGTATTTTGATTAGTTCTGGAAGCTGCTATTTTTCTTTTCTTTCTTTCCTTTTTCTTGGTTACTCAGCTTGACCTCTGGAAGGGGCGGAAGCCGTGATTTTATTGATTGCCTTGGGTTTTCAGTGGATTGCAGATGCAGCGAAAATATAACAGTAGCAGCAACAGCAATAGCAGTAGCATCAGCAGCATAAGTAGTACCTCTAGTGAAAGTGACAATGATATTATTGGAGCAAATGATCTTGAAGCTGATGCTGATTCACTCACATCTAAACAGTCTGGTTTGGCTTCTAATGATCAATTTGAGAACGATGGTCACAAAATGGTAAAATAGACTTAGTTAGAAAACATGTACAAATCTTTACTCAAGTTGCTATAGGTGTCTCTTGATAACTTATTTTTTTGGATGTTGATTCTGTCTGAAACTATTCTTTTTTTTATTTTGGAAAATAAAAAAATTTTAAAAAAAAATCCTTCAACCTCACATATTTAAACTATAATCTATCATGCAAAGGTTATGACTTTACAATTGTTTTAGTTGATTATATGTTCTTATTTAAGCTTATGGTCAATATTTGATGTGACCATTTTGAATATAACTTAGAATAGCCACATTGTCTGCCTAAAGAAATAGACATTTTCCATTTATTTTCAAAGTATTTTGATGGATAATAAATGTAGAAGAGTGGATCTTGGTGCATCTTTAACTGCTAATGAAAGGCTTAAAGATTCAAAAAATGCTTTTCTTCGTTCATGTTTTTGTAAAAAGAAAACATCTTGTTTGATTTCTGTGGCATATTTGTTTTCATTTACATGCTTATGTAAGGTACCTCAGTTCATTGGTTGAATAAATCATTTAGCACTAAAAGCAATCATATTTAACTTTACTTAATGTAGGTTTCTAAGCGGGTGCGAACAGGCATGACAGAAACCTTTGGTCAAGCTGGCACTGTTGTAAGTGGAACTACGCATAAGATCCATACAAGTCTGATTACAGTGTTGCTGAAGTAGGCAATTCAGCTGCTGCAGGAGTTCAGATAGGGTCCAATTGGGGTTGGGATGATGATGGCATAAACGTGGATATTCAAATGCTTCTGTCTGAGTTTGGGGATTTTGGAGACTTTTTTGAAAATGATGTCTTTGACTTTGGGGAGGTATGGTGTTTAACTACCTGTTTCTTGCAATTTCTCCATTGACCTGCTAATGGTGCAGTAAATCAAGTTTCATTTGTCAAGATCATTTCTTGACTGGTATTTCATTCCGGTATCCAATTTATAACTTTTATAGTTGTCTTTCTTGATAAGTTATGTTTTACAATTTTAGGTCATAGGCCATTACTCAGGAAAGCCTGTACCTTATGGACAAGATCAGGCCAGAAAACTTTGAAACAAATGCATAAATTTGGGACTGTATCCATTTTCTATTCATGAAATATTTGCTGATATTGGCATCTCTTCAATCATCTGCATCACAAGCATTGCCGTCATTGTCTCTTGACTAGCTTCTGTATCATAGTTGCACCATAATTTATCTCATCTGAATTTGAAGCTGTCATGTCAGTGTTTAACCTGTCAAAACCGCTCAAATTCACATAACATATATGATACATTATTGTGTGACTCTGGTTGTTTTCTGTGTCATTCTGTCTGGTAGAATTTCAATTTGTCACTTTAGCAGTTCTTAGATGAATATCAAATCTTTCTTTTCTATCTTCATGGTGCTTTGTTTATTTATTTATTCTGAGTTTGATCATTGATTACATCTATTTAAAGTACTTATTCACGAAAATAGTCTTGCTTTGCTGGTACTGTGGTGTTTCATCTCAGTACTTTTCTCATCTGTGCACAGGAAATTTGCATCAATTACCAAGTGACAGTATTATGAGATTGTTCTACATTTTCAATCTTAAAGCACATGTTATATGGATGCTTTAGGCTTTCTTATTTAATTTTGGGTTTTGTTACGTACATACCCCTCAAAAATTTTGAAATTATACATTTACCTTCATAATTTTTCTCCTTTGATGTATACTTTTCGAAAGTTGAGATTCTTCTATATATATACCCCCTTGCTCTTAAGTCCACTACCTATTACCATTTAATAATAAGTGGAAATAAGAGAAATGTCTTGTTTAATGGTTAAAATTAGGGTCTTTTGCACGTATACCCCAGAAAAATGTCGATATTGTATATACCCCTAGAAAAATCATAATTGTGGGTATACTCCCAGGTTTCTCATTTCATTGCATATACAACCAAGGTTAACTTTAGGCATTCAGCTGTATGTTAATAGACTATAGCCCTGTGAAAAGACCATTATACTTTTTGCAAATATACCTTTGAAAAATTCATTTGACTATAAATTTACAAATATGCCCCCAATAATCCTTGAAATTTAAAATAATTGAATGTCTTTTAGTGTTAGAAGTGATATTTTCTTGGTTCATGGTTTTATATTTAACCATAGTTTAGGCCATTGGACTGAGTTGTCAATGGTAGGGGCATATATGAATCAAACAAGAATTTTTACTTGGGGGTATGCTTGCAATTATGTTTTTCCTGGGATATATATCAATTAGGACCCTTTTCAAGGGTACAGAGACAATTTCCACTAAAAATTATAATTTTAGTGATGTCATAAAAGGTGTTTTTTATAAGCTGGTTAAGCTATTTAGTAAAAAGTATTGACTTCTGAGGGGTATGTGTAATTTATGGTTTACAAGGGTGTATATATTTACAGAACTCTTGATTTTTTGATTTGTTATCCATTGATATTGGCTAGAGAATTGCATTCTGAATCTAAGTTTGTCATTCAAGTAGCATTTTGGCTTTGTATGCTAAGGTTGTGTTATGATATATCAGTCAACATACCTTTAGTATGTATGCTTATGATCATAATTTCCACTTTATACCCTTCAGATTTTTACATGAAATTAAAATTCTCATGGTCTGATTTGTTGCATGGTGCTAAATTCTATTGTTTATTTAATACTGATTAATTTGATTTCTCAAGAAATTATAATTATACTTTATTTATTTATTTTTGTTTAGCCCCCGGGTACTGCTGAGTCTCAAGCCATTATGTTCCCATCTGCTGATAGTGGAGATGTCAGTGGCAGTCCAGGTGGATTGGATGTAGCTGATCAGAAATTCTCACCAGTTACTCTTTCTTCATTTGAGGCCTTTACACATCCCTTTTGCAACACCCATGGATGATGTTTCTAACCGAAGTACAGAATCCACAAGAGACTTTAGGTCATCATGCATTGTTGGTCATTCTTCAGCACCCTCATCCAGTAAGTTTGACTATCTGATAAAAGCAGAAGCTATGATGATATTTGCACCAGAATATGCTGCAGTGAAGATCCCAACTAGTGAGCCATCTACCTCTGTTGTTAGAAACACATACTTACCCAGATCTAAAAGAGTTGATAGTTTAAGTTCTGGCACCTATTTCTACAGTGCTACACCACTATCTCCTTGCAAGGATTCGGCAATAGAAAAGAATGAAATATCCTTGAAAGCGAAACCTAATAATCTGGGGCATGATGGGAGTTTGGCAGTCTCATCTAGGGAATTATACACCTATATAGATCATGGAATGAGAAAGGTTGAAAAAAGACCACGCAATCATGATGTACCTCCACTTAAAAGAGATGTTACATCTCCTGTGTCGGTATTGAATTCAGCAACACCTGTCTTAACTATCCAAAAGAAGAGTGGAAGCACATTTGAGGCAGGGCAGCTTTTGTTGTCTCTAAAAACCACTCTTGCTACAGAAATTGATTGCATCATGTTCCAAGCTGCCATGTGCAAAATCAGGCATACATTGTTATCTCTTAGCAACCGTGCTCCTCTTTGGTGAATAAGCTAATTGGAAGTGTTATGTCAGAGATTGTTCCAGTTGATACAAGCACTATAACAAATAGTATGCCTAGCAGGTATGAAGCAAAAAGGAAAGATCCAGTTCCCGTAAGAATAGCTGGTGATGTTGATGTTATAATGACTGATGGGCCTGTTACTGCACCTGTGGGTGTTTGGCGTTCTGTTGGGACAACTAAAGGGCCAAAGGCTTTGAATACATTCAATTCTGAGAGTTCACCATCTTTGCCACATAGCATGTCAAATGCTGACAATTTTGTGCTCCTTGGACAAAGGCAACCTCTTCAAGAGCTTCTTGATGCCATGGCATTATTAGTTCAACAATCTACTTCTTTTGTTGACGTATCACTTGGCGCCAGATGATGGAGAAGGTTCCTTTTGCTGGCTTGCATTACAGGAGCAACAGAAGTGAAGTTTCTCTTGCGGTCCATCTATGGTTCATGCAGGTTGTGGTGGACTTCTAGCTGTAAGCCATTCTCTGGACATTGCTGGTGTTGAATTGATCGATCCACTTTCTGCTGATGTAAGCTTCTGCTAATTTTGGTTAGTTTATTTGATTACCAATGATAGATTTTCAATATTATTACCATATTTTTGTGGAAACTTCAATGAGTTGACATGCTAGTATAGAATTGGAACATAGCATAATAAGCTTGTGCTTTTGTCAGTGTACTTTCAACTATCCGCACTCACACCGTGCACATGTGCACACAAGAGCATTCAGCTTGTACACCAACACTATGAGTCCATGTATTGTTGATATGCCCATGCCTTAATTGAGTTAGTTTCTTTTCAGTGATGGTCTGTGAAGGATGGCAGTAGTTGGTGTGAATATTAGGGGTTTATAGGGCATAGTTTTACCACAAATTTTGTTTGAGAATACAGGCAATTAGACAAATTTACAGGAGTGTAAATGCAGAAAAAAAGTTAAACAAGTTTCATGCTTGCTTCTCTGTATAATGATGCTTGGTCCATCATCATGACACCCGTAATTCATATCTTTTACCAATTAGGCTTTTATCCTTACTTTGAATAATCAGTTGCTATCTTAGGCATCCAAGTTTTCCTTTTGGCTGATAACTTTTATTCATGTATATGACTAGGAAAATTTTCTTTCTTGCTTTGATATATTTTAACTAATAAGAAGACCAAATAGCTACTTGTAATAATAAATTCGGAATGTGGTATGATTTTCTTGAGCCAAAACTCACATCCTCATATGAAAGTTTCATTGGGAAACTCACAGCCTCATAAGAAAGTTCCATTGGGATGTTAATCTCATGTGTTAATGCAGTTTTAGTTATCAAATTAATTCTATATGAAACTAGATCTCATGATAACAAAGTCTGCCCATAAGATAGCTATGTCAGCATCACCATTCTTCTTTTTGATAGATAACATGCTAACATGGCTGTAAGAATGGCCAGTTGCATGGTGAGGCTGTTCTGTTTGCCTCCTTTCATAGGTTATGAACTAGTGGCTTAGACAATCTGTTTGCATGAAGTCTCGCTCATGAAACAATCGTCCTCTTTCCAAGACCAATGTTTGCCAAGCAATGAACTACTGATGTTAAATGGTTCTCATTTGGTCATTTGGTAGTCACATGGCCTAGTCTTACCGATGTTCCCAAAAATCACTATCGGGGCTTTCCTCACACAAGGTTATCATGTTGTGGGGAGGAAAAATGTTGTCATTCTAGATAATATGTGAAACAATGGTTGTCATCGTGGATCAATATCTTTTATAAGCACATTCCATTTACCCGCCCACATTTTATACTGGGTTTAATGAATGACCTCAAAACATGCAGCTTTGATGAAAGTATAACTTTCTTTGTGCAGGTTCAGGTGTCATCGGCAATAAGTTTGCTGCATTCTGACATAAAAGTAGCACTGAAACATGCTTTTGGAAATTTGGATGGCCCGTTATCTGTGACAGATTGGTGCAAAGGTCGCAGCTCTCTTGGTGATTTGGGAAATACAGGAGATGGGTATCCCTTTCAAAGCCCTGTTCTTGAATCTAAAGATCCTTCAGGTACTTTAACTCTTGGAGGAGAGCCAATGAGCCCCCTCAGTCAACGGCGGTCCATCTTGCCTGAAAGGTAACCTCCAACCAGCTTTTGGCCATACTTTTTTGGTTACCCTGACAATTGGAAACTAATTCTTTTCTGGGCAGATGGTTCTAAATTGATGATTCATCACAAAGGAGGTCAAATCAAAGAGATGGGTAGTTCAGAATCTGAACCGCAGAAGCCTTACTGTAACTTCAGACCAACACTTTCAGTGCTCCCATTGCCCCTTTCTTGTTGGGTGTGCATCCTGCCAACATTTTAACCTTCATTTTGTATTTTAATTCTATCTTGCAGGCCCATGTGGATTTTCATTTGAGGTTAAAACTGGTTAATATGATAGGTACCAGGATGATTGGCTGAAAACATCCGGTGAACTGTCTACAGATTTTGGGATAAGGCTCCTCTTGAACCATATGCTTTGCCCAAACCAGTAAGTTAATGTATTAAAGTCCTGTTAGTAATGTTGGTTTTTAGTTCCATGGCATCTTCTATTGGTCCTCAAGGAAATGGATTATGTGATATATCTTTTTTGAATTAAAAGCAGCTGCCTTCCACTATTACTAATGTTTATTGACTGGTGCAGGTCACCTACTTTTGCAATATGTCCAGATATTGACTTCCTTACTACTTCTGCCACTGATTTTTCCAACAGTTAGGAGTAGGTAAGATGGTATCACTTGTCTGGTATGAATTAAGTAAATTGCTTCCCAAATTACACTCAAGTATAATATGTTCTAACCATGGTCCATTGTCTCACAAAGCGATATCCAAGTGTAGCAAGACTCAGTTGTAATGATAGTTGACATTACTATAAATGTTATAAAAAGTTTAACAAGGATTAAAAACATGTAAAGGGATTTGTGTTCCACGTCATCAAACACATTGTTTGATTGGATTGCCTGAGGGGTGTCATTTCTTTTCCTCTATTATTCTTCAATCCAGGTCAATCATTTTTCTCTTGTCATTTGTTTTAAAGGTCCAATACTTTAGATTGGAATCTTTTGAAGGTAGCATATGGTTTTGTAACTTAATGCATGACATAATGAGGTTTGGGCAAGTTCTAATATTGTTGTAATGTTTTTATAGAGAACAGAACCAACTGTTATCTCTCTGCACCTTGAGTTGCTAGATTATAGAGGTGGTTCATCCTAACCACACACTTCTGAAGCCAAATTTGTCAGTTAAACTAATATGTTCTGGTGATCCACAGACACTAGGAAATTTTTATTTTTCTTCTTCCATGAAAGCTTATATATGGGTGTTGGTAATCTATGTGTTTTAATGGATGTCCATGCCATAATGATTTTTCTGCACATTAGGGTTGCTGTTTCATTAACAAAATATCTACTCGATCTCTAAGCTATCTTTCTACTCTGAACCATATAATTTAGTCTAATTCTGGATAGTCACTAGGCATTAAGCAGCTAAGATAATTCTAACCTTGAATAAATCTATATTAATCAAAATGCACAACAGTGAAGCGTCAGCTAAAATTGGTATGGAAACAACTTTAATAAATGCACACAGTCAGAATTGTCACCGCATGAATACATAGCTTAGAGATCTGATATATAATTCTGCAGTTTGTCCTGACAGATTGTTTTCTTGTGATTTCAGTTTATGAAACATGCAAACTCGGAACTCATTCACCTCAAATAAGTGGAAGCCAAATGGAGCTATCCCCTGGGAAGTATTTGCCTTCTGGACTTGTTCTTGTTGATTGCCCCCAGCAAGTGAAGGTCACAAGCAATTCTGTATCAGCTACAAGTTCAACAAAAGATTATTTTCAAGCTCTAGCGAAAGGTTGGGACAGGAGGAGTTTCATTAAATCACTCACCAAGGTTCTCAAGGATTTAAAGCTTGTTGCTAATTCTACAGTAACTCAAAAGGAGGGAACTGCTGGATCTATCACAGTATGCCATTTTATTCTTTTTAAATTTATGATACTAGTACGTCAATGCTAGCTCCATCCTCTGGTATATCGGCAACACAATGCTTGCTCACTGACCCTACTCTGCATTTGTGCAATTTCAAGTATAATTGACAACTATGTTTCATATTCATCTTAAGTTTGGTGTCATCTCATTTTTTTGTTTGGAAGTCCCTAAAATTCTCTTTTTAACTGTCATGTGTCTTGTCATTTGATGGCTTGTATATCTAGTTGATGTTTAATATACCAGTTATGATGAGTAAATAACCAACTTCAGTATACTGACTGTTTTGATGAATCATTTAGGTAGTGTATGTTGTGTGCCCCTTCCCAGAGCCTATATCTGTTCTTCAGACTTTGATAGAGATGCCAGCTATTCTAGGATCAAGTGTTCTATCTCCATTTAAAGACAGAAGATCATTTATGCACTCTCAAGTTGCAAAGGCTCTAAACTGTACTACTGCTGTGGATGAAGCATCAACATCAAATGTCATTGTGCTTTCAGGTTTTAGCATTCCTAAACTTGTTCTGCAGATTGTGACTGTGGAATCCTTACTAAGAATCAATAGACCAGCCAATGAACTTGCCATGTTGAAGGATATTGCATTCACTGTGTACAATAAAGCCCGTCGGATTCCACGAGTTGCTTCTACTAGTGAGATGCTACAAACAACTGTGACTGGGAGATCCCAACCATCAATGATGCATGTAACATCTCCTATTCCAGGACTGTGGAAGGAATTTGGCCCTCGGATTTCTGGACCAACTCTGACAAGAGAGGGTGACCTTGATAATGCCACATTGAGGCCGGGCACTTGGGATAATTCGTGGCAAACATCCAGGACTGGAGGACTAAACTGTGATACAAATAGACCAATAGATCTACTTTGTCAAGAAGAGACTAGGTTCATGTTTGAACCACTTCTTATTTTGGCCGAACCAGGCTCATGCGGGCGTGGCACCTCCTCCTCTGTGTTTGGTATTGTTGCATCAGACTCTTCCAGTTCAAAAACTGGTACTGATGATAGTAGTGGGATATATATGCAAACTTCAACTCCAGGAGGGAGTTTGGGTATCGGAATAAGTTCTGCATTTGATAAATCAGAGCATGACCAAAAGGCAGCTAGTCTTCATTGCTGTTATGGTTGGACAGAGGGATTGGCGTTGGCTGGTCTGCACCTGGACAGATTCCAGGGGAGAGTTGCTTGATAGCAGCATTTTTCCTTTTGGTGGTATTAGTAGCCGTCAAGACACAAAGGTTCTTCAATGTCTTTTTGTTCAAGTTTTGCATCAAGGTTGTCAGATATTATCTTCTTCATCTGATGCTATTAATATCAGACCAAGGGACATAATCATTGCACGAGTTGGTTCCTTGTTTGAGCTTGAATGCCAAGGTACAATAAGAAATATTTCTATTTTGCATGTCTTGTTTTATGCAGAGTTTTTTAGCATGTAGCACCCCTATGTTCTTAATCAATAATTGGCTGCTGTAAAACAGAGTGGCAGAGGGCTATTTACTCAGTTGGAGGTGGTGAAGTTAAGAAGTGGCCTCTGCAATTTTGACGATCATGCGCCTGATGGCATATCATCAAGCTCTAGTGCAAGTTCTCTGCAGCAGCAGGATATGGGTCTAATTCAAGATAGGAACCTTCCTTCTTCTCCTAGCCCTTCCTATATAGCCCTCATGCAAAACCATCCAGCTTTATGAAAGGGGGTTTAGGGCAAGCAAATAGCAAAAACAGCTCTTGACAGGACAAACTCCAACTGACAGCTCAGGGGATTTTTGCATTTGGTGCAGAGCATTACTACGTTGGAGTTTCAATTGATCATTGTTTGAATCTGATCGCCCCAGCAGATTTGCCTTCAGCTGGTAAGTATATCACGACAGCATCTGTTAAAGAATCAACTTTTATTTGCCTTTGACTTGAGACAATCTCAATTTTATATTCATTTCATTCTATATGTTCCATGAGAAATTCACATACTCATAATGGTATCATATCATATGTAGGTGGTGGAAGTCAAAACAGCAGTGGCTCCACCATCCCTGGCTATGTTGAAGGATTCAGTCCGGTGAAGTCTCTTGGGTCCATGCCCGCGTCCTATCTCCTGATCCCTTCTCCTAGCATCGCTTCCCTGCCCTCATCACCCTTACAGCTTCCAACATGCCTAGCGTCCGGAGTCACCACCCCTAAGCTCATCTATTGCACAGCAAAGGGTTGGCCATTCCCTTGTCAACAGGCTTTGTTGTGTCAAAAGCCCGATCCCTTCAGCAAGAAGAGGTCCTACAGAATCCGTCAGAGAAGATCGACCTTCTGTTCTCTCAATCAGCCTTGTTGATCACTCACATGGAGGGAACAACAACAACAACAGCATCCAGGAAAAGATGGCCCGGGGTACCAGCAACAGCAACAGCAAGCAGAGTAGGAGTTTCGGATCAGATGTTATCAGCAGAGATTACGAGGCAGATGCACATTTGGTTTTAGAATCCATGGCGGCGGAACTTCACTCTCTATCTTGGATGACTGCCAGCCCCCTTTTCTTGGAAAAGGCGTGCCATCGCTCCCTTTTCACTGTGATATGTTTCTAAGATTAAGGAGGCTTCTGTATTATGCGGATAAAGAGTTTTCTCGTTCTGCAGGACAAACACAGCAGTAGCCTCTTAAATCATTCTGGGATTCTAACTTATCAAGCAGGGCACTCAATTGAACTTTTCTTTACAGTTGCCAGGTATATTTTTCGACGGCGGCTATCCGTTCATCGTCGTTCTCCGCTGTTCTGCTTGGCTGTATAATTCTATGTGCTATATAACAACTATAGCAAATTTGAGGGAAGAGGTTCATCTCCCTAATCATGTCCATATTAACCATTACCTGTAGAAATAGAAAAATTCAAGTTAGGAGAGTTCTCCTCCTTACCTCATCTCCATACAACCTTTTCTTTTGTAAAACATTTTGTCCTTATAAATTATTTTTGCAGAACATTAACACAACAAGGTGTTTACTTATCTCCTTTGTGCTTGCTGGAACTTTTACTGACATGGCTAATGAAAGCTCGGTTCTGGTGCATTGTTAATCAGTTTGAAGTTTGAACTGCATGAATTATGAATTATTTTATTTATCTTTTTTATGTGATCGTTTGTTTCAATCCTGTGTCAATTAAACCAAAACTGTCATTTTTTTTGTGATTTATCTTATTTATGCTATAAATTTTCATTTTTTTTTTTCAAACAAATGTCTAATCTTTATGCTTTAAATCTTTACCACTTCATTAAATTGCCTACTAAGAAAAACACTGATTTTTACACCCTTATGGTAGCTTGTAATCTTATGCAAAGGCTTGAAACTCTGCTACTCTTTTTGTTTATTTATCTACATATATTTTTTAAAATTGCCGACACCCTTGAAAACTCTATTTTTTATTTTAGTTTATTTATTACTCCAAGGGTTAAGGACAATGTTCAAAATGCTTGTCTTTTTATCAAAAATGCTTGTCTTCTTATAAAATGGTTAGTTAATTTTTGAGTTTTACTTATCACTTCCTCAAAATAGCAAATCACTTACCAACTCCCTTACTTTTCAATAATACCATATAACCCTCTCTTTTATTTTAATTTTTTATTTTACTTCTCACCTCTTTTAACCAAAGTTTTATACTTTAACTATAAAAGGAATGGATTATGGGGTATTATTGAAAAGTGAGGGGTGGTAAAATGATTTGTATTTTGATGGAGTGACAAGTAAAAACTCTTAATTTTAACTCCTCCGTCTCATTGGCAATACATTTTTTTTTAATACAAAATAGTTTAATTAACTTGTTATTACCAAAAAAAGACTTATAGCTTAGTGGTATAACCGGTGCGTTGGGTAATTCTCCTTGGGCAAGTCCCGGGATCGAGTCCCCACCCATATCGGGTCTCTATGGATTATGTCAAAAAATAAAAAAAAAAAAAAAAAAAAACCTTTCTGTTACATGTTCTTTTTATCTTATTATAAAGGTTTTGTAGCCATCTGATAATGACAACAACCATCTTTTTTTTTTTTGTTAAAGTGGATAAACCACATTCATTTATTTAGATAGTGATAAAATTGGGTTACAAGTAGTTGGGCCAGTTGGGGCTAGGATTAGCATGTGGGGATTACATCGGTTCTTGTTGTCCCGAGGGGTTGGGGATGGGCCTCTCTCTATGAAGTCTGCTCCTGGAGGTATTGGTGTATACGCTTTCTTCCCTCGTTAGTCTGAGGTTGTGTTTGATGAAGGTATGTATTGTTTGTAGTTGTGCTTGTTGTAGGACATGGGCACTTTTCGAACGCGGGGAAGAGGAAGTCCAGTGGCAAATGAGTCACCGTTTAAGCGCGGCGTTTATCTTTGAAAACTTTCTGTTGTTCCTTTCCGATACCATAGGCTCCCAAGTAATTGCTAGCACTAACAAGCTGCCATCCTTTTGAGATCCTTCTCCATAAGCTTTTCAGATGGAGGTCCGCCTACCGGATCTTGTATCTTGATGGGGTGGGCTCAATCCCATGAGTTGTGTATAGTGTGTCCAAATATACGTGGCGTATTGGCGTTGTATGAGAAAGGTGCTCCGTTGTTTCTTCATAATGCATTACACGGATAAGCGGCTTCTCCTCTCCTTCAGCCGGTAGCCATCTTGATAATGACAATTACAAAATGAAAAGAAAAAATGAAAATGAACAAAGCTTTCTTGTTTAAAATTGAAAATAAATATTTTTAATTTAAAATAAAAAATTAAACATTACCATCTACTTCCGTACTGATATTTCCATTAATCCTTTTGAAAAATGACCTATTTTCCTTGATCTTATAAATTAATTTAATATATATATATATATATATATATATATATATATATAGTCATTATTCTTATGCATTCAGTTTATCATTATTAGATTTAAGGTCCCATATTATTTTGAGTCATTTGGAAATTTTTTTGAATCCAATAGTATGGATGGAAAGAGCATCGAAAAATAAGGTAGTATGTCTATTTTCATATATTTTGTGACCATATGATCATTCATCTTAAAGGGTGAAAATTTAAGCTTCGTTAAGATTTATATAAAATTTCACCTTTAAGATTAATGATCATCTGATCGCAAATAATGTATAAAAAATGACATCTTGCGTATTATTTTCGATATTCTTTCCATCCAAATACGATGAATTTTGAAAAATACTAGTCCGAAGATGCCGAATAAAGCGGCTTTTAAATGAGCGATGTCCGTCGATATATATATATATATATATATATATATATATATATATATATTTGCAGTCAAGCCCTCTCTATGACTACACTGTGTGGGCAGGAATCTCGGGATGCTAGGGACCAGGAGCCTAATATGTTTGTCTCACATGAGTGAATTACCGGTACAATAGTAATATAATACTATATATATAAAAGGAATTTTAGGTGTAAAAATAAAAAATAAAAATAAATAAATAAATAAAAAACCCGGAGGGCGCCTCATAAAACCACTACTAAAATTCACTCTTTTCAGTTCTGGGAATAGAATAGATCTCATACTTGAGAACCCCACCTTCTCCTTTTAACCCTCTTACTCTCTCTCTCTCTCTCTCTCTCTCTCTCTCTCTCGGTAAAAGAGATAGATACGCGCTCCTAGTGAAACCCTATGGGCTGAGAGACCGAGAAGAGCAATGGATTTTTTCGGAGCAGAGACGTGGATGTATTCGGGGAGGAGGATGCCGGCCAGGAAGATGAAGATGGGGATCAGCGGTGAGAGGGAGCAAGGAAGAGGGAGGATGAAGAGGAGCCATGATTCTTCTGCCTCGTCCTCCTCCTCGTCTTCGTCCTCTAGTAGTGCAGCCAGCGGCAGCGAGGGAAAGAGTAGGGCCAAAGCGCCGACAGCTTATTAGTAGCAGTAGCGATGCTGAGGGAGGAGGGACGACACCGCCGCCGCCACCAGAGGTTGGCTTTGGGGAATATGAGGGATGTGGAGGAGGGGGAGGGAAGAGAGGGATCTCTTCGGTTCCGATAACAGCGAGGATTATGTGCGGACGCCGGCTCTTAGCCGTTTACTGTTCCAGGTTTGGATTCCTCTCGAAAACAAAGACATAAAATAGTGCCTTGTTCTTTTTATTTCGCGTCATGTGGTGCTTGGATTTAGGGAAGTGTTTTTTCCTGATAATTTCAGAAGATAATAAACTGATTCCTAATTGATTTTTTTTTTTTTCGTTTTGCATTTCTGATGAATGTTAAATGGATTTAGATTTTGCTTTCTTGTCCTTCTTTTTAGGTCGATGAATCTTTACAGTCGAGATTGGAAATATAGGAAGTATGTTCTTTTTATTGAATTCAAGATGGTTTTCAAGTTTGAGCTAAGAAAGGAAGTAAAATAAGACTTGCTTCTTTGGTGATCATTTAAAGAACATAAAGGTTTTCAAAGCTGGTAACTCATATGGCAGTGTATCCAGAAACTTTGCAGAGTGTTGATGCTGACAAATTTTAGTTTTGATTTGAACCACAAGGGAATCATATAGATGGCTTTGTGATAATACAAAATTATTTTGCTTGTTTTCGTTTTCTAGACCAATGTCTCAAAAATGTTCGTTTCTATTGGAGACTCAATCCTGTCTTTTTCCTGTTTTTAACTTGTTTTAGGATTTTCTCACTCCATGAATTGAACTTTTTCCCTCCTAATGGTGCTCTTATTGCTCTGTTTTTCATTCTAGTTACGGTTGGCCTTTCAGCCCTGGTCTTCTCATTGTGATTAGTTTGCTTAGGATTTTCTCTTTCTGCCATTTCATTGAGATTTACTTGTTTCCCTGCATTTTTGTACTCATTATTACCTTCCTGGAGGATGCTACTTATTTTTCTTTTTTCTGGAGGAGAATTTACTTGGTCCTTAGCTGCACTCTTTTTACTAAGATGGGAGTAATGACATATGGTGGCTTGCTTGTCAATGTTTTGATCAAATTTTGACATTTCTTCTGATACCACATCTTACTTGACAGTGCTTCCCTATTATTGAAATACAAACAACCCTGGCAGAGGTAATTTTGGGGCAAGGAAAATTGGCAGATGGCAGTCGGACACTAATGATAGAGAGGATCCTACCCTCCCCTCCTTCCACGTCCGGGATCTCTTATCCTCCAGAGGCAAAATTATGGTTTTGGATCCTAAGTTTTTCACATGGAAATGGGCGACAAGATGAGCGTTTTGTCTCTGACTTGAAAGAGCTCAATAAAAAGTGAAGAAAGCGTTATGAGGAGAAAGCCATTGCATTCCAAAGAGGAGTACCTTAGAGTTTATTTATTTTGTGCCTTAGCATGTTTTTCTTCCTTTTTTTCTCATTCTGTTTTTAAACATGCTAATATCAGTTTTGCTTTATGGAATAGCCTTGTGCAAGATTTGCATGCTACAGTGGATTGAAGGTGGCGATGTATATATTTTGATGACCGCAGCTTGGTGAGATTCACTCTATGTAACAATTAAATGTTGTTTTCCTTAATGTTAATTATCTTCTTCTTATCCTCAGGTGACTAAATTGTAACTCATTAAGATAGTCATACATACTTTAGTTCTATATTTGATTTTTATGATATTTGAAAATTGGTTGTCCTTTTCTATTGTGAAGATATGTTCACATTTAGAACACTGTTGCAGTTTCTTAAATATGAACCATGAAGAAATTCTCCCTGGGAGATTCTGACGCTGAATGAAGAGCATTCATTGATGTAAAAAGAAAATTTTTTAAAAAAAAATGAATTCTCTTAGAAGCTTCTTAGGAGAATAACTCCCAATAATATTTATGTTAGTTACCTGAATATTTTTTCATGCCTTGATTGTTTGTTCCTGTGTATCTTAATTTATATTTCCCCACTGCTTATCTCTTAATGTTATTCTGGTTTCTTATTTGTTAGAGACTTTTTAAGTAGCCTCATTTCACAAGGATGTTTAGGGGCAAAATCTGAACAAGAGGGGTTTGAATCGTTTGTAGAAAAAAGGGGTAAAGAGGTTTTTCATGTATTAGAATTGTATGCTCAAGTAAATACTGTATTATTTCAAGCAGGAATATTTATATCTAGATTTTTCTTTTTGGTAGATTTCTTAACATATAACATGGCTATGGTATTATTAACAATAAACTTATTAAGGCATTATTGCCAGAATAAAATTACAAAATAACTTGAACAAAAATAATAGATGTGTGTGTTTGTACATGTGTGAGACATATCATAACATTTTATGATCCCTATGGAATTTCACTATAGAAAACCAGTGAAATATTTCATCAATAGAAATTTAGAATATTTGATAACTGGTAACAATATTCACTGCTAATTCCACATATATCATGATGGGGATCATTTTACGATCCCTTTTCTTACCTTTATGACCATATATAATTCACTGTTTTGGAATGAACAAGTTATTCAAATTGACATCAGATAGCTTGTGCTTTTTACATAGCAGTTAAATCTGTCATACAATATTGTCTAGGACTCCATAATTAAATGGTTGATATTTTTTTCTTTCTACCGTTAATATGGTTTTCTAGATTTTTGTTCATGAGGAGGATTTATTATTTATGCAGGTAACATTGTTTTGTTTTGTCTTAATCAGACTTGGGCAGTAGAGGGATTGGCCGATCTTCTTTCTTGCATATATAAGGAACAAAAAGGTTCCCCTTCAAAATATATTCATTTTGTAGGTAAGGATTATTTATTATCTTTTTACTGTCAAATTCTAACACATACTTATTTTCCTTAATGCTTTAAATGTTTAGCTGTAACTCATTTGTGCTGTTTTGTTAACTTTGTTCCTTTTCTTGATTTGCTGCACAAAAGACATTCAGGAACAACCTTAATAAGGTGCGTGCTGACCTCATCCCTTTTGCAGCCTATTATCTAGTGTACTTATGCATTGGTAATGGAAAGAATATAACTGTTCTTTATCTTTTTTATGATTTAAGAAGATTCTTTTCTACTCAATTCCAAAGCTTTTGTCATTTTATTGCCTATATTTAGAAGTCTTTATTATAAATATGCATTAATTCCAGCTATATCAACTATTGGATTGAACACAGAATTTTCACATTTAATTAAGATTTTTGTTGATTAAGGTTCAGCACATAATTGGTCTCTCTATTTTCTAAGTATTTAAAAAAGGTCAAATACCCTATTTAGTCCCTCTATTAAATCCCTCCCCTTGAAGTTTATAGGGACCAAAAAGGCTGAAAAACATAAATAAAAGGGACCAAAAAGGCTTGTGGAAGG